>QEOT01003487.1:0-47740 GCA_003123785.1 Pterocarya stenoptera | reverse complement strand
TCTCGAATGATGATGATAATGATAATTAAGGGACACTCCGAAATGAACATGATGGCAATTAGTGATTGCCTCAAACTCAATACAATGGTGGGGTTCCTAAAAAATTTTACTCAAAAATAATCTCCGACTAACTCAATCATCGGAGTTATTTTCCACCGATCATCATCGACACGCTCCTTGCTTGAATTTTTATTTTTTATTTTTTTCCCCCTCTAGTTTTAGGTATTTCACGATTGAATGTTTGCAGATCATTAACAGAAGAAAAGCCTAATAATTTCTCCAAATTACAGTGCTTGTAATTTGATCAAGATGGTGTGCACTACAAGGCATAAAACCCGACACCATAATTGTGGCAGCAATGCATCAGATCTGGATTCAAAATCTGGTTGTGAAACCAAAGAACGGTCCGATGATCGATGTAGATCGATGATGCTGGACAGTCTGATAAAAGTCGTCCAGTTGTTGAGCATTGATATGGAGGATATCTATAATTGAGTTGGTGAAGTTGATGGTTGGGAGCCAAATGTTCAAGAAATTCTTTCATTATTGCATGAACAATATTTACAGTGTACATTTGACTGTGCAATAGTTTTTGAACAATATCCTAAAACAAAAAAATTATTACTTACATGTCCACCAAGTGGTGTAACATGATGAACCTTACAATGTAAATGTTGGTAATTTTTATTTTTTTTTAATTGAGTGATTCTGATGTAATAATTTCTATTGAATTTGAGCCTGACAAAAGATAATTAGGGCAGGTTTGGCAAGTGAGATGAGACAAAAAATTCTCATATCCTCTGATCATCTGATCATTATAATTTTTTTAAATTCTTACACAAAATTGAATAAACAATTTAACTTTTTCAAATCTCAAAACAATAATAACATTAAAAAATAATATTTTAAACTTTCATTTAAAACTAAAAATTCGCATCTCACTATCCAAACCTACCCTCTGTAACTTGTAACAGATGAAAGAGACATGCGTTATTCAGTCATTCATCTAACGAGTATGATTTCGACTATACCCAGATGAATTATTTTTCTACATAATATTAATTAATGATAAGATATGACTATATATAGGGAAAAAAGATCAAAAGATGGATGACAAGGATTAAATAAAACTTGGTTGGAGGAGACATTAAGGAGCTAGATAGCTTTAACCTTTTATTTTTAGTTTATATAAATTGTTGGTGTAATGAGGGCTTGGGATTCCAAGATCCTACAACTACAAAACATGATATGATTTGAGATGGAATTGACGACCCACCTAAAGACTAAAGAGTCCTATGTGACCTATTTATTGTATTTTCTGTCTTTCTAATATTTATGTTACTAATGGAGCCCACGCGGTTTAAACAAAGTTGTCATCCATTATTCTTTTGGATTATGCCGACAGGAATTAGCCGTTAAGACCCCACTAATGGTGGACTTCAGCTCGGGGTTTCCTTGCTATTTGTGAGTAATCCAATTCAAACTGAATCTACGTATATTCCTTTACGCCCTTTTTTTCTTTCTTTTGATGTGGGATGGAACCCCAAAAATGGAGGAACACTTGAGCTTGAAGCAACCTCAATTGCACGAATAAATTCAGTCAACTTCAGTCCACACACACACACCTATATATAATTTTTATATTAATCCTTGAAACCGGGGTTTTCTTTTTGTTTTTAATATAAAAATTTCGTGTAAATGAAGAAAAATATATTGTTATTTATAAATCATCCCATAAATGCATTATTTATTGGAAGATTATTATAATTATGAAAAAAATATCAAACATACAAAAATAATGTATTGGAAAATGAAGAACTTAAATAGAGGCCTCTTTTTTAAAAAAAAAAAACTTTAAAGTGTAATAAGATCATAATTTTGTATAATAATTTTAGATTGCAGTCTAGTATTAAACGAAGACATGTTTTCCTTTGAAAAGTAAAAACGTTGAATTGTCAAAACTAGGCTGAGTGTTGTTTATCAGTTTTTAGTTATTAAATGGTATAATATTAACCACTTAAAAATTTATTGAATTCTTTAGTGGGATTGGAATATAGGCTAGCTAGGGATGGCCGAAATTCAAGGAGCATCTATGACTTTTCGCTAGGTGTAACCGGTCCGGTTCGGTCTAGTTTTGAATGAAATTTAGGACCGAACCGATATGTGCACCGATTTTATATTTTCGAAAATCGATTACGTACCAGTTATCCTCCTAAACTGGTATCTCTGATTTTACCGCTTCTGGTCTAATTTTTCGGTTTTAATAATATTAGCATTAGGGCATAAAATATAATTAATATACTAATATACATTAGTATACTGTATACTAAGTAATTAAAACGAAATGTAATTAATATACTAATGTATATTAGTATTACTAATGTATTATGTATTTATCAAATGGAATATGTTGAAAATTTATCAGACCATAAAGTGTTATTAATATATATATTATGTTTAAAGCATATGATCAAATAAATATTTATGTTTAAGAATAAAATTTTATATTATAAATTATAATAACATTATATTCCTATATATATAATTATAATTTATATTATTATATATAAAAAATATTATATATAATATTAAAAAAATTAATTTAAAATATATAATATAGTGAATCGGTCCAGTTCGGTTTTAAAAAGTATAGAACCGAAACCGGATCAATACTGGCCAGTTTTGGAACTAAGAGAATGGGTCCAGCACCGAACCGGTCCAAAACCAGATGAGCTCCACCAGTTCGGGCCAATTTTCCGAATAATTTTTACACCCTTACTTCTCGCCGTCCAAGCCCCTTATATCCGTTCCCAAGGATTATTCTAGGTATAGAAGCCACCTTCAATTATCTCCGCCTATTCTCTTTTGCTCCAAAAAAAAATGTTTATCGAATGATATAATTGTCAAATTTAATAGTTTAAGATACAAAGTCATGGAAAACAAGATCTAATAATCCGAGATGACAAAGTGTAGCCGGGCCTTGCAGCAAGCATATATATATATATATTTATATATTATGTAATTTTCCGAAAAAGTGGTATCTACAAAAATATATATATATATATACATATATTATCTTGTAGTGTCAAGGAAAGATGGGGATAAAAAGGTTGAAATCAACCACTAAACTGTGGGGATGTTGAAAGGAATAATAGCCGAGTAAGAAACACAGGGTTCTTGAAAAGAATTAACGAATTGCTTTTGCGACCGTTAATGGAATCATTTCCATCAAAAGGCAAAAGAATTCTGGTTAAGGTAGGCCCCTAATTTCTTTCCGACTCTTACACTTTTTCATGCAAAGATGTTTATCAGACAAGAAATTTTTGCAAATATTCCTTTTTGTTACAAAAGTAGCATATATGTGCAGTACTCTTGCAAGCATGCTATTTCTTTTAGATAAAACTTAATTTTCATCTCCTCTCAGGTATAAATAATGACATTACAAGAAAAATGAATATTTGTGACGAGAATGACTATTTATAACAAAAAAAGACTCATTTTACTAAGAAATAAACAGTTTTCGCAGGAAATAGTCATGGAGGAATTTAACTAAGCACGTGATAAAAGCTTGGTCAGAAATTACATATATAGGGATTTTGCTTTTTGAATTTCCAAATTTTTGATGAAATTAAAATATTTAAAAAAGCGATAAAATAAGAAACTCGACAAGCAAAAAGATAGCAGTGTAAAACCCGAAACGTAATTATTTACTCGACCCCCAATTATATATGATCCTCCTAAAATCTTTTAAGCCAAATTCCCTTTATTTATCATGAGTTAGAATTTCATTGGAAGTGAGCTATATGTTTAAGGTTTATCCAAACTCAAAAACTCTTGAGGGTTTTAATTGATCTTCTTTTAGTACATTTTCTCCCCTAGAAGTGCAACTTTTGGTTGGTTAAGAGTGAAGACATTGCAGGCATATTGGCCGGGCCCTTTTTATGCTCATGATGGGGGATCAAAGACATTTGTAAGTAACGTATTTATTATCACTCAACCAAATGGCAAATGAAGAATGGTGGTGCTATCCATGTTGCCAACCAGATCATAGTCTTTGATGCAACCCACTGCAGGTTTGATTGAGAAGGCATCAAAGGTACGATAATGTGGGTCCAAATGTGCAAAAGGGATAGCAGCCAGTCCTACCAAAGAGTCTATGATGAAGATGATGCCACCTCTACAGTAAATCCCTAAGTTTTTTGGTTTTTTTTTTTTTTTGGGTTGTTCTTGTATAATGTAATAATGTTGGTAAAAGTGATGTTGTAATGATACTTGATGTCTCTCCTCTTTTTGGGTATTTAAGGATGGCTTTCTTAAAGACTGCTACATTAACAAAACATCAAGTACATGGATCTCCTGTTTTATGGATACCTTACCCGTGCCTTTTTTTAACAACTATTTATTGGAATGATAATTATAATCACTAACATCATACCTTGAGTATCATTATTATCATTATCATTCTTAAAACAGGCCTGAGACAAAGTACTATTATGGCATTGAAGATAGTGGAGCTTGGAGGCGGGAAAAGAAAGATATGATGATGCCATATTCTTTTTCTAAATTTATATCATGTTTTGGCAATTAAGAGTAATAGAATCTTGTACTTTCTTAAATTGTCATGCTAATTGTTCCTGTATGGCTCCTCTTCATTGTAGTAGTAGCACAAGGAATATTGTTATGGAGATATTAATTGGTCCAGCCAAAAGGGTATGCTTAATTGGTTGATCAAACATGACCCGATCAGTTTAAAAGGGAAAGACACCTCGAGTAACAGGGGTTTCAAATCGAGTTAACGGGTCATGTTAGTATCGTGTCAAGACATGTATATTATATTTTATGGGTCAACCCGAACACGATCCGTTAAGCTTATCGTGTCAAAATCTCAAACCTTAACGTGAGCTTATTAACATAACGGATTGACACAACACAATCTGTTAATGAATACTACGAAATAGGTTAACACGACACAACCCGACCCATTTCAATCCGTCTATGTAAAGGGGTTGAACAAATCCGAAATTAATCCATTTGACTTGATTAAGTTTAGAATAATTTTATATAAATATTAAAATCACAATATCTATAAAAATATATATATAACTAACTACAAGTCTAAAATTACAATTCAAATAATAAAAATATCAAAACTAAAATCCCAATAATTTTACTTTTAAGTATAAGAGATTGTAACTTTGATTTTCTTAATGGGTCATCACAGTTCAAAACGGGTTGACCCGTATTTTGACCCGAACCCGTTAAGACTAAACTCAAACCCTCTACTATTGTGTCATGTTCATATTGGATTAATGAGTCGTGTCATATATTATCACCCTTTATTGAGTTGGAATGGAAGGTTTGGTTCTCCTTTGGACATGAGGTCTCGATTTTTTTTTCAAGCACAAAAACATCCAACATCGGCTACAATCAAAGCCTAAAAAAAAGACATGTGAGCGCATTTTCTAGCCTCAAAATCTTAAGTTGAAAAGAAGAGGTAAATTTAAAAAAAAAATTGCAAATCGCGCTAACAACAGTTTTTTGACCCTATACAAGTCACACAATCACACTCTTAGAGCATACTCAAGTATGGAGCTTATCAAGTTGAGAATTATCTAGAGTCATGACCTATAATTTCCTTGCCGTGCAAATCTTAGCTTCATAACCCACGCATTCCCGATTTATAGGTTATGGTTTGATGAACAACTTCTGTATTATCAAGTTCACGCCCGCCAAGATCTTCATCATGTTTTAGTAATCTAATAATTTGAATATAATTTTTTATTTGGCTACCTTGACGCACCTTTATTATTGGTACCAATAATTGAGTGGAATATACAATAGTATCAATACTTTGACTTTGGGGTAAGTCAATTTTGCTCTCTCTAACTACCCTTATTATAATTTCTATCCCAAATTATTAAAAAGGTTGATTTACTCTTGAAGTTGAAACTACCTTGCTTGGTGGTTTTTTTATTGGGCTGCTTCCCTAAGTTGCAATAGGCAGTGAACTGCCAAGCTCCATGCGTCAGGAAATTATGAGGCAGCAACGTCCAATGTAGTAGTCATGTTGTACGTGCTGCTGTTGGTGGCGAGAGAACGTAATCCATTAACTAGAATTTGATTCACGTAACATAAAACAGTGCCACCAAGGTGGTAGTCCAATTGACAAAGGTTAGGGAGACCGTTCTTTCCTCTCTTGGCCGAGGTCACATGTTCGAAACAGTTTGTCTTAGTAAAACTTGCGAATCAAGATCTTAAAGACCTTTGCATGCTGACAACTTGGTGGGATTGTGGTAATGGATTGCTTCACCCTAAATTAATAGCTATGGCTCAAACCGAACATGCCGCAATAAGGGAGAACTCTTATGGTACACCTGAAGGAGAAGCTACACTTGCCACCCCTCCCCACTCTTTATAGGAAAAGAAAATTCATGCAACATAAATCTGTAAGAAAATCAATTTATTTCTTGGAAACAAAGATGCTAGGTTTGCCACTTGTTTGTCCACCACCTACGTGCTCCACTATCTCACCTACCAATATTCCACCGGTTGCCGAGGAAAATCCCCCCTTTACAAGCACACTGTCTCGTGTGACGTGCACTATCATTTCAGGATAAAATGAAAATACTTTTATCTTAAAATTTCTGTGATTGTAGTAGCATTTCTTTTTCATTTTTTTTCCATTTGAGAAGTTGTCACCTCTGTCCTTTTTGTTCTTGAATCGAGTTTATGATCTTGGCAATAACTAAAGGATGTGAATGTTAACAAATTTATTTTCAAAATTTAACATTAGCAATGAAAAATCTCAAAAAAAATTATTGAACAAAGAGAATTGGCCTCCACGCACCGCCATATGTGATATGCCCATGCCCTTGTTCACCTGCATGTTTTGAATGGGTGCATGGGTAGGCTGACCACTAAGCTCGCATTGGCCCAAGTGGTGATGACAAAGATTGTGTGTGTATGAGAAACAGCAAATGGCTAAAGAGAGACAAGAGAAAAAGAGATCATTGAAGGAAATGAGAGTGAGACGATGCGGACAAGAGACAATGGGAAGGCGTCGACGACAAATTAAAGCCGAGAAGATTGAAAAGAGAAGAGGAAAAAGAAACTAAGATTGAGGGAGACGACAGAGAGAATAATTGAAGATATATATAAGAAGAGGTGTGTGAAGTGCAGATCAATGTTTAGAAGAATCCACAAGGTGTCTTATGCAGGGCTCAAAAGAATGTCGCCCATTACTCCTGTTGAGGCAATTTATATATAGGTAGGGTGGGTTTCTACACTTGTTGCCGCCCCTTCTTTTATACTAAAGTCTCGTTTGGATTGAGTCTAGTCTCGTCTCATCTCATTCAATATTTACATATCATTTAAATATAAATATTTTTTAATTTTTAATTTTTTTATATAATTATTATTTAATCATTACAATTTTTTCAAATTTACAAATAAAATATAAAAAATAATTCCATTTATTCAAATTTTAAAGTAAAAATTATATTAAAAGATTATATTTTAATAATATTGTTATTCAATATTTTCTTTCTCATTTTTTTAAAATCTTATAATAAGTTTAAAAAAGGGATAGGCACAACATCCAAACCAGATCTTACCGTACCCACCTCGCCATCGCATGATAAATTTAATAAATTTTATGAATATATTGGTTATAAAACTACAGTACCCGCCTTGTCCAAACCATAACTCCTCAACCATTACTCCTCAACTTATCATGTGTGGATGAGGCTCTTGACACCGCCATGGCTCAACCTTGACAGATCCTTGACATTGTTGCTGACATGGCACGACAGCCTCACAACATAGCCGCTGACATGACTTGATAGNATAGGTAGGGTGGGTTTCTACACTTGTTGCCGCCCCTTCTTTTATACTAAAGTCTCGTTTGGATTGAGTCTAGTCTCGTCTCATCTCATTCAATATTTACATATCATTTAAATATAAATATTTTTTAATTTTTAATTTTTTTATATAATTATTATTTAATCATTACAATTTTTTCAAATTTACAAATAAAATATAAAAAATAATTCCATTTATTCAAATTTTAAAGTAAAAATTATATTAAAAGATTATATTTTAATAATATTGTTATTCAATATTTTCTTTCTCATTTTTTTAAAATCTTATAATAAGTTTAAAAAAGGGATAGGCACAACATCCAAACCAGATCTTACCGTACCCACCTCGCCATCGCATGATAAATTTAATAAATTTTATGAATATATTGGTTATAAAACTACAGTACCCGCCTTGTCCAAACCATAACTCCTCAACCATTACTCCTCAACTTATCATGTGTGGATGAGGCTCTTGACACCGCCATGGCTCAACCTTGACAGATCCTTGACATTGTTGCTGACATGGCACGACAGCCTCACAACATAGCCGCTGACATGACTTGATAGTCCCTTGACATTGCTGCTGACATGCCACGACAGTCTCACGACACAACTGCTGACATAATTTGACAGTCCCTTGACACTGCCATTGACATGCCATGACAGCCTCTTGACACTGTCGTCGACGTGGCTTGACAGCCCCACAACCCATGCCTCGACATTGACGCTGACAAGCCTTGACAGCCCAGCTACATATCTTGACAACCCTAGGAGCCAAGCCAAGACACTGTCGCTGACATAGTAAGGTAAAATAATAAATACAGTCGTGGAGTATGCAAGCGCTGCGTAGCTACGTAATCATTTTGAAAAAGAATAGCTCTATTATTAAAAACTTAATTTTTTTCATGTAGATCCTACAGTTATTTGTTTTTTTCAAAAAAATTGTGCGACACTTGCGTACTCCACGACTATAGACTTTATTTTTATAATAAAAAAATAGTTATGAGAAAGAGAAAAACATTTTTGAACTAAAAAGATGACGAGGCTAATCATAAATAAAACCTACTTGAAGCGGGCTAAAAAGTCTTATATACAGGATTGAATACAGAAATTAAAAGTATTTGTCTTAAACTAGTTATTGTTGTTATTGGATTGAAAAGATGATTTTAGTGTCTTTTGCGACATAAATAAATTAAAATTAGCATAAATAAATGGTTATAAATTTTTTAACTTAAAAATCATTAAGTTTAAATGATAAATAAAAAAATGACGGGGTTTTGTATCAATAAAATGCATCCTTTGAAAATTATTATTATTATTATCATTGATAAAATATAAATAAATTATTTTCTAGTAAAAAAAAAAAAAAAGACTTTCTCCAAAGTGGAGGAGGAGGAGGGAGAAGTTGGGGGGAGGTGTCCCCTGCGTGATGCGTAAATTAGCCGCATCCCAGTGAGGACAAACATGTGCTGGTGGTAATTAACAGCTACATTTCGGATGGGACATAAAGCCACGCGCTCCCAATCTTATTTATTTATTTATTATTAATTTGTATTCTCCATACCTTTTTCGATATTATCAAATTACAGATTATGAATCAGATTTGATGTTAAAGGCTCACTAACACCGTACACGTGTCCCAGATTTTTGGCAGTCTTGAACTGGTCAAATGGAAGCCTCACCCTTTCCCTCAACTAGGACTTTAGTGTTCAAAAGGGGTCCATCGACTTTCTTTGGGCAAGTATATTGGTGGGAAAGTTTGGTTACCAGCTCCCTTTTCTGGCCAATGGAATTATTTCCCTTGACCTTATATTTGAACATTGGCAAGAGAGAGAAAGAGATAGGTTGAAATAATACAATACATCTTTTATGCTTATCAGGAAGTGTATAGATACATAGATTTTCATCCTAGTTTTTGAATTGAAACTATAAAATAGCAAGATAATGGGAGAAAAATCCCAACATTCCCAATGAATTAGTATCAAAGAAAAGTTGAAAAAAATGGAACATGACGACATATTTCTTGGCGTGTATTCGAGAAATTTCCGCCGTTAGGGTAATTTTTAGCGCAATACAATGATGAATTTTTTTTATTCAAGGGTTGGGAGTTCAAATCTGATTCTCTCATTTTGAAGACTAGATCTTATGCCATCTGATTTAAATGACCTTTACAACAATACAGTAATGAATTGAAATATAATATTTTTTATAAAATTTCGATCAAGGTAAATGCTGTAGAACTTCAAACTTACAGTCGATGGTGAGAAGAGTATATAGCTCTTAGAAAATGGGACATGAAAAGCTATCTGTAAATCACAAAAAATGTGTGTAATGTGTTGTGTTTGAAAGCATACTTGTAAAGAGAGATTTTAATAGAAGTTCAGGAGTCTATGCTGGGGGATGAACTGCAGCACATGCAGGCAAATCCCTCAAGTCAAAAATGAGTGCCATGACAAGCAGCTTCCAAGGGCCATGATGATTCCATCTTCTATTTTGCTTTGTGACTTTTTTTTGTCAAAAAAGACATGCCGGTTGAAAAGCTCCTAATATTATGCCAGATTTCTAAGACCAATACGAGTCTTTCCATACATGAGCCAATTTGCTCCATTCTTTTCTTGTCTTTCTACAGTTGATAAGAGTAATACTAGATATAATATTAGAATGTATAAATCTCGTACATTCATTTTAAGAAATAGTGAAGTCGGTCCGTTTATAAAATGAATTTTTTTAATGTAAATTACAGATTTGTCTATTTTTTTAAAAGAAATATACGAAACTTGTATAACGTAAAACTGTACAAATTATTTTGAGGTTTGGAATGTCCATTGAACAGAAAAAACCAAGGGTTAATTTTTAAAATTATGTTTTTGGAAAATGAAATATTAGAATATGATTTTAAAGTTGGAATATTCTTTAAACAAATTGCTAGAGGTCAAGCTGAAGAGATGGAAGAAGGTAGCTAGGGTTGCATGCATATTCAACGGACCAAAGAAATATGTACGAAACACGACAGGACTGGAGAGTTGATCATTCCTTTTTTTTCTTTAAAATAATAATAATGGAACCAAAATTCTTTCGAAATTCCGAGTAAAAGTTAAAGAATCCTACCTAACATTAGGTTTTATTTATTTTTAATACGACTCTTGTTATATTATTATTAATATACCCTAGAAATCATCAATCACTTGCTTAAAAGTTTAGCCATATCTTTCCAAATAAATTATATTGTACTGTTCGGACGTAACTCTTTCTTCTGTTTTGCAATATTATTGGGAGCTTTATAATCATGGATCATGCTAGGGTCACCGATCCCAGCTCCCGCTAGGAGCTACAGTTAGTTATAGGATTTTTTTTTTTTTTATACATGTATTTTTTAACACTTTTAAATATTTTTTTCAAAAATAAAAAAATCACAATATTATTAAAAAAGATTTTCTTAATCACTAAGTAAAAAAATAATAATAAAATAAAAAATCATAGCGGTAGAATGAAGCAGTGAGAGTAGTATTATCCTATAATCATTAGCCTATTAGGTTAAGAGCATGACTAGAAGTATATATAATTCGTCTTTGCAAAGAGAAGTAAACTAGTTTGATCTTCAAAAAAGAAAAAAATAACTCAAAGAAGGAAAAAATCAATATGGGTTATTCAAATTCAAGGAGAGTAATTTTAACAAGAAATCCTTGTTTGGATTTATTGGAAAAGGCAGCCCACGTGTGAGAGAAAAATCAACAATCTAGAAAAATTTTGCTATCTTTTATTGAGCAAGTGATTATACGACAAAAGCTGTTGTTATATCGATTGATTTATAGTTCAATTGATATGTTGATTTTAATCTCATGAAAGAGTCTTCTCCTTGTATAATTAAACGAAAAAGAGGTAGAAGTGATCGATAGAGTCAATCATCGCGCGCTACAAGAAAATTACTTATTTGTGACTAGTTAATTCTAACGAAATGATTATTTACAATTAAAATGAGTCTGTTTTTATCACAAATAATCTTTTCGTTATAAATAATTAATCATAAAAGTTTATTTTTCTTGTAATGGTGGGTGATGCGTATACGCTATCGAAGGATGCAAAGTGCTAGAGTCAAATGCATGTTTTTAATAAATTACCATGAGATTGTAAGTTATTTCCCACATTTTTAATTTTCTTTGAAAATTAAAAAAAAAAAAAAAAAAGCGTTATGCATACCGCTATAAATAAATAAATATACAATTAGATTGGAAAATAAAAATATAAGGATAGAGATTCTACTTACATATGATGTAAACACGTGGGTTTGAGGCCTGCCAAACCCCTCAACTCTAGAAACCTAACGATCAAATAAGACCATTTGATCGAAAGAAAGACAAGAACATGAGAAGCGTCTACTTCATCCAAAGATGTACTGAACTTTGAGTTTGGACCCATCAATAGAATTTCAAAGCACTCGACTTTGTTCTTATTTGACGCAATATTTTGTATCCCACAAAAAAAATCCGCAACTTTCTTCATGCTTGAAATCATTCCCACTGGACAAGATATATGGAAACGCATCATGACTTTGATTCGGCTAAATGGCAACATTTTCGAGTCACACATGTTATTTTTCCTCGCCGAACAAACTGAACAATTTGTACATGCGTGGGCTTAGGTTGCGTGTTAGTAAAGTATTTTCACATATTCTATGAATATTAATAAAAAAATAATTATAAAATATTAAATAATAGTAAAAAATATATGAAAAATAATAATAAAATAATAAATAATAGTCATGTATTCTTAGATAATAAATATATGAGAATATCTCAATATCCAAATTAGGTCTTAATCATCGTCTAAGTTCAAACTAAGAAAAATGCAAACTATTGTTTTTATCACTTTATTTTAAGACCTCGTTTAGATTCAGAAAGTGTTTCATTTCATCTCATCGTTATAACTTTTTTAAATTTTAATACAAAATATAATAAACAAGAGAAATACTAGTATGTCGTCTGAGTTTGCTCACTCACTTTGACCACTTGTGTATTTTATTTTATTTTTAATTTTTTTTTTATTTAATGATTAAGAAAGTGACAAAATAAAAAGATAAATTTGTGCAATGAGGCACGCCCAGTGATACTGCCTAGCACTACTCAATAAACAATTTAATTTTTTTAAATTTTAATTCAATTTTTTTAAAATTCTAAAACGATAATAATATTAAAAAAATAATATTTTAATAATATTTTATTCAACTTTCATATAAAATTATCTCATTTCAACTCTGAATCTAAACCCTACCCTAAATGAAGACCATTTATGTAGAATTTAAAGCTCAATTAATTTTTTTTAATATTTTTAATAAAATAACATAATGATAACAATTAATTATAAAATGAGTTATAAAATAATTATAAGAATATAATATAAAGTAGGGGTTGTAAAATTTAAATGGTTTTGAAGACAAAATTCACATTTGAGCAATCTCTTATAACATTCACACCAAATGGGAAGATTGACTAAAATTTACTTAATTGATATAAAAAAAAATCCCACATTGAATTGGGCAAATTTAAAATAATTTAGACTTTTGTTACAGTGGTTAGTCAAAGATAGAGAATTACAATTGATTCACCAAACATTAAAATACTAATTTCTTACTCCAAGCAAACATTAAAATATTAGTTTCTCACTTCAAGTAAAAATACTATTTAGTTTGTAATTAAAAAAATTTAGATAGAAATTTAGATGAGTTTAATCAAATATTTTTTTGTTATTAAATTAATAAACTTTTGAAAATATGATTTTTTTTAATATTAATTGAATTAGAATATAATTATTTTTAACATTTAATTGGTAGAGCTACAAAATGTAATAAAAATAAATTAAATAAAAAATTATTAAATTAATAATATTTTATTATTATATAGAGAGTAAATGAATAATTTAAAATAGAAATTAAATTTAAATAAAATAAAAAATATATATAAAAAAATATGATATTTAATTAAATTTTAAAAATAAATTTAGCTAAGCAAATCAGAATGCTCTTACAATTTATGCAAGTGGGTAGAAAAGTCGAAGCGATGCCTGAAGAAGGTCTGTATCAACAGGATAGGACATGGGGAAACTGGTTTCTTGCTCCCGCTTTTATCGCTGGTGCATGATTCGCCGCGCTAGATTGTGCATAGCGCCGTAGACTCGGTAATTTTTTTTTTCTATCCAAAAATAAACTAAAAAAAGAAAGACAGACTGAGACGGAGAGAGCATAGCATATAGGAATTGGCTTGCTACGCTTTTGGCCTTTTGCACTTTTGTTCAACTCCTAGTGAGGAAAAGCAAAGATAACAACAGAAAACAGTGGTGGCAACTACTTCTTATAAGAGTTACAAGAACCGCTCAAAAACCCCCCACCTCTCTCTCTCTCTCTCTCTCTCTCTCTCTCTCTCTGTGATAAATACTTGGTTCAATTTCTCAGTTCATTTACAGGAACATGGACGACCAACGCAATCCTCTTCCTAGCTGGGCTTACTACTACCAGGGAAAGGTAACGAGTTTCTTTTGTGTTGTGATTGTCTGAGGATTTAGTTGACTTTAATTTGGTTTTTGTAGAAGCAGAAGTTAATGGGTTTTCGTTCTCTTTTCCCTGCTTATAAATGCAAAATGGGGTTCCTTTCTTTGCCATTTGAGAGCTAATTCCACATGGTTGATGTCTATTTTGATCATACAGACAATGGAAGAGCTCAGAACTTCTCTTTTGTACACTACTCTGGAACTTGAGCAAACAAGGTTGGTAGCTCAAGAGGAGCTTAGAAAGAGAGATGATCAGTTACTTCATCTCAAAGATCTGCTTAGCAGAGCCATCAGAGAAAGAGACGAAGCACAAGAGAAATGCCAAAGACTCCTTCTTGAGAAGCTCTTATTCCAGCAACAGCATCAACAAACTGCTCCTCTTTCAGGAATTTCCAGCATTGAAGACGAACCCAGAAGAGGAATCGACTCTAGCAATGGCTTCTCATCCTCAGACTGTGAGGAGAGCATTGTTTCATCTCCAATTGTTGACCCAATCCCACCTTCCAGATTGCCTCCACTTCCAGCAACCCAATCTGTGCCACAAACAACAGTAGAGCTAGTCCCTGAGAAGCCATTACCTGAAAAGGGTAAGCTTTTACAGGCAGTGATGAAAGCGGGTCCACTCCTTCAGACTCTTCTTCTGGCTGGACCTCTTCCCCAATGGAGGCACCCACCTCCACCACTTGAGTCCTTTGAGATTCCTCCTGTAACCATTCCTTCACCACCTCCACAACCAGAGTTCCGCCAAGACTCATTGACTAACATTATCAGTTGCAACACCCCCACCAGCTGTGGCATCAATAGAAAAAGGGTTCTGCGTGAAGGCTCTGATTCTCCTGCAGAGACGAAGTACCAAAGGCTTATAATCCAATGACAACCATTTCAAAGTAATTAATCCCCATATTTTTCATTACTATTATAAGTTAATTACTACTACAGGGTAGTGAGGATTTAATTGCAAGTTGGTTATGTAACCGATCTGGCATTTGTACAGAGGTTTGTTCTAGAAATCCAGAGTTTTAACTCACTGATAAGAGAAAAAGAGCCTGCTCTAGGCTCTGCTTTCAGCTGGTGCTTTGAGTTTGGGTGGAGATTTTGTCTATTTTTTTCTTCACGTTTTAGATTCGCCCCCAAGATGTAATAGGGGTTTGATTTCTCTTAGACTTGTTGCGTGATGTAAACTGGTAACTTTGATATTAGCTCAGAGTGCGCGCGCGCGCGCGCGCGTGACAGGAAGCGTGAGATGGATTGCGTTTCGTCAAAAATTAAGATGATGGGTGTGGAGTTGTTAGGGTTGGGAGCGGGAGGGGGGGTGTGGGGGAGATAGATATGTCCAACAACCAGAAGCTCTTAGAGCCCTGCTTGTCGGGTTGAGTGGATCCCACAAATCAGAATCAGGATCTACTGCTGGTGTGATGTATGATTATATTAATGCAAGTATGATTATTGATGTCTAATCTCGTTTCTTAAAATTAATTCCCTCTGCCCTTCTCTGTTCCTAATTCACTAAAGCCTCTTTTTGTCCATCTACCCCCCCCCCCCCNTATGGTTGCAACACTGTTTAAATCAAAGGTTTTAAAATTATTTGATATTAATTTGATTAAATTTTGACACTTGTGATCGCAACATACACAAGCTAGCAATTTTATTTTTTCATGCATTTACACTACATACCATCCATTTAATATAATTTGATTTGAAAGATAAATTAATTCCGTTACACTCGGCGGACAATATAGTTGCTTTTGTTCCGAGAAGGCGCGGCCGCGTCTTCAATCCAATGACAACCAATAAGGATTTTGGGATGATGAATACCCACTTAATATTCTTTCTTTCTCATTAGGCATCAATCAATTTTTCAATCGAATATGACGTTTGGACCTAACATAAAGTTGAAACCATGTGCATGAGCATGAAAAATCCCAATGAGAATATATATAACTAATTGCTGTAAAGATAACAACAGTGTAGTTTGATCCCATTTTCCTGTTGGAAAAGAAAATGCAGTTGTCACCCACAGACAGAGACATGATGCCCCTCGGGCAAGGGCCGCCGTATTTAATCTGTGGAATGACACGAAAACAAGTCCTCGAACCACCGATTACGATTCCTGGAAGCAAAAATGTAAGCAAGTGGTGTGCAGTGTAGTCCACACGGCACTGAGGTTGGTTCATCGTATAAACTGGTCGGATCGAGACAACCCCTTGACCCAAAGACTCTTCTCGTATATTTAATTAAGACAAAGACCTTCCCGCCTCATGACCTCTTCACACGGGAAACGTCCTGTCACCGCTATCCCTCCCTATCTTCTGCACCTCGGCACTGACCTGGATGCTTATCTTGCAAATTTGTGGGGAGTTTAGACCCAGTAATCTTCTTACAGATAGACACGCTTTTAAGTGGCAGATTTTTCCTCTTAATTGGATTGGACCAAATTTTCTCAAACTTATTTATAAATATGGCAAGTATTTATTAAATATGCGGCAAATTTATGATTTTTTAAAAAGCATAACTGAAAAATTTTGACATGTGTGTGTTCATTAAAAAGGAATACGAGAAATGGATAGTAATAGTATCAATTTTCTAAATAGATTGAAGGTAGTTTCCTCTCATCTTGGAGAGAAAAATCTGTCCTGTATTATGTCTATGTGGAATTATTGTGACAATCTTTTGATATAATTTTTTTTTTTTTTCAGAATTTTAGTACAAAATTACATGATCATTCTAAACCGGTTTTAAGTCCTTTCTTTTTTTCTTTTTAAAAACAGTATATTTAGAGATAAAAATTAGGGGTGCAGGGCGGGGGAGGTCGCATTCTGTACCCAGCCCCCGCCCTGGTTGGGGGTGGGGTTCACCCCGGATCCTGCCCCGCACCTTGGGCCCAAACTTTTTTCTGGGCCATTTTGGATCCAAATTTAAAAAAGAGTAATACTAAAAATACAGTCATGAATTATGCAAGCGACATGAACCTTTTGAAAAATAACTAGAGTCTACTATTAAAAAATTAAAATTTTCATGTGAATCTTATATTTACTCATTTTTTTCAAAAATTCTTCAAAAGGAGTGAGCGTTTGCATAACCCAAGACTACAAATATCATTTTTCTTAAAAAAATCTTTTTTAAAAAAAAGAAAAATTATATTTTACAATTTACATAGAACATAAAATTTAAAAAAATGTTGTTTAAAGCATAAAACATAAAAATCTAAGTAATATAAGCTATTACAATAATAAAAAATAATCTAAAAATATTACAAATTAATTTAAAAATATTAAAAATTATCAAATAATTGAAATCAATAATATTACAATATTAGAAACTGTATCTGACAATTTGACAAACAAGATGATTTTGAGTCCTGAGATTGGAATTTGGGGGTGGTTGGCAAGTAAGACTGTGAGATTATAAAACTTAAAACATTAATAGGAAAACAAATTAGAATTACAAAATACAAACAACATAATGATATATACATATATAAAAAAGTTAAAAACATAAAACTACAAGTACAAACCAAGTGAGACTATCAAGGATTGCAAATTAGATCATTGGGAATTTGGGATTAGGGTTGGAACTAGGGCAAGTGAGGGTGTGAGACAATAAAACCTAAAAAACAAAATAAGAAAAAGAAAATCATAAATATAAACATTATATCGATATGTCATAAAGTTACAAAATTAAAATTACAAACCAAGATGAGATTGAGAATGAAAATGAGATCATTGGTATTGAACATGTGACAATGAGACTATAAAAGCTGAAAAAAAATAATAGAAGAAAGCCAATTAGAATTACAAAAATTACACATTATATACATACTACGAACAGATAAGAGAATCATTATACAAATCAATGGTAATGGTGGATCGAATGGAAAAGTCATATTGCAGCCAATGGAGACATATGGACATTTGTTGAAATTGTCCATACAACAATTAAATTTGAATATAAGTAATAACACCATATATTATAAGCAAAAGCAATATCAAAGGCAAGAGTGATTATCGGATGTAGGCTGTGAACCACCTGTCTCTCCTCCACAGTCTCCACAAAGTCTACAACATCCAAAATATGAATTACCTTCCCTTTGATCTAATTTTGAGTGCAAATCAATGCTTCCACAATGGTTGGAGACAGTGAATTTTGGAATGGATCCAATATATGCCACCCGCTACTAAAGGCTGACTCTGAAGCTACAGTGGTAATTAGGATGACTAAAATACTTTGGGCTATATCTCCAAAGATGGGATACTTGACAATATTGACCTTCTACAAAGAAAATATATCAAACCCCTGCGTGAATAGGTGCATCTCCGCTGCACGTACCTATCTAACTCCGTCTATGTGTCTGAAGGTTGACAAAACTCTGCAATCTACCACAACCTCTCACCCCACCCTAACATATGCTTTTTTCCACATCTCGACTTCGAGAAGAGGCGATGTGGTAAGTGTAGGTGCCAAAATATTACTACCCCTGAGCGCGGCAAACTGATCAAACAATCTTTTAGGGTTTTCCTAACCCTTACAACAATATGATCCCTACACATGCCTCCTATTCACCAATCTAATCCATATACCATGCTATCAATTTTGTATTGGGGGTTGAGAACAATATCCACATATAGGAAAATACTTAACCTACTCAAATCCCCACAATACTTATTATACTTAGCCCACATACTCATTGCCATTTCCCATAGACATGTTTGGTCACTCCTGCACATTTCATCTAATTATTCTTTCACCTGACATAATTGCTGACAAAACTCATGGGATCTAAGGTACAAAGAATCGGAAATTGAGGTTGTGACCTCACAGAAAAGTCTCAAACACTCTACCAAAATTCCAACAACCACTCAATTATCAACATTAAGCTTGCCCAATCTCTCATCATCACTAAAATGGTTAACATATTGTATGTCCTCCTCACCCAATAAAAGGTCTTTTCAAACTCCTGGGGCTATCTCCAACATCAAGAAGGTTGATTTGCACCTTGTAAGGACATCAATACATAATCTCTTCTTGCATTCAATACATGTAACCCTTACAACAACCTTGCATTTATCAAGCTGTACCAATGAGGATCTCACATACCTCACTGCAATTCTAACCCTTACAACCGAATCATGCACATCTTTCAAACTGTCAATCACAATAAAATTTAGAATATATGCAGCACATTTCACATGTAAACAATTACCACCCATTATTGTCTTATTGTCCTCTCTAAACTTATGCTTAGGATACCCCAAAGCGGTATTGTTAGAAGTGGTATTGTCAACCATTACTGTCACAACCCTCTCCAACCCTGACTCATCTATCGCGGTCTCCAATGGTCTCACCCTTGTGATTGGCAATTTGACAAAACTGGAGAATTTTTTTTGGTTAATTGCCAATCAGAATCTACAAAATGTATCGTTAAAGACATAATTAAAATTTTGGACCGATATCCATGTATCTGTTGTGAGTCAAACTCTTTGACCCCTCAATTGGTTTCTCAACAGTTATCTATGTACATCGTTTTCATAATATCCTTCGTCATCGTGGTGAGAAGGAATGTCAAACTTAGATTCCAAGTATTTATAGTATGCTTGGAACCTTTCACTCTCCACAAATTAAAAGGATAGCTCGTCTACTACGATCATACGAGTTAGATATCTTCAACATTCCTTCGGATCATACTTAGTATACCCCATTAATGGTACCCCCAACTACTTCCATTTGCTATTTTAAGTTCAGTCTCAAGCCCAAATTGACTTCTTTTTTTTTTTAATAAATAACGTCTAATTAGACACTTTTTGCATTGTTCTTCTAAGTGGATCCTCAATTAGTATGTACCATGTCTCTTATAGTGATATCCATACACTTTACCACAGTAGTTATACTTATTAGCTTGGGGGTCATTCTGGTCATTGGGGTCATCATCCAGTATCTTGGTAAAGTGCGACCACACATTGAAAACTGGTTTTTTACTTGGTGGGCATATGGGTGTAGGGTCAGGGATAGAGGGTCAAGGGTAGGATTAGTGGTAATGGGTCGGTAGTGTCAAGAAAGCTAGTACTAAGGCTAGTGGTTGGATTTGGCTCACTATTCATTCTTATTAACTGACAAAAACTTGACATACATTACACAATTTCATAAAATAATACATACAGTCATGAACATTGAACATCGTTGGCATTTCAATATTGAATAATGAAAACCTCGAATTTGTTTAAACCCCCTAAATTAAATTTGGGGTTTCAAAATTGAAACCCCAAACTGTTAGGGTTTCAAAACCCTAATTTAATTTAGGGTTTCAATACGAAACCCTAGATTTACAATAAAATATCACAAATTCACACAAATATCTCCACTTCACACAAATCACAATCCCATCTTCAAAATCCATTCATGAGTCCCATCCTCCATAGTCTTACCCGAAAACTAAAACTTAATTTTGGGTCCATAAGATACTTACAAGATGAAGACGTAGGAGAGAGACACATGGAGTAGGCGACGGGTGAGAGAGAGGTGTGTGTGTGTGTGTGAGGCGAGAGAGAGAGAGAGAGAGAGAGAGCTGTGGGAGTCTGAGAAAGGGGAGTCAAGAAGGGGGAGAATTCATGCATTAAACAAAACGATGCCGTTTTGGGAATGCCTAGAAGCCGAGATTGTCCGAGCTTCATTAATGTTTATGTACTAGTAGTTCCTAGCTACTGCTTTTTCTACTTCCTTTGAATATCCCTTTTTACTCTTTTCTAATTTTTTTTCTTTTTCTTATTTGACTATTTACTCTAACAATTATATTTACATATTCTTTTAAAGGTCATATTATTCGAATAGTTATATTTTTTCAATGCTCATATAATTCTAACTTATATATTTTTCAACAATCATATTCTTTCATCAGTTATATTCTTCTAACGAGTATTTCTTTCCACCAATCAGATTTTTTTCAGTATAAAACTACAATAATTTCCTCTCTAATTTTCATCCAGCTCAATACAAGTTTTTTTTTTTTTTAAATCAATTTTTACTTCTTTTAATGAATTGCTCTCTTTTCTCAAAAAAATACTTCTTATCAATTCAAAGTAAATTAATATATATATATAAATTAAACATAAAGTAAGTTAGATTTATATCATTATATTTACATGTGTATAGATTAAATTATGTAATTATTTATTTAATTATCTACAATTTAAAAAATAAGAAAATCCTTTTAATTTTTATATTATTTTTTCCTTTTACCAGAGTTTAGTAATTTATTGTACACCTACGTATATTGTGAAGAAGACTAGAAGACTTTAATTTAACTTTTGTTCATCTTTTATTCAAATTGAGATCAATTAGAGTGGCCGTATGAGTATGTGACTATTGTCCTATTGGAATGTCACAGAATGTGTTAATAGTTTTGTATTTGAGTAGGATCTTTTTGGACTAGATACTCAACATAAGATAACTAAGCAGAGAATATAAAGAAATGAATGGAACAAGGGATTCTAAGAGGGTATACGTCTTCCTAGTCTTCAACACAATAATATGAAAAGGAATTTTCCATAGTCCTCTTTTTAATCAAAAACTTTGGGGAGGAGTTGGTGATAGCAAGGAAACTTACCATGGAAGAAGGAGGGTCGGCATCACATTAATCCTAAGGTACAGTTTGGATAGTTAGATGAGATGAGATAGTTTTATATGAAAGTTGAAAGTTGAATAAAATATTGTTAGAATATTATTTTTTAATATTATTATTGTTTTAAAATTTGAAAAAGTTGAATTGTTTATTATATTTTGTGTGAAAATTTGAGAAAGTTGTAATGATGAAATGAGACAAAATAGTTTCACTATCCAAACATAGCAAATAACCATACACATTAATCAAGTGTGATTGATTGCATACTTGGACCACAAATATATCTTCATAAATATTTCAAATGAGGTTTCGATTGGATCATTTTTTTCTCTTCGCATCCAACTCGTGAAGGAGGTTCATGAACTTTATTTTGTTTAACCAACATGGCTTCATAAGGCTTGGTTTTCTTCCATTAAGAAGACTAGCACTGCTAGTAGGTGCTGGCATATAATGTTACAACATTTTTTATGGATGAATATTTGAAAATTGGAGAAGCCATCATATTGAAGAGTCTAAAGTATTTATTTTGTTAAATATTCGTTTAAGTTATTCCTTAAAGAGTAGTACTTAAGGAAATAGAAAAATATGATATTATTAGATAGCTTGAATTTCTAGGTATATTGGGGAGTATTGATTACATGGATTGGAAATTGAAGACTTGTTTGGCTCCTTGGCATGATATATATTATGGTCTTCCACCAATCAATAATTATTTTAGAAGCAGTGGTTTCATGCACTCTATAGATATGACATGCTTTCTTTGAGTTACCTAGGTCTGATATGTATATGGGATAGATCAATTTATATTTTCTAACCTCGCTTTGTGGCGCACTCCTTCCATCAACTACATAATAAATGGTGATAGCTATGCAATGGGGTACAACTTCGCAAATGGCATATATCCTCAAGAGTCAACCATTGTGAAAACAATTTTAGCTCCCTAGGGAAACAAGAAAATTTACTTTGCCACATTCCAAGAGTTGGCGACGATTTGGAATAAACTTTGGCAATTTGCAATAGTTTATGGACCTACATGATTTTCCCACCTTGAAATTCTTAAAGACATTTTGATGACATGTATAAGTTTACATAATATGATTGTTAGAGATGGACAACTTAACAAAGAAGCAAAAAACTTCAAATATGACCAACTCAAATGAAATGAAAGCTGACATGACCTAGTCTCACCCAACCATCGATTGAATTCATTAATATTATAAGTAGGAAAACCCATTGACTACTCCTATTAGACCTTGGCTACCACTTATGGCACATACATAGTGAGACATAGGATTTTCTCATGGAGAAATGTAATAATCATTGCCTTTTTAATTAGTTTGATGTTATTTTATTTTGTAATTCCATTTCATTCCGTTTGTTTTGTTTTCAAAAAGTTTTACCATTTCTCCTCTAAGATAGAATTGAAGGGAATGAAATCAATATATAACATGTCCAAATAAAGCTAAAAAGGCTTATAATCAATAGTACTCAAACTAAAAACAACGTTAAAAACATGTTGAGATGAAGTCAAAGATAATTCATCCTAAATATACTAGTTTCTCCTATTTTAACCATAGAAGATTTCCATTTTGAGTTGACGCTAATAATATTCTTGTAGCAATGCAGACATGCCACTTGTAACCGTCATGACCATGGCGCTCATTTTCTCCCACTAGGCACGCACTTGGCGAGTTCATGAATCCATTCCTATTGGATATAGAAAACTTGTTCCATATATTAACAACCAATTATTGCCAAGAAATGAATACAATAACTAGAAATGCTTTAGAAATGAACTTATATATATCAAATCTACTAGCTTAGAACAAAAACTTAGAGCAAAAACAAATGAGCCTCGGATGTTGCCAAAGACGTTGCAATTATCGAATGGTCGTTCGAACATGTGGAAGGTTGCAATAAACAAGTAAAGTTAATAGCACTTGACCCTTCTAACAATAAGTAAAGTTACACTCAATTGAGTCCATAATTGCTTTTTGATAATAATGACTATTGTAACTGCATAGGCGTAGACCCTTCTAAAATATAGTTAAAAAGTTTGTTCATTTGGTGTTAGCAGATGTTACGACATGCATTTCCTCAAATATTAGTCAACATCTGATTCAAAATTGGAACTCCTTTTCATTGTTTAATAGACATGGAGACATCTATCCTTTTGGTGGATTTGAAGATTCAAAACATTTATGACCTAAAACCCAAATGTTCATACTGGATACGTCTCACTCCTCTCAAAAGAAAAAGAAACCTTCAATATTATTGGATCATTTAGACAAATTAGAGAGTACTTCTATGGCCCTCTCAGCCCTCGGTAGTCTCCTGGCAAGAAACCATAGTGTCCAAGATGCTAACCAGTCGACTAGATCCTCTGTTTCCTAGAACAAGGTATGCACTCAAGGGCTACACTCACGCTAGTCAAAGTGGTTTGCAGCATAATTGTTAAAGGGGGATTAGCCAAAAATTAATCTAAGCAATACCAGAGATGTGCTAAATAAATATTCAATAATAGCAATAGCCCTAAGTCACAGTCACTTCGTCCCAATTATAGTTACAGACCATCATAAGTTCCTCACTAACATCACCATGTACTAAACCGCAAAGGGTTCGTGTCCTAATTATAACAAACACCTTAAATACAAGATAAACACTAACAAAGATAAGCCTCCGTGGCTACTCCTACGACTAGGAGGGTCCTTCTTCGTCAGGATAGTTCTCGTGGGCTATATATGCATTAAGGTCTATGGATCCGAACCCATGACAATACTAATAATGAGAGACAATGAAAATGAATATGCATATACCAGTTCATTTCAATAAAGTTGAGAACACATATTTTGCATGTGGAGAGAAATTACCCTCTGAAAAAATCAAATGTATTTTTAGGCATGGTGATGAATCACCATATGAGCAAATCAATTGTATACATAAGCATGATGGGGAATCACCATTTTAAGCAAATCACATAGATCGACAAGTACTCATCATAATATTACCAATGGGGAATCACTCCACCAATTCAACACGGGGAATCTCTCAACTTAGCCAATACGTGAACTCATCCACCAAAACCTGATGAGAAATCACTCCACCCATCCGACACAGAGAATCACTCTATCCGGTCAACACATGGAACACCTCCACCCAAACATGACAAAGGGCACCATGCATGATCAACACGGTGACTCTCTCTACTAGCGATATCAAGTGATGCCAATACAGAAGGGTTCCATCCCAATCATCGGGAAAAATTCCTCTACCCATATGAGACTCGTGGTAACATGCCGTTGGAATGGGACGGGAACTCCTCAACCCGATCCCATGATTTTTAAACGCTCAGATGGACACAATACTTGGAACCATATCATCTCAAAACACATCTTAAAATCCCATTGTCTCAAAATCACAACATAAAGATATCCAAAAAAATATAATGAAGAAAAGATGCACTTTCATGTAAGAATAGAAATGAGATACAGAGAATATGCAAATCCTAAAACATAGTCCTAAACATTTGCCCCACATTCCCAGTACAATCGTAGGAACCTACCTGAAAAGTATTTTTATACTGAAGTTGCGTTGATTCCGATCATTCCATCGTGGAGTTCTTGAGTTCCTTTCCTTCTTGAAGACTTTGAAGAGAAACACTTTACGATCTCAAAAGTGAGATGTTGACTCTTGTCCAATACCTTTTATACGACAGGATTGCCAGTTACAGTCTTGACATTCTTCAAACCTGTATCTTGCTTGAATGAGAAACCTTCGATCTTGGCCGTCTATTTGCACTTTGGACTTGAAGAATTGTAGAGACCTAGTGACTGATGGGGCATGGCATGCACGTCCCTGCAACATTGGATTTAGTCCAATTTCACAGTCTTTACCCTAGTGAGGGATTCCTTTGTGATGTTGTGCCATACTTTTGAGGTTAGAAGATATGGCCTACAGAGTTCGTACTCTGACTTTCCCGGTGTACTCCAGATATGACGTTTCTGATGGAGCATGGGCCTTGGGTACAACATTTGCTGCCCTCTAAGCATCTCCATGTTATCTTGGAGAGCATCAATCTCTGCATCGAGCTTGTCCTCGCCCTTTTCTTGCCTTGGTACAGTCAGCACATCCTTTGCTCGCCTAGTGTTTAGCAAGCCTTCCTTCGTCGCCATGTGCTGTCTCGCATCTGTCAAGCTCTTTGCAATGTAATGCTCGCCTTACTCTTTAACTGACTGCACATTGCCCGCTCGGCTATCTCCTTATCGCCAATGGATGGATAAGTCTCAATAACCCTTAAATTTAATTTGAAGAACATAAAGATAATAATTGTGAAAATGGTGATTTGTGGTGGGATGTGATTTAGGATAGTGGAAGCCAAAGGTTTATGAATAATTATAGGTCATTGGAACCAGGATTTTAAGTGTCAACATCTTGCACCACAATATATTGCATTACACTACAAAAAAATGAGGATTTGAAAAAAAAATAGAATAGTTGGTTGAGTTTGTTTAACTATTGACACAGGAGCTTTGTTGTAAAATCTGAATAATATGTTTTTAACACACGTTACTGATAGTAAATGGAAATTACAAAAAAAAAAAAATTGAACTTTTTCTAACTCCAAATCACAGAGGAGATACTATTTGGAAATATGTGGAGTAATGTCATCATGATTGCGGTATTGGTGGTATCTTTATTATCATAATTGATAATGCTTCTTTAAACCCCATCTCTTCAAGAAAAAACGTGAGTTAAACAAAATGGTGAAAAAAAAATCTGTAATTCTAACAAAAGGGGTAGGAAGGTTCTAAAATTGGTACATGAAACTTAAAGGGAAAAAATGTCCCCTTTTATCAAATAAAATGATTAAAAACAAATTAATTAAGTACAAGAAAAACCAATCGGACTTCTAACAAATGAATCACGATCAGCAAAATCAACTGACCGGGTTCTAATCGGGGGCCCATATGTTTATCCTTTTCCAAAGCCCAAATTCTCATGTTTCATTCTAAAATCCTCTATTTAGTGGCCAATATAATTATGATATAGGCAAGAAAGATGGTCGGGCTACAGTTTGGCCTAAGTTGAAAACATCATGGCAAGAACAATAATATTGAAACAGCCTAAAACCTCAAACCACACTAAAAGATAACCAATGATAGCTTATCGCCTTTAACGTCAATTGATTATCATCACTCAACCTTACTAAAAACATAAAAGATATTGTCAACCCGAAGCTGAATAGGTTTCCCATTTTCGTTTTTGGGATTTTTAAAGGGTGCAAGAGTCCTACTTATTTCTAGTGTTCTACTTTGACTTGATGACAAGTCAAACACCTTGCTACGAATTGTGTAATCTCCCTTTTCATGTTATTCCACTGAATATTCATTTGTTTTAGTCTCAATACATTTTTGTATTCCTAGAATGTATATAGTAAATAGATCAATGGACTTCATCCATGATGGTCTTCTTGATTTCTTCATTGTTAGGAACGCAAATCCTTCATCAGTACATTAGAATTTACTTCTTTGAGAGTTGGAATCTTCGTTCCCTTCCTCATTCTGGAGTTTGCTCTTGGGTCCCTCCCCTAAGCCTCCTTGATGAAGTCAACAAGGGTCAGTTTGCAACTAGGCTTGCCGAATTTGCATGTTGGCCTTAGATAACTTCCAGGTTAAGTTTCTCCCCGTCTTTTATTATTTCTTCTGGCATAGTCATTAGTGAAGCAAACACCCCTCATGATTTGCAACTTAGGGCATCTGTCATGACGTTGGCTTTTCCAGGATGGTAATTGATATTATAATCGTAATCTTTAATTAGTTATAGCCATCTCATTTGCCTCATATTCAACTCATTCTGTATAAATAATATTTGACTTTTGTGATTGGTGTAAATCTCACATTGTTTTTCCATATAGGTAGTGTAACACCCTGAATCTTGAAGTTTCCAATTTAGGAAAGTTAAAGTGACACTAAAATTAGGGATTCTATTTTTAGAAAGTAAATTTGGACTTAACCTAACAACTAGGCCCAAGCCCACTAAGACAAAGGGGAGGGCGAGCAATCCCAATCGCTATACTCACCAAAGCCGATTAAGAACCCATGAGAGTAAGTCTTCTACGTTGGGATAACACTCAATCCAATTACAACTTCTAGTTTAAACACAACTCCTAGTTTAATTACATCTCCTAATTTAACCAAAACTCCCAAGAAAACCATACTTCTTTGGTTAGCTGAAAACATACAAGCCCAAAAAAAAAACACTAGGATGGCCTAGCACTAACTGAAGCCTTAGGATGACTAAGACCCCAAGCCTATTTTGGATTCCTTACTAGGGCATAACACTAAAAGTCTCATTCCACTTGGACTTGCACCCCACAAGCTCTATTTATAGAACCTTGGGTCTCGACACACACACACTTTGCTCTCAAGATTTGCACTGCACCTACACACTTCACAAGCCACACATTCGGCCACCACCACCTAGCCTCCCCACTTCGTGCACCACCCCAATCCATCAATAAGTTTTCTTGTTTTACCCTCACACATTCACACACACACACACACACACACACACACATGTCATGGATTAACCACTTCCTACCCAAGCACTCACACACACATGTCACAGATTAACCACCCCATCCCCGAGCACTCACACACACACACACACACATGTCACAGGTTAAACCACCACATACCCGAGCACACCACCACCCATAACCAACACCACCATCACGGCACCATGACCTTCAACCATACATTCATTGTATGACTCAACAACCAAAGCATATTATAGTAACTCTTAAGCTGCCCGCATGCTATGTGAAATTAGGGTTACAAACTCTAACCCTCTCAATTTGCCCTAGGTGAACACCCTTTCAATTAGATGCATTAAAACCCTATTTCATGATATATTAATGTAAATAGGGGGGGGAGAGAGAGAGAGAGAGAGAGAGAGAGAGAGAGAGAGAGATCCATGTATGAAACATGGCATGCATAATGATTCAGGATTTAGAAAGTTTCATGGTTATTTAAACTATTATAGGTTCAGTTGAAAGGTTTGGAAAAGCGCATGATTAGCTTAAATTTGCAAGGATTGAGATAAGTGACTATGTTCATATTCTTTTACACATTGCTTTATGGTAAACTATAAAGTCTCTTTTCAAATCTATATATGAAGTCAATGTTTTCAAAGGTATATATATGTATGAGCTCTTCATTGATAGCCCTTTTTATGAACCCAATGTATGATGCTTTATGATGTTAGAATTGCATGACTAGTTGTTTTAAATAATGAAAGGTAAGGAAAGGTTAATGTAAGAAAAGAATATAAAATGTATGACTGCATGTTTGATGAGGTAGGTAAATAAATAGGCCATATGAGGATGAAGACAATACCACGAGGTTGGGATGGATGGCAATTTTGGAATGCATTACTGGGGTTGCACCTAGTGATGACCCATTCTTGAGGTTCGATTCTATTTTGCTAGCTACTGCTAGAACCACTGATCGCAAAGGTTGCTAACCCTAACACATGGGTGTTAACAATGTGTAAACGACTATTAAGGATGATGTTAAGGTAACTAAAGGATAAAGTTGAGGAAAGAATTGTTTTATGCTCTAAGATAAATGTTCTATGTATGCTTAAAGGTGAATTTTTCTTAAAGAATGTTGATGTTAAATGAAAATATTATGTTTATATTATGTTTACGGAGCAAGGATGTTATCTAAGATGGTGACATTGACAAAGAGACTTCAAGCTTAGAGAGAAAATTTAGGTTTTATCTTTACTATTAAATAATTTATATTTTCACAATGCATAATACAAGTTAGACTATTATATTTTAAATAAGTTCTATTGAACAAGATGCTTATTTTTTAGAGATTTCTTTTATTAAAGTATTTAGTGAGACTTTATCTATGGAATCTTTTATACCTAGTGCAAAGAATTTTTTATGAAAGTATGTTTTAAGGTTAGTAGCATCCAGTTCCTCTAGCTTTACAAGCCTTAGAAGGACAAGGTGTTACAGGTAGTGTCTCAAAAATTTTAGGTCAAACACCAACGCTGCTAGCTCAAGATCATGTGTGAGGTAATTTAGTTTATAGGATTTTAGTTGTCATAAGGTGTAGGCGATCACCTTTCCATGTTACATTAGTACGCATCCTAGTCCACTCATTGAAGCGTAACCGTAGACTCTTGGAAACTCTCTTCACATGCATTGGTCCTTATGAAAATTATATTTTTCTTTATCAATTGTCTTCTATGGGGTTGCGATCATTGATAATCCTTCAACTAACATTCAATAATATCCAGCAATTCTAAGGAAGCTTCAAATTTCACAAATGTTGGTAGGTCTAGCCCAATTAGCTATTGGTTCTATTTTGCTTGCGTCCACCGTGATTCCCTCTCTACTAATATTGTGCCAAAGAAAAGTCACTTTCTTTAACCAAAATTCACACTTTTTGAAATTTGCGTAAAGTTTTTTCATGCAAAACTTGTAGCACTGCTCGATGATGACCTTCATGCTTATATGAATCTTATTAATAAAGAAGAAAGTCATATATAAATACCACCATGAATTTTCCTAGAAAGTATTTTAGAGTCCGATTCATCTTGTCCATAAAGGAAGCTGGCTCATTTGTCAGTCCAAAAGGCACTAAATGGAATTCGTAGTGTCCATATCGAGTTTTGCATGCCAACCATGTCCTCTTCCCCTATTTTGAGCTTATGGCATCTTGATCCTAGGTCTATCTTTGAAGATATGCTTGCACTTTGAAGTTGATCAAAATAAGTCCTCAATTCAGGGTAATAGGAATTGATTTTTAATTGTCAATTTGTTTTGCTCCCAGTAGTCAATGCACATCCTTATGGTTTCTTCCTTCTTCTGGATGAAAAGTATTGGCGCTTCCCAAAGTGATACACTTGGTTGGATAAGTCTTTTGCTTAGGAGCTTTTCAAGTTACTATTTTAAATCTTGTAGTTCAACTAGTGCTATTTTGTAGGGAGCTTTTGTGATAGAAGTTGTTCCTAGTAAGAGTTCAATGAAGAATTCCAGTTCTCTATCTAGAGGTAATCCTAGTAAGTCCTCTAGAAATACATCCAAGAATTCTCATATGATGGACACATCTCTTGGTTCAATCTCCTCTTTGAGTGGCTCTATGATGCTTGCCAAATTACTTGTGACGACATCTGCATTCCCCTCCATTTCACCCAGTGTGAGGGAAAATACGCATGCTAGTGCTGTATTTCCTTAACTAATCCCACGTATAAGTGGTGGCAGAGCCGGAAGCCTTCATTGCTAAGTAGCTCCCTCAATTAGGTTCTATGTCACATTTTTTCGGCATTCTTTGGAATAATATTTTGACTTGTGGCACCTATAGAAAACAGTTTCGTCGTTCCGAGAATCACCATTATGGGCGTTATTGCATTTTAGGCAATTAGGACTTCTAGTTTCTAAGTTTGGGGTGAAGGAATTCCCTCATTTCTATGGGCTTCTGTGTTCGATGGATAGTTGTCCTTGACTGAATGTTGGCCCCTTATTATTTTGAGCAAAGAAAATTGAATTCCTTGTCATGCTTTTTCCATGATTATACACCGCTCACCAGTTCTATGTAGTCTCGCAATCACAAGCTACATACACAATCATGAATTCGAGGGTTCAATTATCCTTCAAATCTCATAACCTTTTGTTCCTAATTTGGAATTAGGTAGGGTACAAATCCGAATAATTTTGAAAAATTGGGTGTGTATTCTTCCACTGTCATAGATCCTTATTTTAGGTTGGTGAATCCTCTTGCTTGATTTTCTTTGAAAATCCATGGGTACCTATCAAGAAATTCCTTTTAAAAATGTGCCCATGAAAAGTATCCTTCTACCATGGTATATTCTAATTGTTTTCTTCTTGACATCTATGAGTTCTATTTGAACATTAGGAGGAAACCCTTTACATAATAGTAACATAACTACATTGATTGTTGTAGGCTCAGACGTAAGGAAAAATGTTAATGGGCAAAGCCCTCAATGAGAAAAGGGCATAGGAAAACTAGAATAAAGTGAACACACCACTCAAGTGAGTGGAGACTTAGCAAGAAAATATAAACGAGCAATGTTTGGGTAAGTAATGTAAATAATACTACGTTCTGGATGAGTAATATCTCGAGTAAGAGAAGCAAAGACGTGCAAAGCGCAATATGGGCAAAGAATTTGCAATGCCCAAGCAATGTGTAGTACAAACATAAAAGGGACAAGCAATGGATTAACTAAATTGGGTTATGGGTGAGCAACAAATAGGGTGGTACGAGTCCAGGCAAGTGTTCAGAAACATTTGTTGCTTCATTGAATTTGCTTCATTAATAGGCTCACGATTTGACTTTGATCGTTATGGACTGGTACCAAGACAACTTGATCCTCTTCCCCAGGGATCCTAGATGAGGGATCCCTAGGAGAGCCGTTGACTCCTTACTGAAAGATCGAACTAGTCCCAAACACATTTCCCGCACTAGAATACAAGTTTAAACAAGTGCCCAAAAACATGAGAGTTCTCATAAATGATATCTCAACTAAGCACCCCCATGAGCTCCTTATTTCTACCTAAACAACATCACAACAAGAAGAATCGCACACTCACTTTCTGCCCAACCATGTGTAGGGTCTTAATCGTCACATGGACAACATTCACCCGCGGCAGATTGGGAGACCAACCCCGTTTGAGGAGCTCTTCTCTCCTTGGTCGAGCTTTTAGAACACAGGAGGGTGCATCTTAACGATTGTTGTCACCTTTCTCAATCTGGCACAAAACTAAATAGTTGAGAACTCGATGAGCAACAAACCAATCTCACAATTGGTGGCAAAGGACCTATGACCTTTTCTCTTCCTTTTTATTTTCCATGTTGGCCATTTGTTTCACTCACCATCTTTTCGAAAACTTGGTTTCTATCTGTCTTTTTCTCTCTCGTTCGCTCTAAATTTCCTTTCAAAAAGAGGAACCCGACCTCTTTGAGACTTAAACTCACTTACATTTGAACGCTTGATGTCATCCTCGGAATGACTAGAAATGCCAACTCAACAACGACCAAGCTTAAGGAAAACCTTCATTATTCAAGTAATTGTTTGCCTTGATGATGCTTACTGTGTGTATGGATGGTTGTGAAGTATGCATCTATTGCATACATGATCAAAAGGGATCTCATTATTTCATATTTCCACATATCACTACTCTATATAGTATGTTGCTTTGCTTTTACAAAGGTTGTTCAAGCGTTTTCATGACTTATCCTACATTATGTTTTGGAATAACTTTTCCATATATTTGACTTGGATTCTAAAAATATTTGGAGTATTATATCTATGTTTTGGTTGATGTTTTAAGAATTGGGCATTGGCAGTAATAACGGAAGGATGTGTCTTTCACAACCCCAAGCTGAGATGGGGTATTGTCTCGATCGAGATTGAAGGTCTCTTATTCAAACATACAGAAGTTAAAAGAGCGTTAGGACTATAACTGAAAGTCTTGCCATATAAATGGTATTGGACAAAAGTCAAAATCTCACTTTTAAGATCATAAAGTAATTACTCTCTCTTCTCTCTGGAGTCTTTAAGAAAACAAAGTGACTTCAACACTTCATGACCGAGGAATTGGCAATAATGTGATTTTATTTGTAATACTGTTCTATAGAGGGAGCTTAGCTCCTATGACCATATTGGGAATGTGGGGTGAATGGTTGTGAGTATTTTGTAAATTTAGGATTTGCATATTCTGTATCTCGCCTCCTCCTTACATAAAAGTGCATTTTTCTTCATTATGTTTATTGCTATCTTTACGTTGTAATTTTGAGATAATGAGCTCTGAATAATGTGAATTGAGATGATGTGATTTCTAAATGTCGAGTCTTACAGTGTGTCTAATAATCATTGAAGGGTTGAGGAGTCCCCTCGTCATTCATACGGTGGCATGTTGCCACAAGTTTAATACAAGTAGGGGATTCCATGTGATGATCAAGGTGGAACATCTTCGAATTGGCCTCACTTGATAACATGGGTAGAGAGAGTCACATGGTTAATCACGCGTGGTGTCATGTGTGTGTTGATCGGGTAGAGTGATTCCCCTAGTCAAATGAATTTGTTTTGATGAATGAGTTCAAACATTGATAGGATAGAGAGATTCCATGTGCCAAACGGGTGGAGGGATTTTCTATTGGTACGTATATGATGAGATATTGTGGATTTTATGTGATTTAATACAAGGGTAATATCTCGCCATGATAATGACTATGAATATATAAGATTTGCTCAAAGGGTGATTCTTCACCATGCTTATATATACTTGAGATTTACTTAGAGGATGATACATCGCCATAACTAATAATACAAGTGTTTCTGCTCAAAGGGTGATTTCTCTCCATGCATAAATATATATGTGTTCACAACTTTATTTACATGAAATAGTGCAAGTGAGGAGCGCACCAATGTAAGGGGGAGACCAACTTCCGAGGACAAATGGATGGCAAGGAAGAGATCCTTTCCTTCGAGAGATGAAAGATGAGGTAGTAATGGTCTGCAGAGTGCAGCTAGTCCAAATAGAGTGAGTGACACTATGTAAAAGGTCAGGCTAACACACCTTAGCACATGGTGAAACAAAGGATTTATCACCCAACCGATGAAGTGAGAAACGGTACTAACAGTACGAAGATGAGAAAGAAAAGCTAAAGAGGCTAGTAGCTCGAGCATAGGGTGAGTTACAAGCATAAGGCGAGCAACGAAGAATGACAAGACCCATACAAATATAAGGGCTTTCTAGGATAACACGGAATCACTCAGAAGAAGGCCCCACAAAGGCCCATACTCCATTTGAATGGCCACATCTAGGGTGAGTGTGCGGAAAGAAAAAATTACGACACTGTAGGCCATATTGTCTAAACTAAGATGTATGGTCCAATGCCATGTGGGAGACTCTTATTTGGGGAAGGACTGCAGATTGGATTAAGAAAAGCGTATGAACCTGTGTGTCTTGTCCCGTCAACTTGTCTCTATCATCTTGTAGATAGACATCTAAGGTCAAAGGGCTCCTATTCAAGCATGCCAAGAGTCAAGAGTATGTCAAAATGACACCTGACGATCTTGCAGTATAAAAGGGATTAGATAAGGGACAAAATCTCACTTTTGAGATTAAAAGTGTTGGAACATCTTTGGAGTCGGAGTCTTCAAAGAAAATAAGTGGCTTCAAAGGGAGCAACGAAAGGAGCAATGTTAGCGCTCCCGTAGTATTTTAAATACTGTTAAGGTAAGCTTCTAAGATAGTATTGGGTATTTGGGGTGAATATTGTGGAGATGTAAGATTTAGCCTTACATAGTCTGTAACGTTTTCCTTTCTTTTTATAAAAATAATATACATCTTCTTCATTTTGTTTATGGAATATCTTTACACTGTAATTTTGAAATGTTAAGTTTGAATGGTTTGGGTTGATGATGTTGCAAATTTTAGGGTGCATGAGTCTTATTGTGTGTCAATCATCGTGGGCAGGTATAGGAATCCTTGTGCCACTCCTACAACACATTGCAACAAGTTTCTCATACATGGAGGAAGGGTCCTCGTGATGATCTAAGTGGAACGTTTTTGTATTGACCTCACTTGGTAGATGGATTGAGAGATTCCCAGAATGTATCATGTGTGGTGTCTTTGAGTCGGTTAACAAGGCAAAAAGATTCTCTAGGTTGATCATGTGTGTTTTAGTGAGTATGACCTGAATGAGTTGATGCCTCATTTCTGATGATTTAAAACAGGTGAATCAACTCGCCACATCTATGAATGCATGTGTTTTTGCTTAGGACATGATTCCTCGCCATGCATAAGCGTATGTCTTCACAAATATTTTACATGAGACTATGCATTACATCTTCACGTGCATTGTCTTTCATTTGCAAATTTGTCATAGTTGTTTAACCTACTTATCAAAACCATAGACTTTGATGCAAAGGTAACCCTAGAGAGGTTCTTGAGGAAGAAGGACCAACCTTGCCCAAGTGATAGTAACGAAGGCTTGTCTCCGTTAGTAGTTGTTTGTACTTTAGTCAAGCAACAAATCATGTTCGATCTATCGTACCTGGATGAAAGCAATGCACAGTTTGTCTTGTGCAATATTATTTGGGAAGTGACAGTGACATATGGATGTTTGTGTGAATGAATATATTTCTAGTTTAGACCTCTAGTACAAATAGTATTTATTCTCTAACTAAATCTTTACTCATTCTACTACGATATACATATACATGTCTATTTTGCTTACACGTGAATTCCTTGTGAAGTTGCATGCCTATTCTAGATCTAAATCAGGGGTGTTTCTAATCGACTAGCACCCTTAGCACCATGGAATCTCGCCAGGTCCTTTACCGAAGAATGAGGCACCACAGTGTATCCATATTTATTTCCATTATCTCTCATTGTTAGTATTGTCATGGGTTAACCTACTGGGATTTCTTAGAAGTCTCGAGGTTCCACTTGCGATTTCTTTCTTTGGGGTTGTAGATCTTCATGTAGATTTTTCTGAAGAAGAATGATCAGTCTAGCATGAGTAGTTACAAAGGCCTATCTCCAATTAGTATTTATTTGTTTTTATAAGAATCTTATTTTGGTTAGATGATGGACTATGTATGGTTCATTATATTTTGATGTAAATGATGAATTGATAACAGTGTACAATATTATTTTGGAAGAACTGATAACGACATATATTACTGTTAATTGAGAATTTTCATTTGTATATATCTATGGTCTATTTAGGATTAGTCTTTGATTAATCCATTTACCTATTTCGTTGCTATGTATTACACCTAGTGTGTGCTCATTGCCAGATCGCACACTTCCCAGCCACCGTGGACCCTTGCCAAGTATGTTACCGAGGGCCAAGCGTGCCACAGCTTGGTATTACGACTCTGGATAAATCCATAATATCATTAAGGAACAGTACCAGAATATTAGGATATGATCTTTAGCATCTTAGACTTGAATTTTGAATACCATAGGCTTGATCTCCAATGAGGAGGAGAGACTCAAATGAGAGAGTGATAGGCTTGGATTTGTGTGACAAGATTTATTATAGTGTGACCGAGAGTTCCACAAAACAGACGACCTAGGGGTGATCATGAAATAGATAAACCTTGTGGTGAAGGAGGCAATGGCATAGCATGAGCTATTAACCGTATCATAGATATGTTATAGCAACAGTATGATTTTTTCTAATAGTAGATGTAGATACAACAAGTCAATCACCAGCATGTCGAGCAGCCAGGTTGTACTTACGAGTGATTCTTAGCTCATTGGTATCCAGGTTTCTTTATAAATGAAGGGACAATGAAGGTAAAGAGGTGGATTATGGATAGGGCTGTACAGAAAACCGCCGAACCGACCGGGACCGACCCAGACCGACCGCCGGAGCTCAGAGCCGGCCGAAACCGGCAGGGAACCGGTCGGCCGTCGGTGGTAAAATGTCAAAACCGGCGTCGACCGGTTCGGTCTCGGTCTGAGCCAGCCAAAAACCGATGGACCGGCCGACCGCAGCAGCTTTTTTTTTTTTATATTTATATCATTCTTAAACGATGCCGTTTCACTTAAATAAGTGAAACGACGTCGTTCACTCCAGCCTTCGCAGCGTCCTGCGTCCGGCGTCCAGGACTCCACGTCGTCGCCGTCTACCGATCCACGACTCCACGCGGCCACGCCTCAGCGAAGTTCGAACTTCGCACCTTCCAGGGACCAGCGCAGCCTCCATTGATCCACGTTCCTCCGGCAAAGTGCAAACGGCGCAGCCTCCACAGTAATTCTTCTGCCCTTTTTTTTTTGTATAATTAATTTTATATAAAATGTCAAATGACATGTTGGGTGCACCGTGTATAATTTTTTTTGTATAATTTTTTTTGTATAATTAATTTTACTATGAACATTCTTTAATTGCATTATTTGATTAGCATTTTAATTTTGTTTGAATTATTTTTTGATAAGTCCGGTTGTCCCGTTGTTGTATTGGGGTCTAGGGTTAGGGATTGGGTTTTCTGGTTTAGGATGGTGAATCTGTGAAGTGTGATGACTGATGAACATTAACAATGATTCTGATTGACAGTTTGGTTATAAATTTAAAATGATTCTTAAAATAATTTGTGAGGTTTACGAGCGATCTAAAATATAGATTAGAATCTTAGATTTGTGATGTTTGCCACGTTGCAAACTAGCTGCTGTGTTAGTGAGACAATTGTGTTGATTTTTTTGTTCTTTCTTTGTTTAACATGTTAGATGGATTCTTCATCAAGTCCGATTGATCTTGAGGTGAGCTCCCAAATACCAAAACCCCCGGCCTCAAGTACCCCTAGTAATAATTGTCCACTTCCTAGGAAACGGAAGGGGAAGGATTCATCAATTGTTTGGGACCATTTTACAAAAGTAGAAGGTTGTTCCGTAGATGATCCAAAGGCCAAGTGTAATTATTGTGGCAAAATATACGCTTGCCACTCGAAGAGGAACGGAACTTCAACCATGCAAAATCATCTACCTTCATGTTCCAAAAATCCTCATAAGCGTGGGCCTTTAGATAAATACCAAACAACATTGGCAGGTGAGGCATCCTCGGAGGGGTTTGGAGAGAGTGATAGTGGTTTAAGAAATCTTGTAACCCATAAATATAGTGAGGAGGCTGTGAGGTTGGCACTTGCGGAGATGGTAATCCTCGATGAGTTACCATTTAGAATTGTTGAAGGGCAAGGATTTAAGAAGATGGTTTGGTTGCTTGAACCTAGATTTAAAGTGCCATGTCGAGTGACGGTTGCAAGAGATTGTATGAAACTATTTCAATCTGAAAAGGCCAAACTTAAAAAATTGTTTAAAGATGGGGGAATGAGGATTTCATTAACTACCGATACGTGGACATCGGTACAAAATCTGAATTATATGTGCCTAACCGCACATTTCATTGATAGTGATTGGAAATTGCAAAAGAAAATCATTAATTTTTGTTTAATCCCTAATCATCGAGGGGATACTATTGGAAAATATGTTGAATCGTGTCTCTTTCATTGGGGCATTGATAAGATATTTACTGTTACTGTGGATAATGCTAGCTCAAATGATACTGCAATTGCATATTTGAGACATTTTTTGAAGGAGAATATGTTGGAGGGAAAGTATATGCACATGAGATGTTGTGCTCATATTCTGAACCTTGTAGTGAATGAGGGTCTTAAGGAGTGTGATGATGCCATTACAATGGTTAGAAATGCAGTTAGATATGTGCGCTCCTCCCCTGCAAGGTTAGACAAGTTTAAGAGATGTGCAGAAAAAGAGAAAATTGATTGTAAAAAAATGTTGTGCCTTGATGTGCAAACCTGATAGAATTCAACTTACATGATGTTGGAGGCTGCTGAGAGATTTGAGAAGGCTTTTAGGCGGATGGAGAGTGAGGACTACAATTTTCTCTCCTACTTTAAGGATGGAAACATTGGGCCTCCTAGAGCTGACGAGTGGGAGTCAGTGCGGGTTTTTGTGAAATTTTTGAAGATGTTTTATGATGCCACTTGCCGATTTTCTGGGTCTTTACATGTCACGGCAAACACAAGTTTTTTGGAGATTTGTAGGCTCCAAAAAGAGTTGGTTAGGCTGAGTGAGAGTGATAATACTTGTTTAATGAGCATGGCTGTAAGTATGAGAATTAAATTTGATAAGTATTGGGGTTCATTGGATAGGATGAATTTGTTGTTGTTGATTGCAGTTGTCCTTGATCCACGTAGTAAGTTGGGGCTTCTTACTTTCCAATTGAAAAAAATTTATGATGAGAATTGGGCTGAAGATTTGTTGTCGAGGGTGAGACATTTATTATCAGACATGTATGCGGAGTATAATGCGACGTTTGGTTCTAGCTCGACTAGTAGAGAACATGTTTCCCCTCCGGCATCTGCACTTCTAGATGATACTGAAGACAATCATGAGTCACAACTTTTTTATGAGTGGTTGCAAGCATCGACTGGCTCTGGATCTATAACTACCAAATCTGAGATAGACCGATATTTATCAGATGGATGTGAGGCATTCAACCAATCTTTTGACTTGTTGAATTGGTGGAAAGTGAATGAGCCTAACTATCCTATGCTTGCGAGGATTGCACGAGACGTACTAGCCATGCCTGTTTCCACGGTTGCATCAGAGTCAGCATTTAGTACGGGAGGTCGTGTACTTGATCCTTTTCGGAGTTCATTGGCTCCGAGAACTATTGAGGCACTTATTTGTACTCAGAATTGGTTGCGACATCCCTCAACACCAATTGATATTCGAGACTCCATGGATAATGTAGAGAGCTTTGTAGTAGAATCTGGTAATGTTTTTTTCTCATTCAATTTCCATATTCATATACTTTTATAATTTATTTTTTATTTTTTTCATTATCCTAATTTATTAATATTGATTATTTGATGTTTTTCTATATAGAGTTAGGAGCATCGTTCATCTCAACTATTGATGACTGAAGAGTCGAAGACTGCATTGGCCATTGGGAATCTTCAACTTGAAGACTTCAAAAATGAAGATTTGTGAAATTTTATTCAAGAACAGTTGTTATTTATTGCTTACTTGCTTAAGACAATTTGGTTTTGTTTGTAATTTGTAATGTGTATTAAACATCTAGTGCCTAGTGGAGTTTTTATTTATTTATTTATCTAATAATTAGTATATAAGAATATAAGATAATAAGGCTATAAAGTATTAATATATATGCAGTAGTTAATAAGTTATTAGTTACTAATAGTATATACATATTACATGACATTACAAATTTACAAATAAAAAGAAATTGAATATATAAAATTAGAATATCATAAAATTTCTCAAAAAAAGTCTAAAATGTAGATGATTTAGAATAATAATTTTTTTAAATTGAGCCCAAAAAGAGATTGAATTGGATCTAAATGGGCCAAAAAGAATGGCCCAAACAGGCCCAAAATGGGTGGCCCAAACCGCCCCTTACCGGTGAACCGACCGTGAACCAGCCAGTAACCAAACCGGCCGGTTTTACCCCATGTAAGGTCGGTTTTCGGTCGGTTTTATAGAAGAAAATTTGCTTACCGGTCGGTTTCGGTTTGGGCCCAAAACCGAACCGACCGGTCGGTTTTTCAGCCCTAATTATGGATATCTAATGAATCATTGAGGTGTGCGGTTGTGCAAAGACTTAGAAGGTGTTGTACACGAGTTACTTATTCCAAGGAGAGGTGGCAATATGGTGGAATGCCAAGAGACAATCGCTTGTCATGGAGTTGGGATCCATGGAAGCCATTACTTGGGAGAGATTTAAGAAGGAATTTGGTCATCGATATTTTCTAGCTATAGGGAGATAGTAGAAATCAAGGATTTCCCCAATTTAGTCTAGCGCAACATGACTGTTGAGCAACATGCCACTAAGTTTATGGAGTTGGGAAGGTTTACTCCTCATCTCATTTCTACAAAAGAAATACATGCACAGCGATTTTAGGATGGATTACAACCGCGCATACATATGCAAGTGGCTTGTTTAGAAGTATGTGACTTTCAGAGGCTAGTGAATGTGGCATCAACTGTAGAGCACGAACACCACTATCAGATGGCTATTACGATGAGCCAAAAATGGAGTACATTTTTTGGAGAAAAAGGCAGTTCTAGCTCACCCCAAAATTTTGTGATAGGGATGGGGTACACCCACCAGTTACCCCAAAGTAAGCTTAGGAGGCAGAGCACTAGTATGCATCAGTGCCTTAGGTCTCACAAGGAAGAGTGTTGTCAAGCTTCAATCTCATGCTATAGGTGTGGCCAAATAAGGCATTACGCGAAGGATTACCCTCAAGCAATTCAATGGCAAAGGACAGGCCCCATAGGAGAACGGGAGGGCAAAGGCAGATGGTACATGTGAGAATGTATGTGTTAATGCCAGGAAAGGTCAATGAGGACACTCTAGAGACCCAAAAGGCGGGCGTCATCATAGGTATGGCCCCAACCTAAGGTTAGTTCAGTAGTGTTTGAGGCGTATAGTCATAAGGATCGATTAGTACAATCGTTTTAGGGCGAGTTAGGATGTTCGAATGCTACGTGAGTACCTTGTTTGGTTCAGATGCATCCCAATCGTTCGTGTCTACTACATTCGCTAGGACAAGTGGTCTTTGGACTATAAGCCGATGCAACAGAGAGTCACTATAGCATTAGCAACTGGGGAGGTAGTATCTTGCACCATGATAGCTACGAGTTGCCCACTAGAAAGCAGAGTAGTTATGGAATCAAACTTGATATCATTCAATCTGCTTAGGTTTGATATTATTCTAGGGATGGATTGGTTGTTCCGAGATTACACGAGTATAAACTATCGACAACATATAGTAATATTTCAGATGCCTAGAGAGGAGGGCAAGGTATTTCAGAGTAGTAAGTTACGGTCAATGCCAAGAATATTTTCGTCATTTCAAGTCAAAAGAGATTTGGCAGGAGGAGTAGAGGCTTACTTAGTTCACATAATACTTAAATCGCTTGAACCTAATGAAGTACAAGGAATGCCAGTAGTGGATGAGTTCCTCAAAGTGTTTGAAGAATTGTCAAGATTGCCCCTTTTTAGGAAAGTTGAGTTTTCAATTGAGCTAAAACTAGGAACAGCTTCAATACATAAGGCACCTTATAGAATGGCGTCGTCAGAGCTAAAGGAATTAAAGAGTCAATTACAAGAGTTATTGGCAAAGGGATTCGTTAGACCTAGTTCATTGTCTTGGGGAGCATCGGTATTGTTCGTTAAGAAAAATGACGAGACTCTTAGAATGTACATTGATTACAGGGAACTGAACAAGGTAAGGATAAAGAACAGTCACTTGCCTAGGATAGATGACCTATTCGATTAGTTACAAGGAGTTTCTATATTCTCTAAAATTGACCTTAGGTTCGGTTACCACCAATTGAGGATTCAGGAATGTGATATATCTAAAATGGAGTTTGGAATGAGGTATCGACATTTTGAGTTCACTGTGAGGCTGTTTGGTTTGGCCAATGCTCTAGCAGCATTCATGGATATAATGAATAAGGTGTTCAGGCCATTCTTAGATACGTATATGGTGTTGTTCAAAGATGATACCCTAGTATATTTCAAGGATGTCAATGAGCATAAAAGTCACTTGAGATTGGTACTGGGGAAACTGAAGGAACACCAATTATTTGCCAAACTTAGTAAGTGTGATTTCTAGTGAGAAGAAGTTAAGTTCCTTTGTCATGTGATATCCAAAGAAGTAGTCACGGTGGATCCAAGTAAGATTGAGGCGATTGTAGATTGGCAGCATCCCACAACAGTACACGAAGTTAGAAATTTCTTAGGACTAGCCAGCTATTATAGGAGATTCATAAAAGGATTTCCTAAGCTATTGAGTCCATTTACAGTGTTGACAAACGAAAAAAACCAAGTTCATATGGACTGAGTTATGCTAGTGAAGTTTTGGAGAACTAAAGAGACGATTGACCGCAACCCTTATATTGGCACTGCCAGAATCCTATAAACCATTTGTGATGTTTAGTGACACATCAAAGTATGGGCTAGGATGTATTCTAATGCAAGAAGGAAGAGTAATGGCTTACACATCTAGACAACTGAAGGATCATGAAAGAAACTACCCTACCCATGATTTGGAGCTAGCAATGGTGTTAATCGCCTTGAGAATTTGGCGACATTACCGTTACGGGAAAACTTGTGAGGCGTACACGAACCACAAAGGTTTGAAACATCTCTTCAACCAGAAAAACCACAACATGAGACAGAGAAGATGGTTGGAGACTCTAAGTAATTATTAGTTTGAAATCAAGTATCATCCAGGAAAGACCAATATGGTTGCCAATGCACTAAGTCAGAAGTCTCGAACCAGAAACATAGGAGGATCTGTGAATAAAGACTCACTCCTCGAAGGAATGAGAAAACTATTGGTAGAAAGTTCACAACAAGAAAGAAGTCCTCGTCTTTATGCAAGAATTAAGGGCAATAGACTACGATGAGTCAATGGATTAGCAGAGGAAGGACATAAAATTGTTAGGAATCTGGTGAAGGGTCAGAAAATCAAAGGGACCCTTGCATTTTAGTTTAGGCGAGTGTGGAACCTTGTTTTACAAAGTGCGAAGAGTGGTTCCGGTGAATTCGAAAATTAAGAAAAAGATACTCGCAAAAGCCCATTCAGCGCCATATTTGATACACCTAAGAAGCACGAAGATATACCAGGACCTGAAGAAGAATTTTTGGTAGCAATGAATGAAGCGGGACATTGCCCACTTCATTGAAAGGTGCATCACGTGTAGACAGGTGAAAGCTAAGCATCAGATGCTAAGGGTCTACAACCCCTACCCATCCCAAAATGGAAATATAATGATAAAACTATGGACTTTGTAGTCAGGTTACCCCAAACTCCTAGAGGCAAGAATGCAAGTTGGGCGGTCATAGATAGATTGATCAAAAGTGCCTATTTGCTTCCAATCACTACCAGAGACACTTTAGGGAAGCTGACTCGACTATATGTTAAGGAAATAGTTAGGCTTCAAGGAGTGCCTAAACCATAGTGTCAGATCAGAACCCCAATTTTACTTCTCATTTCTATAAAAGTTTGCAAGCGACAATGGGCACTAAATTGAGATTTAGTAGTGCATACCATTAGGGGTGCAAATGGGCAGGTCCAGTCCGGTCCAGCAGGACCGGACTGAACACCCATAGGGACCGGAATCGGTCTGGTCCATTCGGTCCGACCTTTTTTTTAAATCAATTAATAAAAAAAATTTATTTACAATACTAAATTAAACTCGGTGACTTATTAATGTGGATTATGTAACAAACTCAATAAAAAAATATTTTATATGGTCAATGATAATAAATAAAATGAAAATTACATTATTGATGATGTTAATTATTACTTTATTACTAACTTAAAGTATGTTGATGCGTAATGAGCCATATACAACTCTTAACATTTTGTATATGAAACAGTAAGCATAAATAATTTAATTATCCATACATATTATATTCATAATTGAGAAAAAGACATACTTAACATACTATTATAAATAAGTGTAAAATATTTAATTATACATATATTATAATTTATACTATAACTCTTAATACTTAATAGTATTAGTAATACATTAAAGAATATATTAATACATTGATACTAAATATATATAGTTATAGACTTATAGTGATTAGTTATTATGAATCAGGATTAGTATAATTATATAATATTATTAGTATAAAGTATTAGACTATTAGTAATATAGTATAGCTCTATATTAGTAATATTAGTATAAGTATAACTGCATAACTATAGTCTATACTTAATTATAATACAGTATAATTATATATTAGTTAGTGATAGGATTAGGTTAGATGAAAATTATATAATTAATTATATATATCAATTATAATTCTTTTTTTATTTACATTCAGTCCGATCCAATCCGGTTCAGTTCAAAAAACCCTTGGACCATGGACCAGACCAAATGAACTCGATCCAGTCCGGTCCAGTCAGTTTTTTCGGTCCGTACCGCTTGATGAACACCCTTACATACCATACACATACTAACGGACAGTTGGAAAGGAAGATCCAAACATTGGAAGATATGTTGAAGGTTTGCGTATTGGATTTTAAGGGCTCTTGGGAGAACCATGTCCCACTTATTGAATTTGCATATAATAACAATTACCAGGCAACTATGCAAATGGCCCCATATGAAGCCCTATATGGAAGAAAGTGTAGGTCACCTATATGTTGGGGACGAAGTGGGAGAAGGTAGGCTTATGGGACCAAAAATGATACAAGAGATGAAAACGCAAGTCAAACTCTTACAAGAGAATGATTACATCACAAAGTAGACAAGCTATGCCGACGTAAATAGAAAGGAGTTGAGCTTTGAATGATGTGAATTGAGATTATGTGATTTCCAAGTGCCGAGTCTTACCGTGTGGATTCTACCTTTTTTAGCATCCATCTGACATGGGTATCTCGCTCGGACTTATCTGTGGATTCTAATTTTAATAGGATACGATTGGTTGAGTTTCCATTTTGAGTCTGACGTAGACAACAAATCTTTTTATTTCTATATTTTATAGTATATATATAGTATAATATAAATATATATAAATATATATATATAGGCCTTTGCCCTTTTTAGCGTCCATCTGACACAAGTATCTCGCTCAGTCTTATCTGTGGATTCTATTCTTAATGGGATACGATTAGTTGAGTTTCCATGATGAGCTTGACGTAGTTCTAAATTTTATCTCTAAGCCCATACAGTGCATTTGGTATAGTTTTATCCATTAGTCGCCCTCTGTCACGTGAGTCTCACGTGATTCTGCCTTTGCTCGCCCTTTGCTCACCTACTAGTTTTTCCTCGTCTGCCACACATGCGCGCGCACACACATATATGTATGTACCCAACAACAATAACAATAATAATAACAACAAAGAAACCCAACCTGAAATGCCCATGCAAATTTTCAATCGGTCTAGTCAGGTTTGCAAACATTGCACTGGCAATCAAGTTCCGTCCCCCTATTTTGTAGTCAAGGTTAATGAGGTGAGAACATAGTGATCCTCCTATGGGTAAATCCATAAGATGAGAGTAGTGGAGTATGGGTGGTGGGGTGACTCAAAATCAAGGGTTACCAACCAGGTAACAACTACTTTTTGAAAGTAGGTTTGAGTTGGAGGAAGCCTGCTAGAACCAAGAATCCTCAGGTCGGGCTTGGGTTTGGAGAATGGTTGATGGGTTTTGGAAGCATTTGTGATTAGAGTGGGCAAAAATTAATCAAGAGTAGGAAAGATTGAGTTTCTAACCCAATTTTTCAATGAGTTTAGTTATTTGGTGCATTCGGCAGAAACTAAAAGTCCATCCAAGCAATTGGGAGGTGAAAATGGATTCCCATACCTTTGGGACAATAAGTGTGTGGTCTTCTCATCAACACGGCAGGAAAAACGACGCATTATTTTTGTCACAAAAAGGGGTTTAGGGAGAAAGAAGGTTGTGTAGATGGTGTACGAGATGACTGAAACGATTATAGATTGGATGAGGGTGAGTGCCTTCTCATCCATCCAATGAGTGTCTGGACCAAACATTGTTTCGGCTCAAATATTTATTTCTTCCTAGACAATTAGAAATGCAGAGCATTTCTACCCGAAGACCCGGCCCAAAGGATTGTCCATGGTGGAAGCCGATTTTATAAGTCTAAAAAGCAAACAGGTAGCAAATGTACAATTAAAAATAAATGAACCGAAAACCTTAGTTATACACGAACATCTCAGATCATTCTTCCTGGTAGGCTTCGCTTGATGTTCAATATCATCTCTTTGATCAACATTTTGGTCGACTTACACCAAGGGATCCCTCTTAATCCTAATGCCGCCATAATATAGTGGTAATCCAGCATGTCTGATGCACGAGTCATCAGTTAATGCAGCAGTTATCAGTTTAGAAACAGATCATCTGCTCAAATGTACTCAGACCAATACAAAGCAACTATAATGTCTGAAAGTTTTATGTACAACTATGATTGCCTTAAAGTAGACAATGAAAACTCTGCATGGCAGGCCATTCATTCTATTTCTAACAGGATAAATTAACTTGATAATGGTACTACACCACATCAAGGGGCTATATGGTGGTTAGGCGCTCACCACAAATTATAACCTTTGATGACAGAAAATTCCCATTCTGTTATCAACT
>QEOT01003484.1:51514-63133 GCA_003123785.1 Pterocarya stenoptera | reverse complement strand
CCCTTTTTATAATTTATTTTTCGATATGAAAAATTTTGGTTTAAGATTTTCAAGTTATCGTCCCAACTTGAGGCTCTTAAGTGGGAGAAAGATAGACTCATCAAACGAGCTTTGTAACAGATTGAATTCAATTGATACAAGTAATATTATTTTCATATTTTATTTATACATTCAAACCTACAACTTGATCTGTAAGGGGATTTCCTCCTCACTCATAAGCTTATTGGACACGCGGCCTAGAGTAATGGGCTTCGGCCCGATACCCGGTCTCAGGCTCCAAACTTACCCACATAGCAACCTACTTGCCCACAAAGCAACCCGCTTGCAAGGAAAAGTAAACAATGATGACTAATGTGATGGACAGGCCTGAAGCCGCTTGGCTGCACCTCGCTCATGGGGACTTGTACATGGCAGAATGGGAAAGACGGAGAATCTTTGATCTTCTAACATGGGAACATCGACGTACCATCAAAGACACTAGCAAAGTAAAGCAAATTGGAGAACTACGCCGCATTAATGACACTACTACATTGACAACACCCTGCATTAATGACACAACTACTCGAACAATACGCTACATTAATGACACAATCACAGAAGCACGTTGTATTTAAAGGACTCTGACAAAAGGAACAGTAAAAATGACATAGGCTCCACAGTGGCAGACACGATCTGTCCTCCTCCAGACTCCCGATATAAATAGTAATTTCCATGTACGAAAAAGATCTCTGGTCTCGACTCTCTTATTATTTACAAACTTTCAAAAGACTTTATGACTTTGACATCAGAGACTCCTCAGCCCCAAGGCTGCCCTCTCCCAACTATTTTCTACTTCGTTTCCCTAGGTCCAACTCTGATGACCTGAGTTGCTGGAATCAAGCCTAAAGGTGTACGAAACACGATGTTAACATGATCNTCCCTAGGTCCAACTCTGATGACCTGAGTTGCTGGAATCAAGCCTAAAGGTGTACGAAACACGATGTTAACATGATCAATTATATTTTTCTATACGCTTTGTAGTTAATTTTTATTAATTTTTGTTCTGTACAAGCTTTTAAATGTGGTCCGGACCTATACAAAAATCCTGATTTCATCCTTGCATGCGAGACACCTGCACAAATTAAGCATTCTTATTCAAAGTTTCATTGTGACGTAACAAAGTCGATGAGATGGTATGCAGTGCATGCCAAAAATATGAAAAGAGAAGAAGAATAATTAAAGCAGTTCTTCATCTTGTAATCAAGTTTTCAGTACTTGAGAAAAAGACGATCGATGCTTCGCATAATTTTTGGTATCGGGCCCAATTGATGGGTTTCCTCGGTAAAACTTCTTTTAAGTCATGCCTAACCAAAACCAACTGAAACTAACTTGGATCATGTTAATTAATTGATTTTAATCCTTTTTGTTTTGGGGGTCTGAAAAATTGAAAATCCATTAGTAATATTCAGGTGGATTAATTAATGACGAGCATTATTAATTGAAAAACTCTATTTATCATTCTTACATCACGCACCGCACATAATTTTTTTTATTATTTTATACTTGTTAAACTAAATAAATTTTTCTACTCATCATCCATATACCCATATTTAATTGGTAAAATAAAAAAAAAATTATGAGTAATGTATGGTGTGTGGTGTAGAGATAATGAGTTGAAACTCATCATCCCCACATGTACACCACACTAAACTTTTTTTTTTCTTATTTTTAATTTTTTTTAAAATTTTATTCTTTTTAAATTTATTGAATTCTTTTACTAATCATCTATATACCACATTTGGTAAGAGAAAAAAAATAAAAAAGTAAAAAAAAATGTGGTGTGTTATAAGGATGATGAATATAATTTTTTCTTAATTTATTATATCTAGGAACCATGCCTATTTAACGGGTGGTCAAGTTTTGCTACTTATCATTCCTACACATCACACACCACACTTTTTTTAATTTTTAATTTTTAAGTTTTAGTTTTATTCTTCTTAAACTAATTGAATTCTTTTACTCATCATCTATATATCATATACATTTAGTAAGAGAAAAAAAAATGTAGTATGTGGAGATGATAAAACAAAATTTTCTAACTTATAAATAGCATAATTACATCCATCAATTCTCTGTTTGCTCATTTAGATCTTGGGCTGGGCTTAGCCCCTATCCAATGGAAGCCCCAATTTCAGCCTCCACCTGTCAAAAGGGCCTGTACCAGCCCCTAAAACTTGTTAGTTATGTACAACTTGCATCTCATTTACATTGGAGGCATTTGGACATATCCATGTTCCATGTTCCATTATTATTGGCCATGATTCAATTAGTTAGTCTTGAAATACGGATGGTGTGGATTGCACCGTGAATTTAAAATTGATTATGTAAATATTCATTCTTAATGACATGACATCTTATGATCGGTTGGTGGAAGTACCAACATGCGTTCGTATTCCGGGACTACTTAATAATTACTCGCACTATAGGCCACAACCGAAAAACAAGTTGAAAAAGAAAGGATCTTAATTTGTCATATGCTTGTTCGGAAATAGATCTCATCTCAAAATTTTATTTTTATCTTATCTCTTTCTCAAATATAATTCAAATACAATATTTTCAAACTAATCATTACAAATTTTTCAAACTTTCAAATAAAATATAAAAAACAATTCAATTTTTGTAAATCTTGAAACAAAAATAATATTCTAAAACTATATTATAACAATATTTTAATTTTATAAAATATTTTTTATTCTAACTTTTTCACTCTCCTTTTCTAAAATTAAAAAAAATACTCAACTCAAACTATCTCACTACTATTTACAAATTATCTTATTAGTGTTTGTAAAATTTTCATTTTATATCACTTCCCAAACGAGCCAATGATTAAGAATTTTCATGGTGAGTTGTTGATCTCTTTCCCCGGTACGTTAGGATTTCATTCATTGATCAGTTAGTACGTAGACGTTGATAAGAAGTTTAATACACACGACTGCAGGTCAAATAAGACTGCAGGTCAATAAAGATGAAAGTATATCTGTCATCGACTTGGGTATTAATTACTTCATTTTCATTCTGGTTAGGTTTCTTTTTCCAAGTGAGTCATGTTGATGATCAGTCTCTGGCCTTCAGTAGTTACATGTTTCGTAGCTCAAGTGATCTCGTGCATATATATATATATATATATATATATATATGGATGATAAAACACAGTTAATACCCAACGTAATCTCCCTAAATGCCAACATCAGTTGCCCCCCATACAAGGAACGATCGAATCTACTGCATTTAATGACATCTCCATGATATGTAACGTCCACGTTTCCTTCTCCACCTAATTATCTCCTTATATGGCCAGCATATTTTTCCACCATCTTCTAAACTCTCTCTTGGGTTCCCAAAATCATTAATTTCAGAGTTCAGGCCGCCTGGAGAATCAAGATGGCTGCTGGAAAAACATCTCGTGGATATCTCAAGTCATGCTGTTGTGTGACTGCAATTCTCTTGGTTATCATTGCTGTTGTTCTTTTAACCTTGTCGTTCACCATCTTCAAACCTAGAGACCCCAAAATCACTCTACATGTTGAAGGCTTCCAAAACATTGATTTGTCAATGTCGATGACGAATGTGAAAGTGAATGTCACGTTGGCTGCTGTTATTACAATTGAGAATCAGAACTACGGATGCTTCAAATACAGAAATTCTACTGCCTATGTCCATTATCATGGGGACGTGGTTGGGGAAACTCCAATCGAGGAACGATACGTGCCAGCGCGAGATAAGCTTAACATGACCACTTCTGTGAGTATTATGCCTGGAAAGCTGCTAAAGAATCGCCATTTTCTTGCTGATGTCGGAGCAGGGAGTTTGAATTTGACTTCCACAGCTACTTTGCCTGGGAGAATGAATTTGCTCAAGATCTTCGAGAAGCATGCTACGGTTTATAATAGGTGTAATATATCTATTTTTATTCTTACTCGGAGTGTTGAATCCATATGCCATACCAAGCTCAAGTTATAATTATTGTTGGTATGCATTCATTTGGTTATAATATTCATATAATATCAGAAACAGGTTCATTTGGTTGTTCACTTTTTTTTTTTCTAAGTTTTATAAACTGAAGTTATTTAATTCCAAAGTTGACGTGTTGTAGTTTTATTTGGTTTGTGTTCAAACAAGATGATGTTTTTGTTTCTGAGCTTTGTTACTTATCATCCCACACATCATATATATTTTTTTAATATTTTAATATTTTTTTATTTTATTCCTGCTAAATTAATTGAGTTCTTCTATTTATCATCCTTACACTACATATTTGCTAAGGAAAAAAAAAATAGAAAAAATCATGTGTGGTGTCTGCAGGTATAGGGATGATGAGTAGAATTTTTCTTTTATTTCCTATCGATAGAAGAATACTTAATTTATACGTACGTTCTGTAACCTCTTTCTTAAAGCTCAGTAATTAATGGCAATATTGCTGTTTTTGCTCATCCTTAAAGAGGAAGACGTACGTCTAGGGTTCTTATTCATATGATCATGAATGGGATTGATAATTTGGGTTTAGTTTGGATCCACTTTTATATAATATTCGTATTAATTAATGAGTCTAATTTTAAAACTCCAATTTGGGTTTGAAACGGATCCAGAATTTTCTACACTTGCATGCACGTACGTTTGAAAAAAATTAAAGAAAAGACAAGGAGAAATATATAGGTTTCTGCTAACAACATGATCAAGTACTAATTAATTATACATTGCCATGGCAATGTATATATCTAAAATGCATGAAAAATTAAGCATGGAAACATTGAAATTTTATAACTATATATATATAACATTAACATATAATATACCATAATTAAAGGCAAATCAAATCCCATTAATTGATTTTTATTTCTAATTGATTTGTCTTTGACAATTTGTCTCTTCATGATCTGTTCGTTTAATCTTAGTACTTAATGTATGGAAAAAATTACTTTGCCTCCCAACTTTATGTACCACTCAATTTGACCGCTTGATAATTTTTTTTTTTTACTTAGTGATTAAGGAAGTGATTTTAAGTGTATTAAAATATTTTTTTAATTTTTTAAAAATATTTAAATATATTAAAAAAATGTGAAAAGAAAAATAAAAAGAAAAATCCAAAAAGTAACAAGCCGTCAGACTCTTTCAACTATATATGGGCCATCTACAAAATGTTACTGTTAATATTCTTCTCTCAATGGCTTTTCCCACTTTGGAAAACCCTTTGAGGTGAAGCAGTTACGTCTTTTTCCTCTACTGAGGAAGGAAGGTTTTCCTTGCTTACGAGTGAAGGCTTAGTGGTGCAATGGAGGAGATGGAGGAGGTTTGGAAGAGGTTGAAGCTGAATGACGAGGAGGACTGTCCGATTGAGATTGGGGAAGACATAGGTGGTTCGATGGAAGGAAAGGGGGAAAGAAGTTTGATTGGGAAAATAATCACTGAACACATAATTGGTAAGGAGATTGCTCAATCTATGATGGAAAAAGTCTGGAAGGTTTGTAAGCCTCTTGAATTTCGAAAAATTGGAGGTAATTGCTTTGTGATTACTTTTGTTAATCGGCAAGATAAGTGGAAGGTGCTTGATGGCTGTCCATGGTTGTTTGACAGTTACCTATTTGTGTTGATTGATTTTGATGGTGGATTGCAACCTAGCTTATTTGATTTTGAACATGCCTACCTATGGGTGCAAATGTTAAATCTACCGTTGAGGTATATGAATAAACAGATGGGGGAGTTGATTGGGAGCTCGATAGGGAAGGTTAGTGAGGTTGATGTGCAGGAGGATGGTTCGGCCTGGGGGAAATGCTTGAGGGTGAAGGTGGAATGTGATCTGAGAAGACCTGTAGCTAGAGGCAGGACCATTGCTGTAGATGGAAGGAAAAGCTGGGTACCATTTTAGTATGAAAAATTACCTAGAGTATGTTTTAACTGTGGGAGAATTGTTCATGGTAAAGAAGGCTGTACAGAGAGTGAGGGGAGTGCAGGTCAGTATGGTGTGTGGCTTAGAGCTCTTCCTCAAAATAGAAGAGGAGCAGGTAAAATGGGAGAGAAAAAAGAGAGAAGTAGAAGAGAGGAGAGGGATGATGCTTCAAATCCTAATCAGGAAACTATGATGAAGAGAGAGGGGAGGCTTAGGGGGCAGGGAGGTTTGAGGAGGTCGTTGAGGAGGGTAAGGGTGTGGATGATGTGTGTTCTCAACTGTGTGAAAATAAGGAGCTGCTTGTGAAACCTCAAGAACTAGTGACTATTCCTTCAACCTGTGTGGAGAATGTTGATTATGAGGAGAATGAGGTGCAGAAAAATAAGCTGGTGGTTGGGAAAAGAACCAATGAAGTTGTACAAAACTTGGACTGCACAAGATCCTCACGATGGAAGAGAAGGGCTAGAACTAGGCCTGAGTCAGGTAAGTCTTCTAGCATAAGTTCTGGAGTTAAGAGAGGTCCTGAGTGTGTAGGGGATGTTGATGAGTTGCGGATGGAAGGAAAGAAAATGAAGAGTTGTGATGTTATGGTCTGTGATGATGGACTAAGGGTGGTAGCTGTTGTGCAGCACCACCTGGCATTATGAATACCTTATGCTGGAACTGTCGAGGGCTTCGGAACCCTCGGACAGTTCAGGATCTTTACCTTTTGATAAAGAATAAGAGGCCCAAAGTTGTTTTTCTTATTAAAACACTAATAAAAGCTATTGTAGTTGAAAAATTAAAGAAGAGAATGGGGATGGAAGGGTGTTTGGCTATTAATCCGATGGGGAGGAAGGGTGGTTTAGCTTTGTTTTGGGAGATGAGGATGATGTTGTGATAGAGAGTTATTCACAATGGCATATTAGTGCTACTATTAAAGTTGGGAATCATGGAAGCTGGTTTTTTACTGGATTCTATGGACATCCACATGCAAGCAAGCGGTGGCAATCGTGGGAGCTTCTTAGACAATTGAATCCACTTGATGGAAGGGCATGGTGTGTGGCTAGAGATTTCAATGAATTGTTATCACAAAATGAGAAATGGGGAGGTAATAGAAGGGAGGAGAAATTGATTTCGGGTTTTAGGGAGGCTGTTAAGGTAAACATATTGGTGGATGTGGGTATGAGTGGTAACAGATTCACCTGGAGCAACAGTCATTCGGACCACACTTTTACAAAGGAAAGACTGGATAGATTTGTGGTTAATAACGAGTGGATTAATATGTTTGGGAAGGCTAAAGTGGAAGGTCTCACAGCAAGTAGTTCAGACCATGTTCCAATTATGTTATCTGTGAGGCAGGATATGAGGTTTGGTTCAAGAAGGTTGTATCTTTTTAAGTTTGAGGCAAGCTGGATAAGAGAGGATGAATGTGAAGAGGTAATTAAAACAGCTTGGGTTGATTCTGCTCAGTGTGTCAGGGATTCTTTTGGGAGTGTTCAGAAAATGTTGCAAGAGTGTGGTGGCAAGCTGATCAGTACATTTCGAAGAAGGGATGGTGAGAGATGTCATGAGATTGAAGTTCTGAATAAAAAAATAAAGGAACTGCAGGATGTTGAAGGGCCTCACAATGTTGCAGAACTCCACAGATTGCAACAAGAGGTGGGCTTATTATTGGAGAATGAGGATATAAGGTAGAGGTAGAGGGCAAAAAGGAATTGGTATTCCTTAGGAGATAAAAAGGGTTGAGTGGGCTTACTTAAAAACTGTTATGCAGAGAATGGGGTTCGGGAAGAGATGGATTGGTTTGATTATGGAGTGTATAACTACCGTATCTTATGTTGTGTTGGTGAATGGAAGACCAGGTGATGTTTTATATCCCTCTCGAGGTATTAGACAGGGGGATCCAATATCTCCATATCTGTTTTTGTTGTGTGCTGAGGGGATGAGTAGCATCATTAATGCAGCTGAGGATAAGGGTGAAATAAGGGGTATGGCTGTTGCAAGAGGAGGTATAAGGGTCTCTCATCTTCTATTTGCTGACGATTGTATCATTTTTGCAAGGGCTAGGTGGACTGAATGGTTGAAAGTGAAGGAAATCCTAAGGGTATATGAGGCAGCTTTTGGTCAGTGCATGAATCTACAAAAAACAACTGTAATGTTTAGCTCTCGAGTTAGACAGGAAGAGAAGGAGAGGGTTGTGCAAGATCTTGGGGCAAGGGTGCAAAGTAGTTGTGAGAAATACTTGGGGTTGCCTACTATGGTTGGAAGAGCCTGTTATGATACTTTTAGGGGAATTAAGGATCGGGTGTGGCAGAAGATCAACAGCTGGAAAAACTAGTTTCTATCCCTTGCTGGTAAAGAAATTTTTACTTAGTGAGTAAGGAAGTGATTTTAAGCGTATTGGAATATTTTTTTTATTTTTTAAAAATATTTAAATATATTAAAAAAATGTGAAAATAAAAATAAAAATAAAAATCCAAAAAGTAATAAGCCGTCAGACTCTTTCAACTATATATGGGCCATTCCGTAATAGTTCTGAAAAAATGGCTCAAAAAATAATAATTAGTTAAATAAAAGGGCTTTGTGGATCAAATCACCATGAAAATCCTTCCTACTTCTACTCATAGCCCAACCGTACAGGATTCTGACCTACGTACGATGCTTAGCAATTGATCATTCAACGTACGTACTACGTAGACCAATCTTATATATTAATTCATGTACTTCTTGATCAATATATTCTGAAATTTATTTACATTTTTGTATTAAAAAAAAAAAAAAAAAGAGATTGAGACGTTACAATGCTTAACCATTTGAATGATTTAAATGAACGCTTTCGTTTAGGTATGGATCGCTATCAACTAGATCTTAATATTGTCACTAATTTGAGATCATTTTAAGAGAGAAGAAAATATCTCATTCTGTTTCTTATTTTTGTTGCTTTTACGTCTATCCTTAGTATGTAAGCGAGCACAATGCATGAAATATCAATTAATGGGGTCCAGATGTGTAGAGTTAAGATTTGAGTTCAAGATCTAATCTGTTCTAATATCATGTTAAATTACTAACTGTTCTAAAAGTTTAAGCTGATAATGAAATATAAATTTACTTGTTTAAAGAGAAATGTTTCATTTACAAAAAGATTCTACAAAAGTAAATTCATAAACTAAATGTAAATTATATTTGACTTATTACATCATGCCACTGCTGCCTCGTCAATTTATGATTTTACTTATGTGAGACTTCTTTGTGTATATAGCACTTCTCTTATTTAAATTATATTTTAACATTTACCTTCACGTGTGGGCCAAACCCCCTTAATAAGGGGCCTAACATGTGGAATATTTAAATAAATGGGTGAAGTGCAGAGTCTGGGTTCGAACTCAAAATTACTCATTTGATATCATGTTAAATAACCATTTATCCCAAATATCAAATATCAAATTTTATTTGATAATTATCCTAATCAATATATTTGATTTTCATCAAATCTAGGGATTTGATTTCATAATGATTAAGATATTTACCTTATTTTATCTCGATGTAATGTTTTTATAAATAGGGATCGATACTTTGTATTCAATCACAATTGCGAATAATAAAAATATAGGCCTTAAAGTTTCACTCTCTCCCTCGTCCCCCTCCTCCTCTTCTTCATTTCAATTTCCTTTATTTTTTCATTTCTTTCATGATATCAAATTTCTCGAATAACGCTAGACTCGATCCTATGGATCATATCCCTTTGTTCAATCCTACATCTAGATTTACCTTTTCACATAATATTTATCATCATTCAACCATATTTCATCTCATACTAACTCTTTTGGAGTATCTTTATTAGTTAATATTTTTCATTCGGTTCTTTTGGAGTATCGGGGTTGGCCACTCCGAGCTACCTTTAATATGGCTGATACTACAAAGGACAAAATCCTGGCCTGTCTTTCCCTCATTAATGCGTTGCCACTAGGGGGAACCGTTAGTTGTCTTCTCTCTTCATGGGCTTACTTGGTCGTTCCTCTTTGCCAAGCCCTTTGTCCACCCCATTACAGATCTTGGGCTTCCGAGGGAGGCTAAGCCTAGCATGGTTGGATATAAGATTTCCTTTCCAATTACCCCGCAAATTTTCGCCACGTGGGCGTGACAAGAATTTTGTTCTTCTGCATGCTCCCAATTGCCCTCTTGAATTCTTTATAAGGATACACATTCCCACATCTCGGGAACTGGCATAATCGTTGGGGCTTCCAAACCGTTGCTCCTCCTTAATGCCATACTCTCCTCCTGCTTTAACTCTCCCACTACAGTCTCCTTCTCAGATCTTCGTTTGATGGCCCCTTGGAGCACCTCCCGTTGTGACCTTTCCCCATATGATGGACGCAGGTGTAACATAGTAGTTAACCCTCGGCCTTTGAGACCCTGCGCGGCTTGTACCAAATCCCAGATTTCGTGACCTTGGAGGTTCTAGCTACCAGCAGAAGGGCCATCGACTTCAAGCGCAGCGCCAAAAAGGTGCCCTGTATGCCAACATGTTTTCTCATAGGGTGAGACTCCACTTTTGTGGACCGATTCCTGATGTCGAGGATTTGCTGGGCTTGGACTCCAACGCCTGGAGGTTTTGGAGTGGTGTTGCGTGGCGTGGAGCATGGTCTTGGAGTTCGTCTTGGAGTACTTGAATTTGACCTCTCGGGGAATTCTTGTTCAACAATGCGGTCCGAGCACTAGAGGGAAATATCTGCAACTTCTGTTCCCGCCCGAAGTTTTGACTTGCCGACTTGAAGCTTGCCACTCTAAAGCCAGGTGGTGGTAGAACAAGTTATTCTTTGTGTCGGGCAAGGGATGGGAGTTCCTGCCTAGAGCAATTTCCGCCTAAGAATTTCTCATCCAGGCTAACTGAGGGGTTGTTCATAATGATAAGAAGATCAAGTGCGACCTATTTGAGCATGAACGGTCCTCATCCAGATTTTTTACTCCTGGGGTTTGGGAACATGAAGAGGTGGACGATACTAATGTCCTTTTTGTAACAACCCGCTAGAAATTCATTGGTGGAATTTCTATTGACTTTAGGAACCTCGTGAAAACCCTATAAGTTTTTACGAATCAACCAATCGCACAGGTTTTAGTTTATCAACATAGTCAGTGTTATCACTCACTATAGTGCTAGAAATATGAGTTTAATTATTTGAGATAGTTAGAAGTGTCAGAATGCGTTATGGTCTACGCCATTAGACTCAGTTGATTATGTAGGATTTTATGGCGTATTAACCCATTTTCATAATTTCGGACGAAACACCTGTTTGAAACTGTGATTTTATTTTTAGGGGTACTTCGGGGTTGAATTTCGATAAACGATTTTCACTATAGGTTAATATGAATATTTAGGATTTTTCAGTACTAAGTTTATTATATGTTTTTTTGGAGTGAATAGTAACCTCGATAAGCGCACCAAGTGCAGTGTTTTCAAAATCACAGTGTGGAATGTCCAAATTAGGTTAGAGAAGTTTTATTTGGACACTTGGCAAGATCTTAGCCACACATAGTGAATAGTATTAGACACTTGGCTCATAGAGGAACAATGAGTTGGATTATGAAGGAATCAAAATGTGAGATCATGCCACTTAAGCGAAACGCTATTCTTTTTCATCTGATAAACCAATTTTGTGCCAGATCGAAGAGGGTTTCAACCCTAGTGAAACCCTAAATGGTTGGAATCTAATTGA
>QEOT01003484.1:21193-38827 GCA_003123785.1 Pterocarya stenoptera | reverse complement strand
AATGAAGATGGAACAGCTTTTGCTTTAGCCCAAGCAGGTTTAAACCATTCTTTGTCTATGCATAAAACTTTTACTGATTTAAGAAGTTCATCAACTCAGAATGCCAAAAGAATATGTAGTTGGAATCCTCCTCCAAGAGGTTTTCTAAAATTGAATGTGGATGGAGCTGTGTTTTTAGATGTAAGAAAGGCTGGTGTGGGGGTGGTCTTTGAGATGACAAATGTAAACTAGTAATGGCTGCAAGCAAGGTTGAAACTGAGTTGGAGAATCCATCTACGATTGAACTATTGGTTTTACTAAGAGGTTTACAATTGGTTGTCCACTTGGGATTTTCAGAACTAGTTGTTGAGAGTGATTGTATGCTACTGGTTCAAGAACTAAAAAATGAACAAGATTCTTTGTTAGCATATGGTAATCTTATCAAGGAAGCTAAGAGCTTGCTACAACATTTTCAAGAGGTTGAAGTCCAACACGTGCATCGAATGGGAAATGAGGTAGCTCATAGATTAGCACGTTATGCTTTGAATGTTGATAATATTTCTATGTGGTGGGAGCATGTTCATAATTTTGTTGATCATTCTCTTTGGATTGATCAAAACAATATGTTTTGAGGTTTCTGAATAAATGAATGTTTGGTTATTAAAAAAAAAAGGCTAGCTAGGGAATATATATTTTATATATATATATATATCAATAAGCTTAATTTGCTCTCACAAAACCACATCATATATAAACTATCCACATCATTGTTATTAAATTATAATTAGTGTTGTGAAAGCTAGAACAATATCGATCTTTACTTCTCGTTTGTATTATTGTTATATAATAGTTAAAGTTGTGAAAATAACATATCCAATTAAATTTCGCACAACTTTTAGTTGAAATTATATAATTAATGTACGTATATACTACATAATTTAAGATAAAACTTTTCTCTGATGAAGCTAGCTAGCCCTATGATCATCCACTCTCCAATTGTATTATGATTAAACAAAAGATGAATAATATTTACAAATAAGTTATCTTATCAAATGAACTAGTTCATTTGATCAATTATTAAATCTGTATCTTATCTAATTAAATCTGTATTTTTATTAAAAATAAATTATTAAATGAAAATATTTATATATTTAATCAAATTACTATCTTTTATTTAAAATTACGAGTCTTTTAGTTTTTTTTAACCTCATTATATATATGATCATGATAAGCTGGTAATAAATTCACAAAGATATATTATAGGTTTTCTCCTTAAGTACTAATTTTCTTGATTTTTATCTAATGGTGCAAAATGCATCCTTAAATATTAGAATTCTTAAAAATATACACATTATAATTGAATATCTTATATATTATTCCTACGCATCGTATGGTCTTCTATTATTATTATGAAAAGAATAGTGATTTTTTTTTTTAAAACGGGTGAAAAATAGTTGTACATGTATTATTACCCTTTCAATTAAAATTAGTAATTTAACTCGATATGCTACTTTCTCAAGTTTAACTAATGATATATATTGATCCCTATCCTGGCCTTTTACTTGTTTAATTGTGTGTAAAATATTGTTTGTCTCCTGCGATTAATTAACCTTTTTAGGCATTTTTTCTTGATCATTATCTATCCTTGTAAAGACCCAAATCAACAAACTGTATCGCCTAAAATATGATATATATAGATATTGATCACTTCCTTTGAGGTACTACATTGTCTGATCAGCCTGATCTTCTCCTCTGTCCATATATTACAACAATACAGAAGTTATATACGGACAAGATTTAGTTTAGTTTACAGATGTTGACGAAAGAGATCATGAGCTTAGAACATAGTACGTGAAACGATATAACATGACAGGAAGTTTCCTAGCATGTCAAGATGTTTTACAAGGGAGAGGGAGAGAGAAAGAGAGATGTTTTAATGCCAGTCAGTCAACTGAAATAGTTTACTAACTTGGACAAAGGAACCAAGCATAGCCCCATCTTCCTTAAATTTCTAGAATCATGATTAATATCGATCTTTCCTCCAAAGTTGATTTCACTACTTCTTTCATCCGCCTGCAGTTCTGGATCATAATACTCTAAAATACCTCCCTTCATCTACAAAATCATCGGCACCAAACATAATTTATGATCAGGTTCTAACACCAAAACTACAATCTTGTATAACCTAGAAAAATTTTACTATCCAATATATATGATCATTTACCTCTACAGGATTCATATCTACTGGTCCCAAATCACTGACCTGTTCACAAACATTGTTACAGAAAACGTCATGAGCTAAACAAAAATAAATGTAAAAGGAAAGCAGAAGAGCTAGCAGTATCTGACCTTCGGACTACTAACGGGAGAGCTAGCAGTATCCTCCAAAGAATCATCTATTATCTTGGCTCTTGTATTCCTGAAACATAGTGTCTTTTGAACCTTCAGATCCTTGTTATTGGAATTCTTCCATGCAGCAGAAGAAGCAGCATCAGAAACCAAAGAAGAGCTATGCAGGAAACTAGAAGAGGAATCATCATGTCCTTTGTAACTTGAGAAATCTTCCAAGTATTTAGTCCAGCCACTTTCCTCAGGGCTGCAGTCTGCAGCTCCCTTAGAAGCAATGGTTTTGTTAATACATGAACTCAAAGAATTCTCCATCAATTCAACGCCAAGAAAATAAATAAAAGATAGGAAAACTTTTGTTCTTCCAGGCCGGGTTGAGAAGCCTCTAGTAAAGGGTGATTTATATGGGAGAACGATGATCAAAAGAATGGGGAAAGGGAACCCATCTTGTAGAATCTGTGAGTGGGCCATGTGGGGTTAAGGAAATTAATCAGCGGTTGCAACAAAAACCAAAGGCTGAGAGGGAGACGGACAGAGAACGTGCAAAGAAAAAAAACAAATAATAGGAGAGAGAGGGAGGAGGGTTGACCTTTGTGGTTCGGATCAGGGGATTTTTACACTACTAATTTCTTTGTTATAACATGCCTTTCAGCCGTATCAATAAATGATGATCAGTCAATAAGAAAGCTCAGAACAAAAACATGAATTATGTCAGCCACGTTGACAAATTCTACCTGAATACATGAGGCCCGAGAAAAATACTACTTCAAGATGGCTTCAGGATCAAACCCAAATTGGACTTGGGGGCCGGAGGGGTAGGGATTGGCCGTAAACTAAGTCAAATTCAATATTCCTGTCTATGATGATGATGATGATGATGATGATGATGTTGTTGAACGAGATCATGACCTCAGGTGCATATCAGCTTTCAGTTGCCGCCGAAAACGTAGATATTCTTGTTTCAAAGCGCCGGCCGGCCTGGCACTGCTAATTATTTTATCGGATGTCAGAAGGCCATGGTAAGTATCTAGGATCGATAACTGATCATGTAGATCTCATTTAATGCATTTATTTATTTATCGGCCTACGTGAGATCTTCATATTTGAATTATAAGAAGTTGTTGAGGATCAAATCATTTTCCCTAGAACTTCATCAAAAATACTATAAGCTTTTACATTAACGAGAAACCTACCTCTCTCGCCCAGATCCTCTCTCAAAAACCTCTCTCGCCCGATCATCGTTGGGGGAGGGGGAGGGGAAGCTTCGGCTTCCTCTTCCCCTTCCCTCTCCTCCCTTTCTACCGTCGTCTATGACGGTTTCTTTGTGCTTTTCCGTTGTTTTGCAGGTTCGGCCGAATAATAGGGAGGGAGTCGATCTGAGCCCTGCCGGTGGAGTTTTTCCTACACGCGTACCACCGAAGGATCCCTTGCCCGCCGATCTAGCAGCCGTCCGCTTTGGGCGCCATTTGGAGCGGCGCGTCACTCTCGTGCGGATTACAGAGAACGCGTGGCATATGCGAGCCACCGTGTATCACACCGCGTTGGAGCCGTGTGCGGCAGCTCAGGGCCCAGTACACCGGCACTGCGTCGACCGGCCGTTTGTCTCCTTCCCAGAGTGGCGCGTGACTTTCACGCGCCACCACCAATCCTATTTTGTGGTTGTTTCCGATTCTGTTTTGCTTTGTTTGGTGGCTGTTTGTAGTGCTTGTTTGGTTGGGTAATTGTTGTAGGAAGTGTAATTCTGACTCTATGTCGGTTTGTTTTTATGTTGGAGTTTTTTGGTTTTGTTGGTTTTTGTTAGAGTATATGGTGAAATAGGCTATTGGACTTATGTCCATAGCTCTTGTTGGCTAATTCTCCTCTGTTAGAGGATGGAGTTTGGTGGTTACTTCTCTTCCTTTGGAAGATGGAGTTTGGCTGTTGGTTGGAGGATGGAGCGGATACTCTCTTTGAGAGTTTCTGGTTTAGACAATGCCGTCGCACAAATTTGCGTACAAGAAGCTTTGATCAGAATTTAGTTTGACTTGTAATCTTGAGTCACAGATGTAACTCCTTATGGAATGAATGAATAAGGTCTATTTCCTATCAAAAAAAAAAAAAAATCATTTTCCCTAGAAAGCTGGTACGTACACTGGTAAAATATCTCGCTTGTAGATACATTGAGATTAAGGTGCACGCACGTGAAATTAATTGCGTGTAGGAAATTTCAATCCGCGCTAATAACCAAAGGAAAAAACTATTATGCCGCCCAATACTGTTTCATTTGACTGTTCAATGATTTTATTTTTTTATTTTTTTACTTAATGATAAAGAAAGTGATTTTAAGTATATTGGTGTATTTTTTTTTTATTTTTCAAAAATATTAAAAAAACATTAATAAAAAAAAATTTATAAAAACTAGCGGTATAAACGAGCGGTACTACTCAGGTGGTAAAGTAGTACCACTCATAACCAAATTGCAATCATTATAATTAGTAGAGGTTGTTAGTAGAGGTCCAAATATTTACGAAAGAAAATCAGTATGATACTTCTGTAAATTTACCTAGCTAGCTAGCTAGGTTATTGGATTCTTGGATATATATATATATATATAGATATATATTTATATATTCCAATATTCAACTCATTCACATAACTCATGATTGAGATCGGGTTAGGGTAGACGTATTTCGCCCTATTATTAATCAATTGGTTGGGCAGTTGAAACCTAACCCAATTAAATGTGACATAAATTTGAGGAACTGAATTTGTTGCCATTAGCAAGTTCTACTCGAAACAGTATGTACGTACCCTCATCAATAACTCAATGAAATTGGAAAAAGTCAGAAAAGCATGCACTAGTCCGGGTTACGTTTTCATGGGTCCAAGAAATGTAAGGTGCAACTGCAATAGACATGATCAATTCGCGTCAACCTATGTCAACTGTATATGTCGGGGGCGAGAGAGAGGGAGGGAGAGACAACAAACTGTATAATACCGAAAGTATGAACAGAGGGACAAGTGGGTAAACAAGAAATTCTTCACATGCGCAGGTTTCTGCAGGATCCGATGCTACTGGCTATGTACGCATGTAACGTTTTTCTTCGATCGCAGTGAGATTGCCTTGTTTGTTTTTGTGATTAAAATCTAAAATTTTGAAAATTTTGAAAACCTTCCATTTCATCATTACAACTTTTTCAAATCTCTATACAAAATAAAATAAACAATTCAACTTTTTCAAATCTCAAAACAAATATAATATTAAAAAATATATTCTAACAATACTTTATTCAACTTTTTAACTTTAATCTCAACTCATTCCATCTCATCTCATCTTCGAGAACAAACGAGACCTCAAAAAATAAAATGTCAGTACGTAATTAACGATGAGGAATTTCTAGTCATCTAATAAAATAACCCTGCGTATTCAAAGTACGTACTGGCAACAGAAGCCAAAGTTGAGAGAAGACCCGTCCTATCTGTCTCTCCCGCTTCCCATTTCTCACCGAGCTAGCTATCACAATGTCACCACTTAGAAGGGGGGGGGGGGTTGAGCTTATTCTCCTCCCCCTCTCCGATCGCCCAACCTTAGTCCATAAGTTTTTTTTCGGTATTTTGTACATTTCCCGGTGATAGTAACAAGGTGTTCTGATTTGTTGTTTGCCTGTACTCTTCAACTGCCACGCGCCACTCCAATGGTCTCCCCAGCCGCTGATCTATTGAATGGTGGAAGAAAACTGCCCATACAGTGACGCGTGTGGCTCACGCGCACCTTACAATGCGTGTGGGTTTCATGCGCTGCTGCGCCGGAAGGGGTTTCCAGCCGCCACGCGCAGCACCATCGTGGCCAGCGACCTCGGATCTGTCAGATCCGCGTGCTTCTTTCTTGCTCAGTTTGGTGCGTCTCCTACACGAGCCATTGCCGTCGGTGGTGGTCCTTCGTCGGTGTATCGGGCCATTTTCTAGTTGCTATTCTCTTATGTTCCTGCTTTTCCTAACCAGCGATCAAGTCAATATGGTTGTGATAGTCTCTTATATTTGGACCAGATCAACAAAATGCAGCACACCCCTGACTAAGGCGTTTAGTCGTAGGTTTATAGTCTGTTTACCAGACTATGTTAAAACCGCTTTTGAGCGGCATCCCTTTGTGGGATTGGGTTGTAGTCATATTTTTGACTTATCCCGTTTTTATTTTATTTTATTTTTATATCTTTTTGGTGCTGCTTTTTGTTTGATTTGAGAAGATTGTTAGGGACTTCCACCCTATTAAATCTTGTATCATTGTAACCGCTTAGTTTATATACGCTGCATACTTAACTTGCTTAGAAAGAAGAAAAGAAAAAAAGTACGTACTGGCCAGTCCTGTTCTCTGTGCATCAATTCTGAGTTGATCTGTAATAATGTAATTCTGTCTCTAGTTCCTTGCCTGCAGGCTGCATATATCCCTAGCTAGCTAGGAACGTGACACTCATTAATTAAGAGGATCATGGCTTTATATATATATATATAATAGTCCTATTCTTATAAGATAACTTAATTCTGATCTACTTAGCAATCCAAATTAAGTTGCTCATTAATTACACACATGTATGATTAACATGACTACTAACAACTTCTAGTACGTACAAATTAAGATTGGGTGTGAAGTGAATGCATGCTAATTCCTTCTCCGTGGAGTTTCTAGAGAGCAAACTCTCCGCCATCCTTCTCAGAGGTAATATCAAAGTCAGAGATATTATCATAACTAATTATTTGAATTGATTTTTTAATTATCAAATCAAAGAGATTTGATTTTTTATAATGATCAAAATATTTACTTTTACTTCAATTTCATGTAATTTCATTATAAATAGGTATTTACGCTTTGTATTCAATAACACTTGATAATAGTAAAGATCTAGCCCGCAAAGTCTTTCACTCGTCATCCTCCTCTCTCCTCTTTCCATTTTGATTTATATATTTCTTTTATATTTTTCTATCACTTTTAGCTTCAGTTTAGAAAAAGGGAACCCAACCCCCCTGCCTACTTTGATCTTAACTGTTTTGATCTTCACCCGTTTATTTCTTTTTTCTTCCCTCTTGTTTTTGCTTGTTTGTCTCAATTTTCATTAAAGTTTTAGAGGCTATATCTATGATTGTCTATCCATCTCCATTTAACATGCGCCCCATAATTATTGAAATTATCTATACCCAGAGCTCTACCATGTCATTAACAATAACGTATCATCAACATGTGAGGGTCACACATCGTCACCCATGGACACAAGGACATGAATATGAGACCTTCGTGGGGCAATCAAACTCTTACTTTAGTTTTTTGCTTTTCTGCCAATCCATGACATGTTATCTGACCTTTTTACATTTGGTTTTTTGAACAAAGCCTTTTCATTGCATTAAGAATCAACAATACAGAGTTTGTCATTCAGTACAAAGCTAAGTATAGACCTTGGTCCTTCTTCAATCCAACAGTGTTCTCCATGATTTTTCAGAGCCAGCTTTTGCAAGCTGATGTGCTACTCGATCGATTCCCTTCTTTGTAGACAAAGGTGGTTGACCATGCTGATTTGTTCTTGACAGCTCTCTTCAGGTCTTCTATGATTTGTCCATACCATGCATGCTAGATCTTCCTCTTTACTTTGGACTGCTTTGATTATCCCCTGTGCATCTCCTTCAAGAACAAATCATTTTACTTTTTATCAGCTCTATTCCTCATCCACTTTCCTCATAATTTATGGCTGGAAGAAAAAATTGCAAATCCGCCATGCATCTGTCGTCTTGTCGCCTCCATTACTCAATCGTTACACACGTCCTCTTGTTACGTTGAGAATTTGTCGATCTACCTTCCTTTGCCACCAAACAATCAATAAAATCAAAGAGTGGAACCCACAAGCCAACCAGTGATCCATTGAAGTATTTGAGACTTCACGAGACATGTGATCCAACGACGGTTTCATTAAGAATATATGCTATAAAATCGAAAACAGAAATTAAGTTTGCGCAAACTGATCTTGCTCGATCGACTTTGCGATAAAATTCTAATTAACATGACATGATATATATAAGATGGGAAATTCTTGGTTAACTCTTTTTTATACCAACTTTTTTCATAAGAATGAAGAAATACTAGAAATCATGCTAAGAAGAAGAATCACAATTTGTCAATACATATATAGTACTTTAGGAAATGTACTTGCGGAAGACATAGTTTAGAAGATGCAGCCAAATCTTTCCCTTCTTGCTCCTCACAAAAGTATTAGCCTTCAATGGAACAAGCCAATAGACACACATGTTGAGGAGAGGGGACCTAGCCTCTTTTTATAGAAAACTTATGGAGTCCTCCCATTAAAGACTCTTACCTCTAATAAAGGTTTAGAAAAATTCTGAAATAAAACTTTTTAAGTTTCCTGACTTATATATGTAATTTACCATATCAAATAGGATATAATCCTATACAACTAAGGTACAAAAAGTCTAAGTGATCACTAAACATATTGGGCTTAACAAAAGTATCATTATGAACTATACATCTAACCCATTTTTAGAAAACACAAAATATGCAATCAAATAGAAGCTCATATTTTGAAATTATTCTAAAATTCTCCCACTTGGACAAAAATTGATTGCAATAAAATGAAAATTTATTTTGAAAATGACTCTCGAGTTAGACTACATAGGCGGCCACACTTATATAGCCCTAATGACAACATCTTAGAAAACACGATCCGGTCTAACAAAAATATCACCATCGAACATGGAAGTCGTTACACTACTTAAACGTTGTAAGACCACTCCACAACTAACAATGCCATTAGCAAGTTCTACTCAAAACAGTATGTACGTACCCTCATCATTAACTCAATGAAATTGGAAAAAAGTCTGAAAAGCATGCGCTCCGGGTTACACTTTCATGCGTCAAAGAAATGTCAGGTGCAACTGCAATAGACATGATCAATTCGCGTCAACCTATGTCAACTGTATATGTCGGGGGAGAGAGAGAGAGAGAGAGAGAGAGAGAGAGAGAAAATAAACTATATAATATATACCGAAAGTATGAACAGAGGGACATGCAAGTGGGTAAACAAGAAATTCTTCACATGCGCAGGTTTCCGGCATGTTCGGATGCTACTTTCTCATGTACGCATGCAGCTGTAACGTTTTTCTTCGATCGCAGCGAGATTTAGCGAAAAAATAAACGGTCAGTACGTAATTAACGATGAGGAATTTCTAGTCATCTAATAAAATAACCCCGCGTATTCAAAGTACGTACTGATCCTTAATTATAAGGTTCTGTGTGCATCAATTCTGAGTAGATCTGTACTAATTCTGTCTTTACTTCCTTGCCTGCAGGCTGCATCCTCAAGCTAGCTATCTAGGAACGTGACAGCCATTAATTAAGAGGATCATGGCTTTTTATATATATAATAGTCCTATTCTTATAAGATAACTTAATTCTCTAGTTAGCAATGCTAATTAAGTTGCACATTAATTACGCACATGCATGATGCAACATGACTTCTAACAACTTCTACGTACAAATTAAGATTGGATGTGAAGTGAATGCATGCTAACTCCTCCTCCGTGGAGTTTCTAGAGAGCAAATTAAACTCTCCCCCATCCTTCTCAGAGATAATATCAAAGTAAGAATATTTAGAGATATTATCAAATCAAAAATTTGATGTGATCTTATCATAAGTACTAATTATTTGAAATGATTTTTTAATTATCAAGTCAAGAGATTTGATTTTTATAATGATCAAAATATTTGCTTTTAATTCAATTCCATTTAATTTAATACGCTTTGTATTCAATAACACTTGATAATAATAAAGGTCTAGCCCGCAAAGTCTCTCACTCATGATCATCCTCTTCTCTCCTGATCATGTTTTGATCTTCACCCCTTTCTTTTTTCTTCCCTCTTGTTCTTGTTGTTTGTCTCAATTTTCATTCAAGTTGTAGAGGTTTATATATCTATAATTGTCCATCCATCTTCATTTAACATGCGCCCCATAAATATTGAAATTATCTATACCTAGAGCTCTACCATGGCTAGCCTTCATTGACAATAACGTATCATCAACATGTGAGGGTCGCACATCGTCACCCATGCACACATGGACAATATGAGACCTTCGTGGGGCAATCAAACCCTTTAGTATTTTTGCTTTTCTGCCAATCCATGACATGTTATCTGACCACTTTACTTTTTTTTTTTTTTGGACAAAGCCTTTTCATTGCATTAAGAACCAATAACACAAAGTTTGTCATTCAGTACAAAGCTAATCATAGAGCTTGGTCCTTCTTCAATCCAACAGTGTTCTTCGTGATTTTTCAAAGCCAGCTTTTGCAAGCTGATGTGCTACTCGATTCCCTTCTCTATAGACAAAGTTGGTTGACCATGCTGATTTGTTCTTGACAGTTCTCTTCAGGTCTTCTATGATTTGTCCATACCATGCATGCTAGATTTTTCACTTTACTTTGGATTGCTTTGATTACCCCATGTGCATCTCCTTCAAGAACAAATCATTTTACTTGTTTCTCAGCTCTTCACCTCATCCACTTTCCTCATAATTTATGGTTGGAAGAAAAAATTGCAAATCCGCCCTGCATCTATCGTCGTATCGCCATCTATTACTAAATCGTTACACACATCCTTTTGTTCCGTTGAGAATTTGTTGATCTACCTTCCGTTGCTATTAGAAGAAGAACAAGAAGCTGAAACGAAGAAGTAATGCATAGGATTTCCTGATTCTGTGTATATATATACATAATGCAGAAAATAAACAGAAAGTTAGCTAGTTTTATCCTCTAAAGAATTACAAAGAATATTCACGTACACATGTGTGAATGTTACAAGGTGTGTAGTGCATTGTGTAATTTTCTCTGTCATGTAGTGTTGCTATGAATAGGTTGTACTGCCACTGTGAGTGGCCTGCTATAGTGCAACTTCTCCTTTGTGCCATTCATTTCCACATTGTTGTCATGTGGCAGCTCACTGTGATGGTCCCCATTTTCCATATGTCCATTTCTATTACACTGCATTCTGTGAGACTTCCCCTCAAGATGGGCATAGATATAAATAATTCCCATCTTGGATAACAAAAACTGGAAAGTAGAAGCTAGTAAGGCCTTAGTAAAGATATCTGCCAACTGGAATTTTGAGGATATGTGCATAGGTGTTATGATCCCAGCTAGGACTTTTTCTCTAACAAAATGGCAGTCTAGTTCTATATGCTTAGTTTTCTCATGAAAAATTGGGTTCTTTGTAACGTGAATGACTACTTGGTTATCACCGAATAAGAGAGCAGATTGTGCATGATCAACATTGAATTCCTTTAACAAACCAAAGAGCCACATGATTTCACAGCTTGTCGAAGCTAGTGCCCTGTACTCTGCCTCAGCTGAAGATCTAGAAACAATCACTTGGTTCTTAGATTTCCAGCTTATTAGTGAGTCTCCAATAAATATGGAAAAACCTGTAACAGATCTTCTAGTCTCGGGGCAAACAGCCCAATCAAAGTCACTATATGCCTTTAGATGTAGAGATGATTTGGATGACAAGAAAATGCCTTGACCTATGGATTCTTTGTGGTACTTGAGAATCCTTTAGGCTGAGTGCAAATGAGATTGTGAGGGTATGTCCATGAATTGGCTTAGATCATATACAGCATAGGTGATGTCTGGTCTGGTGATGGTTGAGTAAGTTAACCTTTCAATGAGTCTTCTATAAGCTATAGGGTCTTCGAGAAGTTTATCTGTGGTGTGGCTTAATTGTGGTTCAGTTCAATGGGTGTAAAAGCTGTATTTGTTAGGGGTGTAAATCGATCCAGTCCGATATGGGGAGTGATAGATTAAAATTTTCGGTCCATCATTTTTCTTGAACTGGATAGACCTGAAGATGGGATGTTGGTGCTGGCAGGTGGTGAATGGAGTAGGCAATTGAGACCAGCATGAACTTTAGTAAGTCCAATCGTCATTCATGAAGAAAGGATTTGAATGAAGCAAAGATCATTTAGAAAAAAAGACATATATCTAGTGTTTGAGTGAGTTTACTAACTAAGATGAGATTGAATGTGAATGAGGGAACAAATAGGACATCATTAAGAAATAGGGAATCTTAGAGCTTAATAGTATCTATGTGTGTGACTTGAGCCTTTGTGCCATTAGGAACTTGTACAAAGGCTTGAATGCAGTATGAAGAGTTAGTAAAGAATGATATAGAGCACTCCATGTGATCAGTGGATCCTGTGTCCATGATCCATGGTGTGTTATGAAAATCAGTATACTGATGTTGTGAAAATGAAGTGAGTTTATCATTTTTTTGACATTGAAAAGAGAAGGGTTATGAGGTATGCTAAAACTGGAGAAATAGTGATGATTACCTACTACGTTTGAGTAAGATGTGGTTGGAGGATTATGTTTAGAAATGGCTAGTGAGGGAGGCGCAGGGGTAGGTAGCAATGGTTTAGTCCGTCCCAAGTTCAGTTGAGGGAATTGAGCATTAACAAGAGCCATAAGATGTTATATTTGTGCTTGGGAGAAGGTCAACTGAGAAGCACTTGGAGCAGGTGTTTCATGACTTGAAGCAGCAATCTGACCCACACAAGAACCACCAAGAGCAACCTAGTTTGCAGAATAAGCAGCAACATGTATTCCAAAACCATTTCCAAACTTAGATTTGGTAAATTTGAAATTGGATGGGAACCCTATTAGTTTGTAACATTTATCCTTTGTGTGTTCTATTTTCCACAATGGCTACAAACTAAATATGTTTTCTCTTTTTTCTTTGAAGGAGTTTGATAAATAAGTAGGGCAGAGGGTTTTGTGGTAGATAAGGCCATGTTTCTTGCTTGCCTCTGCCTCTTCTCTTGTAAAATTAGTGAAAAGGTTTTGTCTAAAGAGGGTAAGAGACTCAACAAAATAATCTATCCTTTTACAACATCATAGCTATCATTTTAAGACAACAAAAATTTAAACACATAATCTCTTTGTTGGACTTCACTAGCATTCTTTAAGCATCATAGGTACATAAACCACAAGAGCAACAAGGGAGAGATCTATGGCAATACAGTTCTTCCCAAATGGCATTAAGCTGTGTGAAGTAGTCACTTATAGAGAGATGCCCTCGAACAATGCCACTAAGTTTGTGTTGAAGGTGATATATCCTAGCTTCATCAGGTTGTGCAAAACGCTTGAGTTTGTCCCATACCTATTTAGCCGAGGTCATGAAAAACACATTAGAGGCAATGCTCTTGGAAACAAAATTTAAAATCCAAGCCAGAAGGATGTTGTTGCATCACAACCATGACACATATGAAAGGTCTGATAGGTTAGGAGTGAGAATTGTTCCATCCAAGAAACCTAACCTTTTTTTTATTTTTTTTTTATTGAAATAGAGAGTAGAAAAGATCTGCCCCAAGAAATATAGTTGGAGCCAGTTAAGGGTGGTGAAACAATAACATTGTTTGCATTGGCATTGTGATGCAAGAGGAATGGGCTGTTTGGATGTTCAGTAGGAGAAGAAGAAGAGGAAGAAGAGGAGGTCATGGCTTATAGATTGAAGGTTGATTGGAGACTACGAAATTATAGCAGGAAACTATACTTGTCTCTGATACCATGTTAGGAGAGGAACAAGAAGCTGAAATAAAGAAGAAATGCAGAGCATTTCCTGATTCTCATTCAGGGTACCAGACATACAAAAGACTAGTGTATATATATACATACTATAGAAAATAAACAGAAAGCTAGCTAGTTTTATCCTCTAGAGAATTACAAAGAATATTCATGTACATGTGTGAATGTTACAGGTGTGTAGTGCAATGTATCAATTCCTTTGCAATGTCGTGTTGCTGTGAATAGGTTGTACTGCCACTGTGAGTGGCCTACTGCAGTGTAGCTTCTCTTTTATGCCATGCATTTCCACATTGCTGTCATGTGGCAACTCACTATCATGATCACCATTTTCCATATATCCCTTTCCATTACACTACATTCCATGAGATTTGCCACCAAACCATCACTAAAATCAAAGAGTGGAACCCACAAGCCAACCAATCCATTGAATTATTTAAGACTTCACGAGACATATGTCCGACAACGGTTTCATTAAGAATGCTATAAAATCAAAAACAGAAATTAACTTTGCTCAAACTGATCTTGCTCGATCAACTTTGCAATAAAATTCTAATTAACACATGATTATATATATAATATGGGAAATTCTTGGTTAACTCTTTCTTATACCAACTTTTTTCATAAGAATGAGACCATGAAAGTTAGAAGTCTCAATTGCTTTGTTTCAAGCAAAACCCTTATATCTTCTTATTATTTACAATTAACACCACCACGATAATTAACTGATTATCCAATGATTCGATTACTTTCATTACTATTATTGATGACTTCATTCGTACTCCTGCATGGAGATTGGGAGATCAGATGTTATAAAAAAAATAAGTGTTACGAACTTGACCACTTTTATGATTCCAACAAAGATGGCCGTTGCATATAAGAATACACAATCTCAATGATAATAATTTGGCTGCAAAAAAGAATACATGTTGCCAACGACACGTTTTTCCTTGTAAATTAGAATTTGTTTTTAAAATTCCAAAGAATACTAAATTCATCGCAAATCACGTAAATAACGACGATAATTTGGTTACAAATGAGAACCTATGTAGCCAACGAGAAAGCCTTCCTTTCAAAATAATAATAAAAAAAATATATATATATATAAATTTTGAAATGATGATAATTTGGTTGCTAGTGATGAGTATTTGTAGAGTTCTACGTGGTTATAAAAAAGAATTACATTTTCAACGAAAACAAAATCATTACAAACAATTTTACTGTCATACCCGATCCGTAGGCCCAAGCCCAAGTCCCTCGAAGATCTATCCAGCTAGTCTCTTACATCCACCCCCAACGTCTCTCCTCTCCCTCGATCTCTCACCTCTCTCTTTCTCTCCCACTCATCTCTCTCTCATCATTTGTCATGGTTCAGCAAAAGCCGCACCGCCTCAGCAGGTTGCAGCTCCACTCACATATAGTAAGTCCTCTCTCCTCCTCTTTCTCTTTTTCTCTCGTCAGTGCCTCTCTCTCTTCCTCTCACATCTCTCAGCAGTCGCCGCCATCCTCATTGTCAACATCGAGTTCATGACCTCGCTGGTAAGTCTCTCTCTTCCTCTCTGTTCGTCCATCCCTCTCTTGCACTCTCCTCTGCGATTTTCTTTTCCCACTGGACCCCTCAAACCACCTCCCTCCATTACAGGTTTCCTGTCAATGCTAGTATGTCACTCCATCCACCTCTCTCTCTCTCTCTCTCTCTCTCTACCCCTACTCTCGTGGTCATGCCTTCACACCGCTCCTCCCGAGCACGTCACCAAGCCACCCCATTGCGACAATGTAGCAACTTGTTGCACCGCAAGGCCTACTGCCCCCTCCTATGAATTTAGTCTTAATCCCGATAATCCTATCCCGGTCGCTCTCTTTTTCTCTCTCAGTATAAGGTCTTTCAGTTTGATTTCACCATCGTGGTTGCTGTCCTACTCTTTTTAGCGTGAAGTTGCCACCACCGGGCAATAGATAATTCCTGGACTCTATGATAAATTTAATTGATGGTTGGTTTGAACAAGTGTTAGGGATTAAAATGGTTGGATTGGGATTATGTAGAATTTCAATTGTGGCCGATCGAATCAGCGGGGCTTGAGAATATATGGTAGTGGGAGTGTGTGGTTTGTAAAATGCCTATGATTTGCGACGGTGGAGTTTATTTGAAACAGATTCTTTTGCGGCCTTTAGCTATTCATGTTATGTATTGGGTTAGGGTGATGTTTCGGCCCTTTTATTGGTTAATTTGGAGGACTTGGGTTCGAGTATCAATTGTTAGTTTAGAAATCTTTACAAAATGTTGATGGGCTTCTGGGTTTAATGTCAAGTAGTTGGATTCAATGGATTGCTCCATTTCTATATTTGCTTTCTAAAGTATAATATTGCTATTGGCATGCAATACCAGATTATCTTTTCTGACTTTAGAAGTATGTACTTAATTAGCAATCATAAGTTTGGCCCAAAAAGAGATACTCGGCCCAATTAGTAAGGAAATGGGCCGAGCAGAAACCAAATTGGGCCAATGGAAAAGTATGACAGGTCCCGCAAGAGGAGTGAGCTCTCACCCATATAAAATAAAGCTGACCTCAGTCAATCACCCTTAGAACACCGAAAAGTTGATATTTTCTTCAAAGAGATCGGTACTCCACACGAGCAGTACTCTACAATATTCCATTTCACTGATTTAAGAAGAGGAAGATAATTATCCGGCGACGAAGTCTCAGCTCAGCTAGCCATTCTTCAAGCTTTCCTTTTGATCTGATTGCAAGGAGCACGACGGCACAACCTCGTTGCGCCACAAGTCGATTAATGAAGGTGGACTGTACGTACAAGCAACTACATTAATATTGTCAAAGTTCAATTATCATGTGGTTTGGAAGTGATCAAGCACAACGTCGACGTACGTACAAACCGTGTGCTTGGTCCAACAATATCCCATATCGATCGATTCTAGAATTTATAATTCACTTTTCTACTATTATATATTGCGATAAAGATCCAATATTATTTATTATACAACTTTTACACAATTACCCAATAAATATTAGTTTTCTTAGTTTTTCTTTTTTACCTTTACTTTTAGTTTGACTTTGATATGTGATTAGATTTTAAAATATATATATATATTATAATAAAGTTATAAATGCAATAGGTGTGAATTGAATATTGTATGTGTAACACGAGTCTTCGATTAAATATATATATATATATATGGAGTACTTATGGACCATATAGTACCTACCGAAAAATTTACTTGTAAATTAATTAGTTCTCTAAACATTTAATGTGTTAGGAAATGCAAGAAGCCACGATCGATCCCCCATTAAAAGAGTTGGCCGGGATTTCCGTAGGGAATGAAATGATCCTGTTTCGGTGTCTCCTACCAACAGAATAAATAAAGAAATAAGATTAAATATCATAATAAATCAGCCACCAAGAACATCTATATAATGAAAAAGGCATTTAAAGAAGTATTAATTCCATACATTGAAGCTCCCTGGATTTAATATTTATATATATATATTGGTAATTTATTTTATATATTGGGTATTCCTTACATTAAAGTTCCTGCAATTAATTATTTATGTCATTTTTGGTAGTACTAGGGCGCGGGACTCGATTAACAACGTACGTATGTAGTAATTATGCTCTTATAAATTATTAAATTTAAGGCTTTGAATTGACTATATTATATGCATATATATATAAATATATATATAT
>QEOT01003484.1:352-21182 GCA_003123785.1 Pterocarya stenoptera | reverse complement strand
TATATATATATATATGTATATATACCTAATGAGCAAAGAATATCATGAGGTGTCTAATTCCTACAGGTGAGAAAATTAACGTTGATTAGCATATACACTTACAAATAAACAAGACAAATATTATTCTATAAGCTAGCTACTCGATTTCAATTCATTAAATAAGTTGTTTGTGAACATAAAATTATGATTGATTATTAAACGACATAACGCGTATAAAAACTAATTAATTAGCTCGATCGAATCCTAAAAACTCAAATAATCACTATAAATTATAGAATTAAAGGATATTAATAAAAATTCAAAGTTTATTTTTCAAAATTTGTAGATAAAATTAAAAGATATGATACAAACAACTTCTGTTGTCAAAATGAAAGAGCTTGTGAACAAGTTCAATTTGAGCTAGCTCATTTGAATAATAGATAAGCTAGTTGTGATCAACATAAAAAGAAAATGTAATTCGATAATAACCTCGAACTCGATTCGTATTCAAATAAAAGTTATATGAACAAGACTGGCCTTTCATTAATATTCGCTCAAACTCAACTCATTTACGCCCCTTGATCCATAACACTATGTATTATTTATATATACCAAGCTGTAATATCCACTATAAGAAAAACGAACTTTTGTGATCAATTTTTTGCCTGATCGCAAATAAGTAGTTTTCTTATAGTGAATAACTTGCCGATCATGAAATTAATTAACTATCTCAAGAGTCTTTATTAACTATCACAAGCGGCTGAGTCTAATTAATACTAGTGAAATAAAAATTAATATCTAATCATGAACTTGCTAAATTGTCGTTAATCCACTCACTTTTTAGAAGAAAAATTTATCTCTATATATGATTAGGTATAAAGGACATAGGTACTTCACGTTGTTGATATAAAAGAATGTATCATATGCATCATTAACTTGTAAGTAGAAAATCTCGACAGCGATGGATTTGACATAAAAATGGAAAAATAGAAAAAAGTAACCTTTTTTTTTTTTTTTTATATATAAGTTTAGACACTATATTGAAAACCTCATGTATGGCGGAGGCAAATCATGGTTACAAAAAATGAAACTTTATACTCAATAATGCTATTTCAAGGAGACCCTATACATGCCTAGCGTCTCAATAAAGAAAGGCCTAACCTATCCACTTTCAAAATTCCTTTTAGCTTATGCAGTATATCCCCATAATGTGTCTAAGTTCTTGATGATTGAGTATCAAGTCCAGCCAAAAAATCAGTACCAGCATTACACTCCCTGAATATATGACTAATAACAGCCTGTCGACTTGAAAGAAACCTTCAACTGCGATGGTAGTGGGCTTGACTTAAACAACTGTAGAGTACGTCAAGTTTCTTTGTTTTGAACAAGTCAATATATCTATATATATAGAGAGAGAGAGAGAAAGAGAGAGAGAGAGAGAGAGAGAGATAGCTAGCTAGCTAGCTAGCTACAAGTGTTTGTGGCTTAATTATATTCTAGGGTTTGCTAGCTACAAGTTAGCAAGGTGTACATATTATGAGTACGTAAGATGAGAGACTTGGTTTTGCCGTCGGGGCCATGACAGGTACAAGAGGGGCCGGGGCCTTTGACATCATTATCTAGTGCGGAACAATAAAACAAGAAACAGTTGTAGAGCTAGCTAGCGGGACCACTTCAAAACAAAACAACACAAAATATTGCTATTTGGCTTTATATAGTTGTCGAGAGAGGCACCGTTAGGAGTGGCAATATCAAATAAGAATTGTGAACCTAATAAAAGCACGACATAAAATTAGCAAGTTTAAATTTGATATTCACGGGTTCGGGTCAAATGGGTTGACCCGTTAAGACATGATTTATAAACCGGTTAATAATATGTCAACTTGCTTAATACGAAATCAATCTGTTTTGACCCGTTTAGAATTTATTTCAAAATTAAAATTTTATTATTGTTAAGTTGTAATATTAGCATTTCTCATATGCCTATATTTTTATTATTTTTATTATTGGGATTATAATTTTAGACCTATACTCATATTTGTTATTGTATAGTTTGTAATATTGGTTTTATTATATATTAAAATTTAAAAATATTGAAATATATTTTCTAAGATATTGTGGTTATTAATAAATATAGATCATTTTAAATTTTATGTAAAATTATATTAATTGGATCAAACGAGTTATACGTTTTAGTTTAAGCTATTTACATGAAATAAATAAGTTTAAATGAGTCGTGTCATGTTAACATATTTTTAATTAATTATTAAAAGGGTCAAAACAAGTTACACGACACGACTAATTATCTAAATAAATTGGGTTAGGGTTTAAAGTTTGACATTAGCATAACGTGTTGGGTTCGGGTTGACTTTTATAGTCGAATGCTCAAAACTTTACACAACACGAACACGACCTGAAAACATGATTTACCACCCTAGGCACTATTGATGCAATTTTATTTGTTTTAGATTTTCCTCCATTTTAAAATTAATGATTTTTCCTAAATGATTCGGCCCATGGTTTTATAGATAATTTCTGTAATTAAATAATTCCCGTCCTCTCTAACTCATGTTAATTCTCATATATAATGTTAGAGATAAGGGGTGGCATTTAGTGCCACGTAAGATTTAATAAAAATCTCATACATGACATTTGGCACCACCCCGTCATCATCAGTCACCTTGTTAAAAATAATAAATACATAGAAACATTTTAGAAATCAAGAACTTTTTTAAAAGAGATTAAGAAAAAAGATTATGAGGTAAAAACGTGAACGACACTTTAAAAGTAAAAAACCTTCAAACAACTGAAAAATAAAAGAATATTTATTCAAAAGATCAAGATAAAATAAAGAAAAATTAAAAATTAATAAGCTAACAAATACAAACAAGATTGAAAAATGATCAAGCCACCGATAAAATCGCTCTAACCACCTAGAAGTGGTCGTGATGGCCACATGCATCAGCCACCACATAGTTGGGGCATGCATGGACGTCATCATCGAGCAGGCGGAACTACCTCCTCTCCCTCTGGCTATGAAGTAGCTCGCAAAGCCCCCCCTTCATTATTGCAAGTGAATTGTTGGCCATGCACGGGGCGGCCGTGGGCCATCCGGCAACAACCCTAAGAGATTAAATACCTACACCTTTCTCGATCCCCCAGCAAATTATTTGGATTTTTTCTTTTAATTTTAAATGTTTTTGTTCATTGTTTTATTTCAATATTTTCTTTGTATTTACTGAAGTCTTTTGTTTTGGCAAGAAAGTTACTCAACCTTTTAGTTTTAAAATTTATTTATTTATTTTTTCTTTTCTTTTTCACTTATAAATCATTCTTTTCTTACTAATTTTCATCGATTTTAACTTTTTACCATGCAAAGTTATATGTTGAACAAATTTAAGTTCCTGTCCCTCAATATATACGTACAGTACTTAATAACAACGGGGGAAAAGTCAGCTATACACTGATCAAATTCACTCCAATTAATTTCAAAATCCTCGCACCCTCCAATTCTCTCCGGATACGTACCCGACATGTGACTTGTCGTACTCTTCATGACTTTAGTGTACTCAATGAACAAGAAATAAAAGAAAATGAAGCATATATATATATATATATTAAAGATTTGTCACCGAAGTGTCACGAGATTAATAAATTCTAAATAAATGAATGAAAAAAGTCATTCCATAATTCATTAAATAAACGAAACTAAGAACTCCAAGGAATTATTGTTCACAAGATTATCTGTCACGTTAGAGAGAGAGAGAGAGAGAGAGAGAGAGAGAGAGAGAGGGAATCTTACATGGATTGCAGACGCCATTGTGCGATTGCAAAGACAAAGACAGTTGGCATAAATGGCACCAAAGTAATTAAGGTCCTAATTAAATGAGTGGAGCCGATGGAGGGAGCGAGGAGCAAGATCCCTTACCTACATTCTCCGCCATCTAAGTCTAATAATAATTAATTTTGGCCTCAAAAAGCTAATACATAATTGCCATGCATGCTTACACTTGATGATCATCTACTACTGCCTAAACTTATATATAAATATATATATATCCTATCAATATATATATAATATTTATAGTTCTTAATTTCTAATACCATCCACTACTTTAATATTTGATGAGCATGTGAATAAGATCAGTACGTATATAGCATATCTTGAATTTATATTGATTTACCCTAACTCACTACTGTTCTAAGAACTTCTGCTGATCATGAAGTTACCTAGCTGATTTATATATATGTATATAGAACATTAAATACGAATGTTAGATATCACACTACAACATATTTGAAATTTTATTTCGGTTTAGAATTTGTGATGATGCAGAAACCGTCACCAAATATCACCAAATGATGCAGAAACCGTCACCAAAGTTGGTAGATGAATCGTCCAACATTTGAACTTTAAGTATTATACATACGCACATTAACAATATGCTGTTGTTTTTATTTAGAACGTAAACATTGATACGTGCAAATGTATATAGTTTAATCGAACATTAAGGGAGATACATGCAACTGTACTATTTTAAAATTAAATTTATATTGCCTGGCTAAATTACATTCGAACATTACTATTATATAGTTCGAATGTAATATCTTATCATGTGAATGCTATGCACTAATGTTTGGACATATCTGCATAAGGTTCGAACGTTTATATATTGGAATTTAAATTTGCAAATTTAAATATCTAGATCAAAAGAAATAACATAATATTAAACAGGAAATTGTAAATTTAAAGATTGTTGTGAGCTGAAATATATAAACACAAAATATATTAACTGATATGGTTCTTTACAAAAAGATAACAAAAATGACATGAAATGATAAACGCAAAAGTAAAAATAGATATCAGAGCTATGTTACACGTTGTTTAAATATATATGAAATTCATCTAACACGGTAGGGTTGGGAAGCGGGGCCCCGTATCCCGCTACCCCGCTCGCTCCGCTCCACATATATAATTTTTTTTATATTTGTATATATATATAAATATATTGTATATAGATATATATAATTTATTGTATTACCTTGGGCTCCTATATAAAGGTTGGCCTAGGAGGCAAATACATTTCAAAATATAACTCTAATGAGTTTAAGTTCTTTTTTATATTTATAAATTTTAATTTATAATTTAAATTATATTATAATTTGGGTCCAAAAAAATATTTTTAGACTAAAAAAATCTTGTTTAGACCCAATGTGTTGGCCTAGACAGGGGGCAAGGTAGGAAGCGGGAGAAAAAACCCCACCCCCTGCATGGTGTGAGGCAGGGTGCGGGAAAGGGTACCCCCGCCCCACACCATGAGGGTAGTGCCCTATAACACAGTGTTGACCTTTTCGTTTAGGATATCTAAATGATGGCCAATTAAGGATTTAATGTCCTCTGCTATGCATGAAGAGACCCAATCTATCGATTGACATATGCATTAACATCTGACACAATCGTATCGACCCAAGTAGAGCGCGCATCCCCTGTAGATCCACCCATCGGCTCCCCACTAGTATTTATGTTGTGAGGAGCAACACTAACCCCATCCTGGATCAATGGCACAAGATCTGGTTGAGGTCCAACCTCACTCTGAGCACACCCTTTTGCCTATCCAAGGCTTCGTCAATGTGAGTTCATATCGAATGGGCTCATCTGCTTCGCTAACCACTACTCAACTCGGGGTGCTACTCCTCACTGCAGTAGGAATCGAGTAATAATCACCTCATATGAAAGGTTTTCGACGCAGATGATAATGGCCTCGTAGTAGATCTCCACAAATATTCACAATGGAATGTCAATCTCCATGTGATAAGCATAGAAGGAACTGTTCATGAATTTGACTGACAGTGGCCTTATGTGCCATAGGATCTACATTTGTAATAATTGCAACATTCGAAAAAATGGTAGTAGCATGTTCTGGTGGAAGGAGGTCTTCAACTCAAATGTTGTGCGTATCTCCCTGTGAGAGTGAAAAAGTCATGTCGTAGTCATCATCCTTAGGCTGAGTCCCATCGCCATATGATGGGTCTAAATCTATGCATGTCGAATTGGCCTCGATAGGGTTAGCAAATGATCCAGATGTCCCAACATCTGGTGCGTCCTCGATTTAATCCAATGTAGCAGATGACTCAGATACTTGAGGGGTCTCGAGTAGGTCAGCGAAGACGTCTGCCGATACCTCAAACTAAACATCCCGTATAGACATAGTGTGAGTATCTGCATTTTGTGGCATGTGTTGTACCTGCGTATAAAACTCACGGACCATGGATGAATATATCTTCCCTCTCAGTGCACATATGGCGGTCCACATTCTGGTGATGAAGAGGGACCTCAAAATCCTCCACTTCCAGGTCAAGCAATTGAACTTGTCGATCGGCCATAATTGTTCAAACATTGACCCGTGACATGTCCAGGATTCCTTCCTTACGCCGTTTACATGTTTTGAACTAATGAGACATATCCTGCTAAAACAGAAAACAAAAATAAATGATTGAGCTCATTTCATTCTGAACACATTCAAGCTTATGTTCGAACTATATTATTTTAAAGTTTGAATGTATGAATATACTTTGGAACGTAGACATACACGTTCAAACATGACACACTAATGTTCAAATTTCAAGTTTATAAGCGAATGTGAAAAATAACATACGAACGTAATGCAAAAGATTTGAACGAGTATGCGCCATTGTTTGTGAATTACATAGCACATTAATAGTGTTACCGTTCAAACAATGTCTTTCATTTGTGAATTACGTTCGCACGTCATTCTTATGTCGAAGTGGCCAAATATAACTTTCGGACTAAACTCCAACATATAGTTCGAACAATACCTATGTTTAAATGAACATCAATGATTTTAAAGTTCACACGTGCAGGGAACGTGCAAACAAAACATTATCTACCTTGGAATGTTCATTTGAGGAAACATATGTCTGAACATATGGATATACATTTGAACATATAACGAAGGGATTTCAGAGATAGTTAAGTGGACTCAGCCATCTCCAATTTTCCTAACCACAACACTATTGGGGAAATGGCCACTATAGATATGAAGTATACACTCTATGTACTCTTCCTACGATGGACATTTCACGAGTGGCCGGCCATAGTGGTCGAAAAACTCACAAATTTTGGGTTTTGGTTTGAATCAAAACTCACTTAAAATCAAGCCAAAACAATATACAAGCTATAGAGGAGGGGCACTAACCTTGTCATTAGGGTTGCGGTGGTGTTCAACGGTGGCGTTAGAGGAGTTGGACGCAGCGTAGTGATGGTTCAGTTTTAAATTTTTATAAGTTTGAGTTTCAGACATTCAAACTATGTACTTATTGTAACATAACGTTCGAATGTCACACAAGTCACATTCTAACATGTACAATATTGAATTTTCCATAGTGCGCACGTATATTTGTACACACCACTTTAGAATTAGTACGTGTGAAAGTGAATACGAGACGTGCGAATGTATGAATATATATTTTGTTAATGACGCGAAACATATATCTATTTGGATCCGAAGGAGCCAACACATAGATGTACGTTCAAACGTGCTTTTTACTTTATTGGAACCTCTCGAACGTTTACTTGATTACGCGAAGGTATGACAAAACATTTGAACATAGTATTGCAACATGAGTTAGTAATTTAGTTTAATAGGCATAATTATCTATTAAAAGGTAACATACACTAGAATAGTTCTATATAGAGATGGGCAATGGGACCCCAACCTCGCTACCCTGCCCTTGTCCTCCAAATGCAGGTGGCAAGGCCACCCACCCCGCATCTGGCACCCTTGCGGGGGCTAGGGTTGGGCTGGGCCTAACCCTGACCCATTTTGTCCTCCGCCTCGCCCCCCACTTATGTATATATATTTATATATTTATAAAAATTGTACATATTACAATTTGTTAGACTTGTATTCACAAGACTATATTGCATTGACCTCCTAGATCAACATTTATATAGGAGGCTAAGACAATATAAGAGTCTTAGAATTACAAGTTATACGCTAGCTAGCTAGCTTATATTCTTTCAAATAAGGAGGTAAAATGATAATTTTCGTAGCTTGATGGTCATGCATATTGCAGAACTAGTGGTAGTGATTTAATTGGAGATAAAGATTGATTAATGATTTTCGTCTCTCTTCTTAACCTATAATTAAAGCCATTGGACAAAACAATTTCAAAGGTGAAATATTTGGTGTTGTCTGAGCTACCGGTCATGATCGATCGTTGCTCCCATAACCAATAAATATATATAATGGTTACGAACTTATTATAATTAGCAAGCAAAACTCCACTTAATAGTTTATCAAGTTATTTTAGAAAATATAATATTGCAAATATGAATGTAGGTATCAAAGTCATTCTAAAAAATCATGTCATGTTGCAATATAATTAGTGAAATGAGCTTTATAAGTGATTTTAGAGATTTCAGATAGATTATAATTGTTTTAGGTGATGGACTTATAAGAAGAGTTGAGGAGGGGATCATAAACATTTCTATCAAGCTCTCTCCCTTTAACTCCCCCTTTTTGTTTTGTTTCCCTAGGGAATGACCTCATTCTTCCTTTGTTCCCACATAGTCTAGTTCACTTTTATTGGTTTGAGATGATATGCTTTTTTGTGATCTTTATATCCTATTTTCTGGAGAGAGAGAAAGTGGTCCTTCCCCTCCCTCTCTAATCCTAATATCATTTTCTGATTACCACACGTTAAAAAATATAATAAAAATAATAAAATCTGCATCTTCTCATCAATTTAAGCTTTCGAGACAAGTGGTGATTTCACATGTTATTAAAGCAGAGGTCATAAGTTCGAACATTGATTCTACACTTTACCCAATTTAATTAAATATTTCAATATTGAGTCCACTCATTGAGGGAAAGTTTGGCCCACATGTGAGGGAGAGTGTTAAAAATATAATATAAATAATTAAATTTACTTCTTCCCATCAGCTTAACTTTTTGAAATATTGGAACACATCACCAAGAAAAATTAACTAAGTCTGCTACACAACCAGATGAAGTACAACAACCAGATGAGGATAAAGCAAATCAAACAAAAAAAATTATAACTTTTTTTCTTCTTTGATAATCAATCTGTTTATCTTATCATGTAAATAACAAATCATGTACAATCTCGAACACACTCATCACCCTCAGCTGGCTCTAACAACGGCTATCGATCATACCACCATTTTGGTCGAGGTCATGGATGTGATCGTGGTTACCTCATACCATCTGTCAAGTATGCGGCAAAATTAGTCATATTGCTGCTAAGTGCTACAATCGGTATGATCCCTCCTACCAGGGATCTTCCACTTTCAATGCCTTTGTGCAAGTTTATACTGCCTCACAATCACCTAGTCCTGATCCCACCTAGTATCCAGACATAGGTGCAACCAACTACCTCACTCCAGAATTCAACAATTTCTCACTCCAATCAAAGGAGTACCAAGGCACAAATCTGATTCAAGTCGGCAATGGTTAACGTTTGTAAATTACTCACATTGGCTCAACCTCAAGCTCTCACCTACCCCCAACCCACTTTCCACCAATACAATCTTCTTCATGTTCCTCAAATAAACAAAAGTCTAATTTCTCTTAGTCAATTCACTCGTGATAACAACGTTTTCTTGAGTTTCTTGTTGATTCCTTTTGTGTTAAAGATTGCCACACAAGACAATGTTTGCTCAAAGGTCGGAGTAGGAATGGCCTTTATCCATTGCTCACCACCGTGACATCCCCCTTGCCTCTGGTCTTAGTTGCTGAGTGCACATCTCTTGTTCAATGGCACTTTCGACTTGAACACCCCACCTTTCGCATCGTTCGTCAAATTGTCTCCAAATTTAATTTACCTCTTGAGTCCAATAAATATCACCTATGTGTGATTCCGTCTATTATTTCTTATGTCACCATGCCTTTAGAGTTTACTTTTACTATGTATGGGGCCCTACCCCTCATCTCTCTAGTAATGGAAATAAATTGCGTCTCTTTTGTTGATGCATACTCAAAATATACATGGTTATTTTCATTCAAAGCAAAATCTGAAATGACAAATATTTTCTTAGTATTTCAACTCCATGTTGAACATTATCACTCATGTTAAATCAAGTCAATCCAAAGTGACTAAGGTGGTGAATTTCGACCTCTGCACAATTTCCTTCCCTCATAAAGGATCCACCTCAAGTTCAGTTGTCCTTACACTCATCACCAAAATGGTGTCGTGGAGCATAAACATTGCCATTTCGTCAAGAGTGGCCTTGCTCTCCTCACCTATAGCCATGTTTCCCAATTATATTGGGATGATGCTTTCCAAACCACATGTTTTCTTATCGAATGCCTTCTCTATCATTGTCCTGTCTCTCTCCATTTCAGCGTCTCTATAATTGTAAACTAGACTACACATTCCTCCACACCTTCGGTATAGCTTGCTGGTCATTCTTACGTCCCTATAACAAACACAAGTTCTAGCTTCGCTCTTCTCTCTGTGTTTTCCTTGACTACAACCCCACATTGGCTACAAGTGTTTGCACCCCTCCACTGGGTACATCTACATTACTTTCCATGTGGTATTTGATGAACCTTCTTCCCCTTCAAACACTTAAATTCGCCTATTCTAACTCCACCACCACCTCTCACTCTTGTACCAACCAACCTCTGCATCCCTTCATCACCCCCCCCCCAACATCACAATCTCTACCATAGCCATCTCCCCCCACTGTCGAGTCAAGTCTCACTTCTTCCATTCTCCCCTCAACCTCTCAACTTGACCCAACTGATCTAATTGTGCCTTGTCGATCTCACTCGATGCGAACTCGTCCTTAGAACCATATCACATGTCCCAAACAATGGACTAATGGCATTATTAAATACCCTCTTCCTCGTGCCCTCACCACCACTAGTTCTCTTTCTCTTCTAGAGTCGACATGCTATAGTGAGGCAACCAAGTGCTCACTTGGACATCCTGCATGGGAGATGAATTCAATGCAACTAAAAAACAACACTTGGACTCTTGTACCACCCAATCCCATCACAAATATCATTGGGTGCAAATGAGTATTTCACATAAAGAAAAAAAAATAGATGGCTCGGTTGAGAGGTTTAAAGCTCGTTTGGTTGCAAAATGGTTCCATTAGCAACTCGAAATTGACTTCACTGAAACTTACTGTCCTATTCTTAAACCCAAAACCATGCACTTGGTTTTGTCTTTGGCTCTTTGTGCAGGTTGGCACATCGATAGTATGCCGTCAATAATACATTCTTGCATGGGTTTCTCGATGAAAAAGTTTACATGTCACAACTACCTGGCAATAGTCAATAATACCTAACCATGTCTGCAAGCTATAACATGCCTTCTATGTCTTGAAATAGGCACCAAGGGCGTGGTACTCCAGACTTAGCAATAGACTTGTTGCACTTGAATTTATTTACTGCATGTCTGACCCTTCTTGCACCTGGATTTATTTAGCAATAGACTTAGCAATAGACAACACAGCTGCCTTGAGTGTATACATTTTGGTCTATATCAAAGAAATTCTCATCACTGGTTCATCACCAATGGTTGTACTCGAAGGTCTAATTTTATCTCAACAACAATACATTGCCAAAATCCTTAAGTGTTGCAACATGTCCCTTGCAAAACTAGTTGTGTTTCCCATGGCCTCCAATACTAAACTTACTACCCTTGAATGTGACAATCTCACGGATCCCACACTATTTCGAAGTGCAGTTGGGTCTTTTCAATATTTGGCACTAACATGCCCTGACATCTCCTTCTCACTTAATCGTGTGTGCCAGTACATACACATCCTGGCACCACGCATTGGGCACAAGAGAATCCTTCGTTACATGAAGGGCACCAACACACATGGTCTATTGCTCCTGCAAAAGTCATCCAACAAATTGATCGGACTCATAGACTTGGACTGAGTTGGCTGCCTTGATAATCATAAATCTACAAGTGGCTACTGTGTGTTTTTGGGAACAAATCTCATCTCTTGGAGTTCCTGAAGATAATCAACGGTCTCAGGCTCAAGCACAAAAGTTGAGTACAGAGCTATCACTAATGCTACAACTGACTTAACATGGCTACAAAATGTATTTAACGAGCTTGGTGTACCATCTACCTCTGCCCCCATTGTACATTGTGACAACACTTAAACTGTCAATCTAGCCTTTCATTCCAGAACAAAACACGTTGAACTTGATTATAATTTTGTCAGGGAAAAGGTTGCCACTAAACAACTCCAAGTTCAATTTCTATCTAGTCGTGATCAACTCACTGATAAACTTACAAAGCTATTGCCGAATTCATGCTTCACCATCCTACGCACCAATCTCAAAATACGCGATCTATTATTGGGATTGTGGGGGCGTATTGGAACACATCACCCAGAAGAAACCAGCTCAAAGTCTGCTACACAACTAGATGAAGTACAACAACCAAATGAGGATAAAGTAAATCACATCAAGAAATGATAAATTCTTATCTTGTTTGATAAATTAGTGTGCATATTGTATTATATAAATAACAAATCATGTACAATTTCAGTCTATAAGCAAATATCCATGTACACCAAATTAGTGTGCAAAAATTATACTCAAACCAATTTGTAAAAACTCTTGTATAAAATTACGCTGAAACTAGTGTGTAAAAATTCTTCTATGGTATCAGAGCCCTTGACTAACACTAGGCTCAATCTTGTGGAATATTTAATTTTTGGCTAGCTATACCTCTCACAAAATTTTTATCATCGTTTAATTATATATCGTCTCAAATCAATGCATTTAAAGCATCTCTATTAGTTGTGTAACATGTTTTTTATGGGGTCTTAATATGTTTTGACCATTTTTTGAAGCTCCATATCTAATTTTAGCCTTTTGATTTTGGTTCAATAGTTTACCATGGCCATATATAGTCCATTGTTAGCCACAGCTATAGATTTGGTGTTCCAGTTGCTTGAAACATGAAATGGTGGTTTCACAATGCATTATCCTCTCACATTTTTTTGTTTCTCCCATTTCTCTTGATTTTCTAACTTTTCTTTTGCAAATTTGAGATAGTTTTTCCCCATTACAACACCATGCATCTCCCATCTATGACCATGTACTTTAATTAATGGATGTTGCTACGTCCACAGAGAATTTCTACATAAATTCTCTACCAAACACTTCAACTTTTTTTTTTTATTAACTTTTTCTTTCACCATTTTTTTAAATTATTTAGATATTTAAAAAAAAACACATATTTATTTAAAAACACTTACTTAATCATTAAATAAAAAAAAATTCGATAGAAGATCTGCGGGCATATATAGTGTTTTCCTTAATTAATTTGTATCCACTACCATCGAGAAATTCTCCACCAGTCGTCCTTTTTTAATATGGTCATTCCGACAGATACCTAAAGGCTATGCACTATCTTATATGGGCCCGTTTGACTCTAGCAAATTTGAGATTTTACCTTCACGCCATCTTGTTTGCCTTTTGCCATTTCCTAGAGGTAATCATCAATTGAAATGCTCAATTAGTTAACATGGCTTACAACTTTTATAGTTTTATTTTTGTTTGTTGTTTGTATCTTGCATGCAGGGTTCTATCCCACTCCTTATATCGTTGATATTCAATTATATAACTAGCATTTGTGTATTGTCAAATGCCAAGAAGAAAGAAAAAAGACTACACTTATAATCTTTTCAGATTATGATGTAAATGTAATTACTAGCTAGCATGTCGTCTTTTAATCATAAAGATGTATCAAAACCGGTTCGATAATGTCATGTTGCGTTGGACACTCTGTCAGGGACCAAGAATCATGGGAAGGGAGTGATTGATGCTTACCATCAATAATTAAATTAATGTTATTTCAATCAATGTTATTTCCTTTCAATAAATTGATGCTAGAGTTATGCGATTGTAATTTTCCTTTCCGTAAGAATGGGTTATTGCCTATTCCATCCAAAAGTTGTTCGGCTATTTATTAGCTTGAGGCCAATAATGAAGATTATCTAATAAGCATTATTTTCAACCTTGTATTGATTGGGAGTTGTGGTTTTTCTCGAATTAAACCAACTAAGGAGACCTAGGATCCCTCGAAGTATCCTACAATATTACCAACATAGGTAGAGCACGCAAGGACGATCCTTGTTCTCTACCCATCACAAACCCACTACAAGGTCGCAAACTCTGGCACGTAACAACTTGGTATCGACGCCAGGCATGTCCGACCACCATCTCGAGTATGTGGAGAATGAGCTTGGCTCATTGGCTGCGGGCCAAAAGGAACTACAAGCAGCTATGAAAGCTAGTGAAGAACGTCTCTTGAAACATATGGAGAGCATGTTTGTTCGTTTTTCTACTCGTGGTGGAGGACATGATGATGATGCCGAGTCTTCTCGCGGGCCCCGTCGTAGCCTTTCTGGAGGAGGCCCTCTCGCACCCAAAATCACTAAGTTGGACTTTCCACGCTATAATGACATGGATGATCCAACCGGGTGGATTTGTCGAGTGGAGCAATTTTTCAAGTTCCAAGGCACGGAAGAGGCGGAAAAACTCCCCATGGCCGGTTATCACTTGGATGGCAATGTCCAATTGTGGTATCAACATTTCAAAAATTGGCGAGAAGGCGTCAATTGGGAAGTTTTCAAGTACGAGTTGCATTTACGATATGGGCCTTCAAGATACCAAAATTTTTTTGGGGATCTCACCAAGCTTAAACAAACAGGAAGCATCCGCGATTACCAAATGGACTTTGATCGTTTGTTACATCGAGCTGGCCATTTGTCTGAAGAACAACAAGTCGGGTGCTTTGTGAGTGGGTTAAAGGACGCAATGCGAGTTGATGTGCAAGCATGTAATCCAATTTCATTGTCCGCCGCTATCGGTCTGGCACGACTTTATGAGTCTCATATGTATGACCAACGGAAGGGAAGGTACGTGGAACCTCAGAAGGCTCCATCCACCATGGGACATCCACCCTTACCCTCAGCATCTCTTACTCAAGCTCGTAACCCCACCATCAAGAGGTTGAGTCTGACTGAGTTGCAAGAAAGGAGGATGTGCGGATTATGCTTCAATTATGACAAAAAATTTTCCCCAGGCCATCGTTGCAAGAAGTTATTTTTAATAGAAGGAATTTTTCCTTCTATTGATGAGCCGTTGGATGAGACTACCATAGAGGAGGAAGCGGAAGAAGAGATTCCCGAAATTAGTTTTCATGCTATTTCAGGAAATGCAGCACCTCAGACCATGCATTTTTTGGGAAAAATTGGAGATTCTGTGGTTACAATATTGGTGGATTCTGGTAGCACTCATAACTTTTTGAATTCAAAGTTAGCTACCAAAATAGGAATTTATCCTACAAAGAAAGGAGAATTTTCGGTTCAAGTGGCGGATGGAAATAAGATGAAAAGTGAAGGATTGTGTGAAAGGCTCCCTATTTTAGTGCAAAAGGTTTAATTTCACGTAGATTTTTACCTTTTACTAGTGGAAGGATGTGATGCTGTTTTTGGAACTCAATGGCTTAAAAAACTGGGTCCAATTATTTGGGAATTCAATAATCTATGGATGCGATTTTGGTGGGAGGGGAAACCAATAGAGTTACATGGGACCAGAGGGCCTAGCAATAAAATCATGGCTGATCGTGATTTAGAGGAGCAGTTGTTGAAAGGAAAAAGAGCTTTTTTATTACAATTCAATTCCTTAAATTTGGGAGAGAAGCAAGGAGTTGCAGCAACAAATTTAAATCCAAATTTAATGGCTATTTTGAATCAACATTCGGCTATATTTCAAGAGATTCAAGGCTTGCCACCTCAACGATCTCAAGACCACAAAATTCCATTGGAAAATGGAGCTAATCTAATCTCAGTCAAGCCTTATCGGTATCCCTATTACCAAAAAAAATGAGACTGAAAAAATGATCAAGGGGCTATTGTCATCCAGTGTGGTAAGGCCTAGCACGAGTCCATACTCCTCTCCCGTGCTATTGGTTAAAAAACAAGATGGCTCTTGGAGGCTTTGTGTGGATTACCGGGCACTCAACAACATTACCATCAAGGATAAATATCCAATACCCGTTATCGATGAATTATTGGATGAATTGCATGGTGCACGATTTTTTACAAAGCTTGATTTGAGGTCGGGGTATCATCAAATCCGTATGTACCTGGGAGATGTTGAGAAAACAGCTTTTCGCACGCACCAAGGCCACTACGAATTTTTAGTGATGCCCTTTGGTCTCACTAATGCATCGGCAACCTTCCAAAGCGTCATAAATGAGGTATTCAAGGAATTTCTTCGTAAATTCGTCTTGGTATTTTTTGACGATATTCTTATTTTTAGCAAATCTTGGGAGGATCATTTATTACATGTTGGGCGCGTGCTACATGTTTTGCAAACTAACAAGTTTTTTGTCAAGCGTGAAAAATGTCAATTTGGACAAGAAGAAGTAGGCTACTTGGGTCATGTGATTTCTCATTGTGGAGTAGCCATGGACCCAGAGAAAATTTCCTCCATGATGACATGGCCCAAACCAACTAGCTTGAAGGGGTTGCGAGGTTTTTTGGGCCTCACCGGTTACTATGGAAAATTCATTCACCACTACGGGATGATCGCTCAACCCTTGACAAATATGCTCAAAAAAAGATTCTTTTAAAAGGAGTTCTGCCGCCGAGCAAGCATTTGAAGAATTAAAATTGGCAATGACATCCGGACCCGTACTTGCTCTACCGAATTTTTCTCAACCATTTATTGTGGAGTGTGATGCTTCCGGCGTGGGTTTGGGTGAAGTGCTCATGCAAGGAGACCGACCAATCGCTTTTTTTAGCCAAGCTCTACATGGCAAAAATCTTGCATTATCCACATATGAGAAGGAAATGTTAGCCTTGGTTAAGGCGGTCCAAAAATGGCGTCCATATCTTTTAGGAGCCAAATTTATTGTTCGGACAGACCAAAAAAGCTTGCAATTTCTGTTGGGTCAAACCATTACTACAGCTGCTCAACAAAGATGGTTGGTGAAGCTCTTGGGATTTGATTTTCAAATTCACTACAAAAAAGGCAAGAAAATTCAGCTGCAGATGCCCTTTCCCAAAAATTTGAAATTCATGCAATATCTTTTTCTATTCCTAATTGGGTGGATCCCATAAAATTAGAAATTTCAGCTAATCCCGATTTGCAGGATTTGGTGGAGAAAATCAAGGAAGGAGAAGCATTGGGACCATGGCTATTCAAGGAAGGATTGATTTTCTTTAAGGATCGGATTTATCTCTTGGCTACATCTGAATTGATTCTTCCTATAATTAAAGAATTCCATTCCAACATGCATGAAGGGCTCCACAAATCTCTCCATAGAATCAAATCAATTTTTTATTGGAAAGGCATGAAGGGGCACGTATGAAAATTTATCCAAGAGTGTGATGTTTGTCAAAAAAATAAGGTGGACCAAGTCAAGCCAGCTGGTTTACTCAGCCCTCTTCCAATTCCGCGCCATGTGTGGACAAATATTTCCATGGATTTTGTGGATGGCTTGCCAACATCTAGAGGTAACTCTACCATTTTTGTGGTTGTTGACCGATTATCCAAATATAGCCATTTTATTCCTATTAAACACCCTTATACGGCCACCACAATTGCCCAAACATTTTTTGACCAAATATTCAAGCTTCATGGCATGCCCGAGTCTATTGTGTGTGATCGTGACCCGGTATTCACAAGTTCTTTTTGGAAAAATTTATTCTTATTAAATGGAGTTAAATTCAATTTTAGCTCGGCTTATCACGCACAAACCGACGGTCAAACTGAAGTGGTCAACAAGACATTGGAGATGTACTTGAGGTGTTTCACGAGTTCTAAGCCCAAAGAGTGGGTGATTTGGCTTCCGTGGGTGGAAAATTGTTACAATACAAGCATCCACTCTTCCACCAAAAAGAGACCATTCGAAATTGTCTATGGGCACGAACCTCCCACTTTACTTGCCTATGTTCATGGCACTTCACGTGTGGAGTCCATTGACAAATTTCTACTTGAAAGGAATGTGGTGATTAAGGATGTCCAAGCCAATTTGAGAATTGCATAGGAGCGAATGAGTTATCGCCAGCTTTCATTGGCTCAAAGGAAAAATCTCAAGCTTAGTCCCAAATTTTCTGGTCCATTTAAAATCTTATCTAGGATTCGCACCGTTGCATATAAATTGGAGTTACCACCCGAATCTAAATTATATCCAGTTTTCCATGTTTCTCTCTTTAAAATGAGGATTGGAGATCAAGAGAAAATCTCTCCCACTCTACCCGAATTACCAGCAGAAGCAGCACTCCACCCATTTCCTCAAGCCATTCTGGAAACTCGCACAAAAGGTGGAGAAATTGAAGTTCTTGTTCATTGGCAAAATCTTTCTCCTGCTGAGGCCACATGGGAGAATCTGGCAGAATTGAAGACACGTTTTTTCCTTGAGGACAAGGAAATTTTTAAGGAGGGAAGAGTTGTCAGGGACCAAGAATCATGGGATGGGAGTGATTGATGCTTACCATCAATAATTAAATTAATGTTATTTCAATCAATGTTATTTCCTTTCAATAAATTGATGCTAGAGTTATGCGATTGTAATTTTCCTTTCCGTAAGAATGGGTTATTGCCTATTCCATCCAAAATCTGTTCGGCCATTTATTAGCTTGAGGCCAATAATGAAGATTATCTGATAAGTATTATTTTCAACCTTGTGTTGATTGGGAATTGTGGTTTTTCTCGAATTAAACCAATTAAGGAGGCCTAGGATCTCTCGAAGTATCCTACAATATTACCAAAATAGGTAAAGCACGCAAGGACGATCCTTGTTCTCTACCCATTCACAAACCCACTACAAGGTCGCAAACTCTGGCACGTAACACACTCCCAACTTGGAGAGAGAGAGAGAGAGAGAGAGAGAGAGAGAGAGAGAGGAACAATATATAGTTGGAAGCGTTTGGACCGTGCGATTGATTAGGGTCCTAATTAAGTCTCAGCAGGTAGCAAACGTGTATGACAGGATAAGTTGGACCCATTCTGAATGATGAGCTGCCATCGATCTCACATGGCAATGGGCAGTACGGTTCGGCCTCTTCCTGCATGCATATGATCTGCTAGCTACTTGGCTACATTTTTCAAAAACAAAACTTTTAAGACGCAACCGTTACCTGATATTGATGATGATAAGGTCGACCTGTACGTGGACCCGTTCGTCGTCCTTTGACTCTATCTATGATCTTCTCGGGCTGGCTGTGGCTGTGACCCCTAGCCAGCCCCTGTTGACATTCCCATGCATGCATGATGCATGATCTCCTAGCTATAAAGTCTGGTTTTGGTCTCGATGGAGGAAATCAAGTCCCAACGACAGTAATTAATAGACCAGATCAAGAAGAGAACAAATCAAAGTAAACCCTTATAGAGTCAACTTTTTAAAGCTAATTCCTAACCAGTACGTACAGAACTCGACAGATGACCGCTAACATGAAAACTTTTTCAACGAAGACACATGCATGAGCTAATCAAGTCAACAGGCGCTAGATAGCTAGCTAGCTTAAATATCATTATTAATTTATCTTCCTCTAGTTATGACGACTAGCTAACTGGATTTCAGATTATTAATTTACTGCTTCTCACAATAAACAGAAAAATTATTTCATACTTTCTAAACATGATTTCTTTCTCTTGATCATTTTCCTCCTCTATAGTTTCAGCTTAATCGTGAACTAAAAGAGCTAATTACCTATATTTTTAAGGAAACGCTGGATCTTAGAAGGCATATATATATATGATCATATATGCATATAGCATGAGTACTATTAATATATACAAAACTCTTTTTTTTTTTTAAAAAAAGGAAAGATAAAAGCATATTATATATGCAACTAATTAAGGAAACATTTGGACCTTAGAAAACTTAATTTAATTGTCTCAAAGCCAAGTAATGATGTTTCTAGCCTTCCATGTTGGGTTTAACGACCCTCCATGAAAATTGCATCTGTCGTCGATCGATCGCTTATTTTCGATGATTATAGACTAGCTATGGAATTATCATCGGAAACATGCATGCCCAGTGGTACTGACGAGCTTTGTTTCTTTCTCAAATAGATTATTGTAATTATATGTATATATAAGCTGATTGACTAGTTCGTTATTTTGGAATCACAAGGCATTGAGGCCTAACGTAAGCTTAACATGATATATATATATGTGTGTGTATATATATATGTGTGTGTGTGTGTGTGTAAAAACTATATATATATATATGTTAGTTACATATTGAGAAATGCTTTGATAAAAAATAAATTTTATAAAAGTAAACTCATAAACTGACCTGACTTGGTGTGGTACATTAGATTATAAAATTACTTTTATTATAAAGTACTAGATTTAACGTATCACATTAAACCATATATATAATTAGTTTGCGAGTTTACTTTTGTAAAATCTTTTTATGACTATCACACTTCTCTTAGTTATCTTTTAAATGCAATGTGATTAGTATGATTAATAACGTACAAGTACAAGACTTTATGGCTTAATTTAATTCTACGAAAGACCCATTAATAATTGAGTCTTAAATTTAAAATTAAGTGATGAGATCATAAAAGAAATGCATCACTGGATCACAAAGTCTGGTGTATTTGGACTCATGCTTGTCATGTCTTGACCTTAATTAATTACTCCAACTTACATATATATCGGCATATGATATATCAACGGGCATGCCCCCTCCTTGACACTACAGGAAATTTGCCTTCTCACGGGGAGCGAGATCGCCGCATTTCCCCTGTTTTCTCGCAGCAACAATTCAGAAACTGCGATTTCCACTCTTCGCTAATCGG
>QEOT01003480.1:152730-175332 GCA_003123785.1 Pterocarya stenoptera | reverse complement strand
ATATATCTTCTGGGACAGTGTTGTTGGGACGAGCTCGGGACGAATTTTTTTTGTCCCAAAAAATATTTTGAGACGAAATGACTATAATTTGGGACGAAAAATTTCGTCCCAAAAAGTCATTTCTGTTGTAGTGACGTGAGGAGAGACTTTGGGTTAAGGAAGTTGCATTTGTAAAAGTAAAAGCGAGTAACAGAAGTGTGAAGAGTCTAGGCAAGAGATAAAAGACAAGTGACCGAAATCCGGCCAAACCTAGAATATTATGACTAGAGATAAGTAAATTGTTTATTTATTTTTGTGTGAAGTCGGTTAAGTAGGGCTTATCTACCGTCACCCTATTGCCTAGTCATAATATTCTAGATAAGCCCTTCTTAACCGACTTTACACAAAAATAAATAAAAAATTTAATTCCGAAGTAAGGTGTCTAGCGCCCTAAATAGGAAACGCGGACCATTGGGTAACTTGTGCGTGTGCAGGGAAGAAATAGTAAAAAGTCAAAAATGGGAGAGTAGGTTAGGTTTGGATACTGTTATGAGATTTGTTGGTTGATGATTTATGAATTTCTAGACATCCTTCTAAGCTGGTTTTTAATAGTGAGTTTTATATAGTAAATTCACAATAGATATAAAGATGATTTCAATTCATTTTAATTTATCTCATTTAATTATTATAATTTTTTAAAATTTTTATATAAAATATAATAAACAATTCAATTTTATTTAATTTTAAAATAATAATAATATTTTATTTAACTTTTATCTCAACTCATCTTATCTTATCTCATTTTAATTCACTATTAAAGCTTTACCTAAAATGGAGAGGTGTGAAGTGGGCGTAGAAATGAAGGAAAAGAAAATTAGAAAATGGAGGTAGGTGTGTGGTGAGGTAAGAAAGAGGGGGAGGAAAATAAAAAAATAGAAGAAAATGATTTTATGTTGATCAAGGTCGTAACTGGCCAGAGGTCTGACTTGTAACTAAAATATTCATCCACTATAAGGGACGAGATTATTATTGTACATGTGGTTATCGGTTCTTTAATTTTAAAATAAAAAATAAAAAATAAAAAAGGAAGTCGTAACTTGCCGGAACTGTGTCCTATATTGAAAAATATTTTGGATTTATATATTATTTTCTATTTCATAACTGTGACAAGTTATTTATTCATTATTTTGTCAACTGTGATTAACGACCTAACTGTTATTTAGTTTTGCTAATATTGGCTAATCCAATTGTTATTCCATTTTGTCCAACTCCCAACGGTACTTACTTGTTAATTTGCTTGACTAACCACTTAACAATTTTGTCTATTCATTATTATTTACTCCATATTATCTGGTTAATTATTATTTGCTTGCTTGTTCACACAACCAGAACTAAATCTTCCAATTACGGATCAAGTTTTCGAATTCACTCTTAATTTTTTTATATAGATGATACTGTACAAAAGAAACATGACTGAGAAATTTTCAAGCGTGACAGTCACTATCCTTATAGATATCCAAATATCTAATGGAAGTTTGCAAGTATTTTCCTAGACAGACAGTCGTTCAAGAATAATTAACGGCCAATGACAGGACATATGGTAAACCCTTACATTCCTTCTAACTTCCCAATAGTCGAGTTATACCAGTCTCTGATTGCACCCACTGTGGTGATCTCCGCTCTTCTACTAGAAAAACTCTCTTATGGAGGGCTTGTCTCGTAAGAATGAGGATTTGAGTATAATTTATTCTTATGATGGATAGGGATAGTATCAGTACTGTCTAAGAGAGGAAATTCTACTATATCACACCGATGTAGCCTTCCAGGTAGCCTTCATTTAATAGACCAACTTGTGAATAGCTCAAGCTCAGTTCATGTATACATGGTTTGAATTCAGTCCATTTAATAAATGAGATGTTCGTAAACATTAATATAAGTTCGAATATTAAACGAGCAATACTTGTAAAACTCAGCTTGGCTCAATTTAAGCTTATAAACAAAGTTCGTATAAGTTACTATAAGCTCGACTTGACTCATTTGAACTCGTTTTAAAACTCGTACCATGTGACATATATGTATGTATTATATTTATTACATCTTAGTTTTGTTTTATATACTTCATTATATATTAATACTTTATTTATAGTTTACCTTATTAATATATTTATTATGTTCCCTTAATGTGTATAGGATAATTTGTATAATAATATATCATACAAATAGAACTTTTGATTTATTATATTATCTATATATATTAAATAGTTTAGCTTATTATATTTATCTTATATATTATTTTCTTTAATTTATTACTATTAAGTTAATTTATTTTATAAAAATTTATAGCATAATAATTTTTTAATCAAAACAATTTGGTTATATAGTTAAATAGCTAAATATTTTTGCAAAATTTAACTGCTTTTTATTAATCAAAAGATTCAACATTTTCAAAAAAAATAAAAATAAAGTTCGAGCTCCAAGCCATTTGTTTATTTTTAGTTGAGCTCATTAACTGTTAACGAGTCGAGTCCGGATAAGAATATTCGAGTTTCATTCAAATTCAAGTTGAGTTCGAACGAGTAACCATGTTAATCGAAGTACCCTTGTTCGAATTCAACTCAACTCCGACTGTTTGGAGCCCAACTTCCAGGGTTATCCTACCAGTATTTACTGGGCTCATAGTACTCAACTTTCTTATTACATTTTGATTCAAGAGAATTTACAACTCAATTTGCAGGGGAAAAAAACCACAGTTTCATTTCTGCCTAAAGTTAACATTATTTCCCTTTAGCTGTACGAGAAAGAAAATTTAAGATGGCAGAAAACTTATCAAACATCTTCAATGCAATTTCCGAGGCTTTTCTGCAATTTCGGAGGTTCTTCTCAGTAGACGTGTATGTCCACACTAATCCCTCCCATATGATTAGCTCTGATTGAGCAGCTGCTCTCACTGCCCAACTTCTCCCCGGAAGTACTCCGGCATGCTCGGCAGCGAAACCATAGGCATGAGATTCTTGCCAGAGCTGCCTGACCAGCTACTCGGACCCGGTAGACCACACTTAAATCTGCCCATATCTCACTTCCCATAGCACCTGAGTCAAGACTTGAGTTATACCCTTCAAGATCCGACTCAGTCACAACAACTGCTGATCCATCATCAAATGCCACAAGATCTTGTGAAGCAGCTGATACTCGGGCCTTCATCATAAGATCGGTCATGTGGGTGTAGATAACAGCATTTTTCACCTTAAGATGGTAGTATTCCTGGACAGCCTGTTATTATAGCCAATATAGAGTAGCTTAGAAAATCAGCGGAAGACATTTTTTGAGAGGAAAAAAGGAAAAAGAGAAGATGTTAGATTACACCAATTCACAAGTACCCATGAAAGCCATTAGTTAATGTCCCAAAGAGAGAATGTCACTGCAATTTTTTTCCCTTTTTTTGTTGTTAAGTGTTATGATATTGAGGGTTAAAGGTTTAACCAAATTGGTATCCAACAGTCCTAGGGCTTTTAGATACTAATTTGGTTAAACCTTTAACCATTACAATAAGTGTATGTAAAAACATGTTGGGCAACCAATCAAAAGTACAATTAAAATAATTACCATCTCTCGAATAACTTGCCTAACTGAAGCTTAACACTGCATGACTCGGAAATCATTTACAACGCAAAACTTGTAGTGAAAAGTTAGTTAAAGTAGCCTTTTGCTACAGAATGAGAAAACAAGAATTCCTGGATTTCCAAAGCCAAGTTGCAGAAAATGACAAACATAATATTGGATGACAAACCTGTACAAGTATTATGAAAATACCTGCCACTGGGAAGAGGCTAAAAGCACCCTTGGACGGATTGCTTTCACATAATCATATGCGGCATCAGGTGTCATTTGCTTGTGTTGCACCTTTAAAAAATCGGAATATTAAGGAAAGGTGGGAGTTGTGCAATGGATGGTTAATATCTTTTCTTTCGTGGGGAACTCACCAGGTAACATATTACAATGGTTGTGCTGCGCCCCCGTCCAGCTTTACAGTGAACATATGTACTTTTTCTACAAGATACATTTTCTTCATGAAAATGACATTACAGAGGTCAGGTAATCATATAGAATGACCTCCCGAAGGAACAATCAAAAAATGACTCGTAGAAAATTTAAATAAAAAAAAGTGTGCAAAGAAATAGATTTCTGTTAAATGACAATTCTTATGATTTACATTCTCGAAAGGAGGAAAATCAGGTTAAAAAGAATGCTCACTATGTATGAAGTCTACCGCATGCTGTATATCATTCAGTGATGGGGCAAAGCAGTAGTCTCTGGTAGGTATCACCAAATGGTCAATGCCATGATCCTACAAATATTTTAAAAAGTTAAATCGCCAATGGCATAGGGCAACTTGATGTAAACCTTGGAATTAGGGAAAAATAAAAATGACCATCAAACAAGTATCATGCATGAACCATTTATCAAAAGGAAAAAAAAAAAAAAAACCACTTGGTAAAGCAATTTAGAGAAATATGACCCTGTATGTCAGTCAATTAAGATGTCCAAATGAAACACTGATTACAGTCCCACCATATTATTTTTTGTCTTATTTAGGAGATCATAAAAGCAAATCAATGAAATTTATTGATAGACATTAAACCCCTGTAATATCAATGCCATATCAATTTTTATTGANAGAGAAATATGACCCTGTATGTCAGTCAATTAAGATGTCCAAATGAAACACTGATTACAGTCCCACCATATTATTTTTTGTCTTATTTAGGAGATCATAAAAGCAAATCAATGAAATTTATTGATAGACATTAAACCCCTGTAATATCAATGCCATATCAATTTTTATTGTAGTCACACAATGCTTTAGAGACCAAGATTTTATTTGGATGAAAGATGAGTTATTTCCCCCTTTCTTTTATAGATGAGGATTATACCCCAATTTTATTCATTGCCCTCACTTAAGGCTGAGAAATGCCGTATACATGTAAAGAAAACCTTGGGGTTCAAAAACAAACCCAAAAGCCAAAGTTCTGTAAAACCTTCTACAGCTATTCGTAAGAAATAAGCAAAATGGAGTTATTTTCCCCTTTAATATTTACCAATGTCTTATTATTAAGTAATAAAACTTGTACAACCATAAAGGATTTAAACAGTGAAATCACCCTCCAATCCATGTTTATTGGGGGAGGAACAGATACCATTAAATTACAGGACCATTGGCTCCCACATATTTACTAAACTTGCATCATTCTATTTTCATTCAGCTCTATGTTTCTTCCAGAAGCAGCAAAGACATAAATAACCATTTATTTCTATTCCACAGAAGCTTTTCCTTCACATTTAGACAAAACCGCAGTTCATTAGTCAAAATAATAGTTCTCGAGTAAACCAGAGTCCAAAACTAAATCATCTCCAGTTGCCCATTTAATCTAGCATCAAAGAAACCAAAAGTATCTAATGCTCATAGCAGCTAAAGAAGAAGAAGCCATCAAGAGTATACAACCAATAAAAAGTAGACATCTTGAGATTCAGATTTTCAGAAAGCATATCGAGATGCAAACTGAACCGGATAAAACACTCACATGATATAGAGATGTTGGAACCAAAGTCTCATAGGACTCATTTAGTGTGACAACTCCGCAAACACCTAGCTCCTTTAGGCGGGGAACATCAGTCGGGAATGGAACAGCACCTAACAGTATAAACTGAAAATAGGCACATGAGATTTCCGGTTAAGAAAAAAATATACCATTATCATACAATTAAAAAGAAGTGCACCAAAGACACCAAAAACTTAACTTCACCATCGAATAAAGGTCTTAATATAGACAGTTGCAACAATTAAAACGGGAAAAGAAGACACAGGGGGGAAGTGATGGATGACACAAAAATATTTCTTTTGATAAGTAGATGACACAAAAATATTCAACCAACTGTATTGGAACTCATGAGCAATATCTATAAGAAAGAAAAATGAAAAATCAATTGAACACTCCAAACAGAACATATATAACCATATAATTTCGCAAACAGAAGTACTCATCAGAGAACCTATGAGAAAATCTACATGAATAAAATATATATATACACACACACACAGCTATTACAACAAACAACAAATCCCATCCAAGATATTACTTGAACATGCAATGGATACAACAGTCAAGAGATAACAAATATAAAAAATTTATTAGTCCAACGAAATGGAAGAAACAAAGAGAAAAGTACCCACTCCGACAGAACCAAGAACATCAACCTTATCTGTTTAAAAGATACACAGAAAAAATAATAAAATAATTTTTGTACCAAGAAAAAATTATCAAATTGATTAGAATCTTAAAAGGGGAATACTATCAACCAGCACGTCCACATAAAATTAAAGCGCAAACTCGTTCCAATGAGAAGTCGCAGAAAGCCCCCCAAAATCAGTCAACAAGCATAAATACGATATGCACCATGGTACAAAACGGCTAGAACAAATGATAAGGAAAAAGAAAGTATACCTCATCCACCTTATCCCACCACCTGAACTCGGCCTGAGCCTTATTCCTAACAACATTGTAGAGCAGAGTCGGATAGAATAGCGCGCGGGCCCCAGCTCCGATCAAAACCCGCTTCGCATCGGAAGCGACAATGCTTCTGCTACCGAAATGGAAATCTCCACCACAGAAATTCCCATCTTCACCGCCTTCCACCTCCCCTCCCTTTAATTCCTCAATATACATAGCCTCGATTCAAACCCTGCTAAGACAATCAATCACAGCAATACCCTATTCCAAAAGAAAACCTTAATTACCCAGAAAACATATACACATGTACACACTTCACATCACTTTAATTTACATCCCATAATCTCAAAAGAAAATCCCCAACTTTTTCTGTTAGTTTGTAAATGAATTACAGGAGTGATAGAGAAAACCTAGAATTTCTACAACAAAGAGGATAGTGGAGGATTGGAAAGGATTCTGATGGGAAAATATGGGAACTCAAGCTTCTGAGAGAGATCATCGCCATATTTTGTGAAATAGGGGTTGATCGGGCGGAGAGAACGAGGCGGAGGCGATGGAGGTGTGATCTGAGACGAAGAAAAGTCCGTGAAAAATGAATTTTATTTTGGAGTGAGTATAGATTGAGGAAACCCTAACCTAAGCCAAGGATTATGCTTGGATGAGAGGATAACATGGATTCTACTCCTCCACCTTTTGCTCAACAAACTCAGAAATGGAAAGAAATAAATAGTATTGAAAAAATAAAAATAACGCTACCCTCACCGAAAAGTGTCTTTTTGAATTTTATTTTCTTATTTTTCCTTTTTTTATGTATTTTTTTAATTATCATAAATATTTTTTAAAAAAAATAAAAAATTTACAATATTATTAAAAAAATATTTATTTAATCACTAAATAAATAAATAAAAATTTTCCTTCGGACACTTCCAGATGAATTTAGCATTTCTGTTGAAAAAATAGACGAGAGAGAGAGAGAGAGAGAGCGGGGGGCTTATAGAAAATAACGTAGAGGGATTGGTGGGATAGTAGAGTTTTAAGTCACAAAGAAGGTCACAAAAATTCCGTAAACATCAACCAGTAAATGACACGTGGAGCGTTCAAAACGATTTTAGAGCTCTAATGAATAGACAAAGGCAAACTCAAAATTTAGCTTACATCTACGTCGAGTTTGGATTATAAAATGAGACGAGATGTTATTAGATAAAAATTAAAAATTAAATAAAATATTATTAAAATATTATTTTTTAATAATATTATTATTTTAAAATTTAAAAAAATTTAATTATTTATTATATTTTATATAAAAATTTAAAAAAATTATAATAATAAAATGAAACGAAATGAAATGAAATATTTTTACTATACAATCAAAGTCCTATTATTTTTTGCCTATTTGATTCAAAAAAATTATTTTCATATTGAATTATCCGTATATTAGCGTACCTTTATATAAACATGAAATTTTTTATAGTTTGATATGTCGTCTCAACTGTAATACTTTTAACTGTTGCTCTGGCATCCGATAACCAAATAATACATAAGAAATAGAAATGTATATTTTGAGTAAGAAAAATGGTAACCTTACAATTATTTTACAATTCTACATAAAATGAATGGTAGTTTTGTAATATTAAATTTTATTTTTATTGGAGTGGCATGATATTTTAAAAAAATTGTAAAAGAGATTTTGATGAATCAAGGAGTAACGTGGTTTTAACTAGAAATTTAGAGAACTAATATCAATGCTCTCTGAACCAATAATTCTATTTTAGGGGGTCATATTGATATGCAATGATGACGATGCTTGTATATATGCCTATATGTATATATTATACACTGTTGTTTATAATTAGGGTTAATTACATTTTACTTTTTTAAATTTTTACTCAATTTACAATGTGCTTTCGAAATTATTAATTGCATCAAAGTAAACTCTCGTACTTTTAAAATTTTTCAATCCTCCCTTTTTGTCTACCAGCAGCGTTAAATTTAACAAAAATTCATTGCACGTGTTGCTCATGTGCATAACATTCACTGTAAAGATATAATTTTCATCTAATTTATTATCATTGATCATATAAAATATAAAATAATATATTCTCTCAATTAATAAAAAATCATAAAACATTAAATAATTTTTTTATTAATTTATATATGGTTAATGAATATCAAATAATTTTATTGTGTACATAGATTATTCATACTTGCTTGCAACTTAGGTATAAAATAATTTTATATATGGTTAATGATTAATGATTTATTATTAATTGATAGCATATGTTATTTTATATTTTACATGGTCAATGATAATAAATTAGATGCAAATTATATATTTACAGTGAATTTTTGTTAGATTTAACGCTGCTGGTAGATGGAAGGGGGATTGAGAAGTTTTGAAAGTTTGAAAGTCCACTTTGATGCAATTAGTAGTTTTGGAGACACATTGTGAATTAAGTGAAAGTTCAAGAGACAAAGTGTAATTAACTCTTATAATTATAAGAAAATATATTATAGACGTAATTTAATTTCATATCCCTTCAATTTATAAGAAATATTTTATGGATTGTATATTTTTTAACTCATACTTTCAAGTTTTTAAATTTTCGGTAGTAAATTTTTGGTTATTTCTAATGTATGTATATTCATCTTTATATTTTGGATGCAAAAATTATGAACTTTAAGAAAATATAGAAACTATTATTTTTCATACTTTAAGAAGACTCAAGAATTTTAGATGGGATTAGAAGAGAATTTTCATATTTTTAAAATATTTTAAAGAACTTTTTTTTATCAATATTATATTTTACCAAATTTTATTTAAATTTAATAATAATAAATAGTTTTTTGTTTAGGCTAGCGGTTCCGCCAATGAATGCTCTAAATTAGGTATGAATGTGAACGTGCATGATATATAATTTTATTTTATAATTTACTTTTGTTCAAAATAAGTGCAAGGCATTGAGTGGTCATACATCCATGGGAGATTATTTTTAAGTTGGCATAGGTTTGACTTTAAAATGTTTTCACGGTTATTAAAAACAAACCATGACAAAGAATTCACACTTTTTTTAAGTTTTTCTTTTATGATGACTTGATATTTTTATAAATTATCATGATTTTTATAACATTTTCTTTATTATATTTTTAAAATAAATAATCTATTGGAAGAGAGCTAGTTCACCCTACGATCAAAACACTTCCAATCTGATCAAAACATGTTGAGGTTGTAGATTTGCAATGTCTTCTCATAGCTTTTATTCAGAAAAAATCTTTTCATCACTTATTATTTACTATCTTACACTCTATGAAAAATACTCGTAAACTCTCAATAAAAAATAAAAAATAAAAAACTATAAGTATGGGGTATGAGAACAAATAGTGACTAATGCATGACATTCCTCTTACATTTTGACTTGTGCACAATAAGAGTGCATCAATACCAAGAAATTATTGCTATGCATCGGCCCATTAATGTATAAGTAATAAAAAAAAAAGAAATTATATTTATAATTTTAGGATGTGCAAATTCTGCATACTTTCTTTAAAAACATTGATAAATTTGAGATCAATACAATGAAATCCACTTTTTTAATGGTAGAATTTTTTTTTTTTTTAAGAAAAGTGCACGAGATTTGCACACTTTAGAAATATATCTAGCATTTATGGAAAGAAAATATATCTTATTAAAATGGATCTATTCTTACAATCACATGCCTATAATTCATCATTTAGGTTATCTTATTTATTAAGGGACTTTACTGGAAGCTTTTATTTATTGGAGGCATGGGCAACATCTCAATTAATTAAGCTAATCCTAAATGATACTATACTTAAAAGGAAATTAGTATATTTTATTAACATATCTTGGAAATTTGATATCATTATCAAAGAAAGCTCAATCCAATTTGCACGTGAAAGGATTATATTTTCCAAACAAGGATTCAAGATTAGTCAAAGTTGGATCTGGAAGAGGAAGCTTGTGGTAATATCCTTCTCCCTAATCAAACAAAATGAGTAGAAACAACTAGAATACTTTAGACCTGCAAAGAAAAAAAAAAGAATAGATTCAGAGTTGGTGTGATATATTTTTCTATCAAGCCAAACAGAAAATGTCACAAGATTTACCAGAGGCTGATGTTTTAGAAGTATTGGATGGAGTTTTCGGGCCGGCCATTTCATCAATAAACTTTAGAAACAACTTAAAAGGGCATGAGGATGGATGTATCATGGATGCCCTTTGGTGTAGCATTCCTACACCATTAAACGGTAAACCATTTATTTTGGTTCGATTTTCCTACCAATTTATGGAAATTGAGTGACCAACCGCTACTTTTCCTTCCGGGTCAGTTATGAGCCTCGCCTAAAAGTCTTTAATCTCGAATGGTTGTTTTTATATTTAGCAAATGATTTTTAAATGAGTCAAGTATTTAAAATTTTTAAAATATTTTTTAAATTTCAAAAATATTTCAAATGGGATATTTTTAGTGTTATTCAATCCTATATTTTTAAGTTAGCCTCTTTAATGTTTGGAGCCCCACATATAATATAGTTTTACAAAATCATTTTATTTAAATGATTTTATTTCTCTTGGAAATGTTTACTAAGATCAATTATTTTATTTATGTTAAAAACTCCATTTATTTAGATGATTTTATTTCTCCTAAGAAATATTTATTAAAACACATCATTTTAATTTATGATAAAAGATATTATTTTTAGATCAATAAAACAAAGTTGAATTTTAATTATAGTCTCATTCTATTTCCTATTTTCATTCTCAACTTCTTTTGTTTAGTTTATTTTATTTTTCTCATGTTTTATTTTCATCCTTGGATTAAAGTGGAAAACACATATAAGGCTAGGATCTGTTGCCCAAAACCCCAATTTCCTCGCCTCTCTTTTTCCTCTTTACTTTCCTTCTCTTCATCCCAGCCAGCACTGTCTCGCTCTCCCTCTCCCGATTTCTCTCTCACTCTCCTCTATGCCAAGCTTCCATGTAACAACCCAAAAGAAATTCGATAAATGAATTTCATCAAACCCTAGAAAATGTCGTAAAATCCCAAAAAGATTTCACGAGTTGAGCGACCGACTAGATTTTTTTCTGTTAGCATAGTTGGATCTCAATCCACTATGTTAATGAAGTTATCTTTCTATTTAATTAAGGCACTTTAGGGTATAAGTTTACGAAACAAATTTCACCACTAAATTCATTTGAATATTCATGATTTTACAGAATAAGAATTCGTTTTCCGTTTCCCAGATAAATACTAAATAGGAGTGCCTTTTTATTTAATTAAGGCACTTAGGAATAGAATTTTGCGAAATGAATTGCACATTTAGACTTGTAGAAATATTCCAATTTTTATGGTATAATAAAAAGTCTCACAATTTTTGAGTGAATAGTAACGCCTGGGAGAGCACCACTTGGCAACCGGTTCCAACAGTTGTCAAATCACCATGTTGAATGTCCAAATTCACTTAGATTCACAACGATTACTTTTTAGTTGAACACATGGCATAATCCTAGCCACTTATATGTATAATGTTAGGACACTTGTCCATGGAGATTGAACGATGAAATGTAGTGTGTATTGAGCCATGTGATCATGCTACCTATGCAAAATACTATTCAACCCAACCAAACACGATTTGGTCAACCAAAAGATGGTATCAGTCCTAGTGAAACCCTAAATTATTAAAATCCGACCGAACCCTAAATCAACTTTACACCTCCATCCTTCAACCCTTCGCCTATAGACTTGGTAGGCAAGCTAAATTCAATGTGTTGGTCGAAATCCCAAACTTCGTTTTCATACCCTAAACCACCCAATTTTGATTAATCACTTGATTAAGTGTTTAACCACCCTAATTTTTAATCACTTGATTAAATCACTTTCACATACTATTAACAACTGAAGTACAAATTATTACACCCCCATCCACTATCTTACATATTGATAATTACATTTGACCAAAATGAGCCCACTCAGTTAAACCCATTTTTGGCCCACCAAAACCACCACCTAGCCCAAGCTTATTAAGCAAGCTTCTTCCTGTTACAAAAGCCAAGCTATGGTTGACATGACACTCAATGGATAGCCTCAAATAGTGACGATTTCAATAATAATAATAAAAAAGACTACAACACTAGCCCATTCACTCGGTCAGACTGTAGCTGGAAACCAGTTGCTGTGCAACCCATTTGTCCACCTCTTTTCGGTTGCCACCCTCCCATCCAAGGTTTACTCAGTCACCCTTCATGTCAGCCTTCTTTTATATCACACTCCCCTTGCATTTCACTCCACACTTATATACTTTTCTCTCACTTGTCTAGAGCAAACCAAGAGAGAGTTGTGAGATAGTTTCTGGGTAGATTGTGTTTGCTCCATTCCAACTCCTTGTGAGTATTTTTTATGGCTTAATCTTCTTGTATTTTGTTCTATATTGAGTCTAGTTTATGTGGATGTGTGAAGGTAAACCTTGTGTAGAGTTTTGATTGGTGAAACTTTGGTTTGATGATGCAAAGTGGTGACAATTTTGATGTTTGTGTGAAACTTTGAGAGTTTTGTGAAGTGTTTGGTGAAATATTGGATAGATCTTGCCATGGTGAAGTTTTAACATGTTTATATACAAGTTAGGATAGGTTTCATATCATGTTAGGTTTTTTATAAAAGTGTTTTGCATGTTTTCTTAGAGGTAGAAACTGGATGACTCAAAACAATTTATGTTTTGGTAAAGTTGTGATTTTGGGGTTGATCTAATGGCTTTGATCTTAATATATGTTGTTCTTGACACTTTTTTTTTTTGATAACCTTGAGGCTTTTATCTATGGATTGAGAGTTTATTTAGAAGATTTATGGTTTAGAGCTTTGATGGAGTATTGTTATACATGCAAGAGTTTGTTTAAAACTCAATCTAGAGGCTCTAGGGTATGATATATGTTTTTTATTAAATTTTTTCCATAGCATGCAAGTTTTAATGTGTAGATCTATTTAGGACATGCAAGTGTTATCTGGAGATTTATTGCAAGCAAATCACTGATCTAGTCACTTTGTTTCAAGTCCAAAGCATGCTATACTCGATTTCATGGATTTTAGTCAAACCGATTGTTCTAAGTTGTATTTTATGATTTTTGGTTGATTATTCAAGTATGCTATTACCTAGGTTTGAATCATGAACATGTTAGAAGAGTTATTAATGGACTTTTGGAGTCCCTGGAGTTGATATGAAGGTGCTAGAACAAGAACATCAAGCGTTCATTCTATTTTAGCTAAATTTGGTGTTTTGGCATTTCCCTTAATAGAGTGAGTTCAAGTATTTATGAAATATGTGTTTTAATGTCATAGAACGATTTTATAATTAAAGATGTGATTTTTGAGAGTGGATAAATTTAGTTTATGCATGTTAGTATGTTAGAAGGTAAAGTAGTGTAACACCCTGCCTAAAAAGCTCATTAGGCCTTGACCTTAGTAGTCTTAATCCTAGTTAATTAGGAGTTGAGGTATTTGTGAATAAGAATAACTTCGGATATTTGAGTTGGCAAGAAGACCGTATATTTTGGGTTTAGAAGAATTATTAGAAGATTCTAGTGCAATATTAATTTTTAAGGGAAAAAAAAAAGAAATTTTTGGAGCTTGATTGTTTAGTAATACTTTTTTGAATTGGTTAGTAATATTATTTTGGAGAATTTTTAGTATTTTATTAATTTTGAGGATAAGAAACTAAGAGGCTCATAAGGGAATGACGCATGGCATATTGGATGGTTGCCACATTAATGGGCTAAGCAATTTGGGTTAAATATTTTATGGAATTAAAGAAGACCCAAAGAGTGGTTTACGAAGGGCTCAAACTTTTTGGGTAAAAAGGTTTAGGAGAGGCAATAAGGGCCCTAATATACTAAGGATGTGATGGGCTAAGGTTATGATGTTAAAAAGCCTTAGACCCAACTTGGGAGATATAAAGTTTTAAGCTTTTCTTAGAGGACACTAGAAACTAGGCCTAATGTAATGGACATAAAGTCAATGAGCCAAACTTAGTAAGAATGAAAGCCTTAGGCCCAATTTGGAAGACATAAGAATTTAGGCCTCACTTTTTGGACAGATGACTATGGGCCTAACTTATTAGACCTAACAAGATATTAGGCCTAACTTAGTAATCATAGGTCATTGGGCCTAACTTAATAAGATTCAAGACTTCGTCCTAATTGAGTAAAGACCCAAAGATTAGGACCCAACCTATTAGGCCTTTGAATCTTTGGATAGGCCCCACAAATCTGGACATAAGCTCCATCTAATAACCCACTCCAAAGCCCACATCCATGGCTTCCACTTTTGGCTCAACCAAAACCCAACCCTTGAAACCCAAAGCCTTATCTTTCATTTTTTATCCTTCTAATAAAAGCCCATATACACCATACCATTAGTTTCTCTCAAGTCCAAGAAGTGCCACATGCCCCTAAGGTTCTCACTTGACCATAATTAAGCTTCTACCTTGAGTTAAGGGCATTAATCAACTTACACATGATTAGTGGCCTCTAAACCATGTTTTAAGCTTAATTTTTCTTCAAATTATTTTCCACATTTTTTAATCTAAACTCTATTGATTTTATTATTGATTTGAACTGTTCTTAGACTAATTTAGAAGTTAAGATTTGACTCAATATTTGTCAATAGAAGTAAAGCCATGTCAATGACTAAATCACCACCAATCGACACCTAGGTGCACCCTCGTGTGCATTGCACCAAATCAGCATCTAGCCAATGCCTTTTACATCATTTTCTCAAGGAAAATCTCATCATTTACACCCCACCTTAACCCTCCTAGTTCAGTTCTAGAATTGGATGAGTTGGCTCTAAGAAACCAAGCCAAGAAACCCAACCAATTCCATTACAAGCCTAGTTGAAACCAAACCAAGTGGTGGATTTCAATTGAATTTTCTGCACTTATTTTGGTCACTAGCCCATGCCACCTCCCTTGTTATTTTTTTCCTTGGAAGTGCTTCAAACCACTCAAGAGATAGTTTACCCAATTACCTCCCCAAGGCAGCCCAACCGATTGGCTCAAAGAGAGGCACTCACTTGAAATCACTTGGTTGAACCATCACGCATTTTGCCGCTTTCTTTTTTTACCCAAGCATGATCACTTGGCAGCCACTCATGCCTCTCTTCCTCACCTAAAAAAACTTCAAATGAAGGTACAGAATAAGGAGAAGAGACAAGAAGGGAATCAAAATTTGGATAGTTTTATTCAAAACCGTTGGCCCTCCTTTGTGTTTTTTCTCTTTTGATTTTTTTGGTTGTATTGTCTGCACCACAGCAGCCCCCTGCACCTATAGCCTCACTCTTATACCTGACCATAAAGAAATCATGAAAATATAGGTCACTATTCAGCTGACCAAGCATGACACAAAGCTTAAAACTTCACTCATCACTCCACCAATCCAAAGCCTCATCTTCATACAAGGCCAATGTCTCCCTCCCCTCTTGAAGCCTATAAATACCTCCTTCACTTTCTCACTTCTCCACACCTCTCATACAAGCCTCCTTTTGAGTCTTGAGAGCATTTCTCCCCCTTGGTGAGCAATAGAGTGAAACCTAGTGAAATTCTTGAGAGTTCTTGAGTGTTCCTGTTTTGGGAGCTTTAAGGGCCATGATTTCTATAAGTAATCTTGCCCTATCTTTTGTTAAGTGTTAGAATGACATTTTATGCTTTAATTTATGGCATGGTAAAGAGGTTTTGATTGATTTTAAGGTTTAGCATGCTAATGTCAAACCGGTCAGATTTGATGTTTTGATGGAATAAATTACTTTGTGTCAGATTTTTAGTCATGACATGACTTAATATGATTCACTAATGTCTTAGAATTATTTTTGAAGTTGCGAGCATGCCATAATAGGCTATAATTCTATCTTGTGTGATCATCTAGCATGCATCGATTTTGATTAGATTATGCTTAACTTATGGAAGTTTTGATTAATTTACCTAGGCTTGAATCATGTGCATTTAAAAAAGTCTTGTGATTTGGATAGTATTGAAAATGCATGATTTAACTAATTTTTGAAACATCTTTGTGTAAGGAAAGCTAGAAACATCATGCATGCTTAATGGATGCATTAGTGAAGATTTAGGTCTTAAAGCCATGTTTAAGTATTGGGATGAATTTGTTTGATCTGAGCCTAAGTTTTTAATTTTTTCCCATAAGGTTATAATTACTATTAGCACTTGATGAATTTGAGTACACATGCCCCTATAGAGGTTGAATAGTTGAAATCACATCTAGGCCTTAATAGAATGCATGCCACAAGTTGGGTATGATTGGCATAGTTGCACTTTGATTCTTAAATTTTTAAGGACAGAGATGGTTTTAGAACATAGATAATATGCGGTTTGTGAAATTTGATAAATTTTGAGGCCAAAATGCAAATAGTGAAAATTTTGGGCCTCAGTAGAATTTTGATAAGTTTAGGGGCAGCTCTATAAATATTAAATTTTGAACCTTTTGATTATGAGCATCTTCCTTAGAGGTTCAAATCCTAACTTAATATAACTTTGATTACAGATGCTTTAATTCTCTAAATTCGAAAAGTTTGTAAGTTAGCTTCTAACTTACTCTTAGATAATTTATTTATAATTGTTGTGTAAACAGTAAATTCATATTAAATTTCATTTTGAGCATGAAATATCATATGATACATCATTGAGCAATTAATTACTTGTTTACATGATATGTGAAATTCTCACCATTTCTACCATATTGTATATAAATGTCATTTTCACATGAAAACTTGATACATATGCACATGTCATGAAATATATTTTTCAAGTATAGCATGAAAATGAATTTTTTCACAAACTCAAATGCTAGGATGGGGAATTATCCTAGTAGAACTCCTCTATCCACTCTAGAGTGAGTAAAAATGGAGTGATAACTCCTAATTTGACGAATAACTGTCAACGAATTTCGAATGGTTTCTTTTTAAAGAACGTCGGAGCGAAGTTAAAGGTTATGACACCTAATGTTGGTAGGTGTATATGTTACGATGTTATAATAATGTTATGTTATATTACTAATGTATTGAAAGTGAGTCTACAAACAACGTAATCTCAACATGAGTTGTTGTACTATAGTCACCAGTAGGTACTCACAATGCACATGGAAAACTGTGACGATACCACACGTTATGATGTTAAGATTAAGTAGGAACTGCTAAAAATAATGAAATGTCATGATGAAATCATATTTTTTGATGATTGAAGTGAAAATATTCTCTGAAAGCAAATGTGCATCAAAATTTTTTTGAAAATGCTGAGGAATCTGGATGGGAGACAAAATATAGATTTTTTTCTACACATCATTGTATGCATCTCATGTTTATCATTAATCATGCATATCTTATCTCAGTGCAAGCTGGTTGTTTAATTTACTGAGATTTCAAGAAATCTCACCCTAATAGTCCCACTATCATTCCACTCTGAATGGTAAAAGTTGTGTCAGGATTGACATATGACAAGCATGATAGACCACTAGCTTCAGATGGTTGAGGAGGAGCCCAATTTGGAAATGAGGTTGGACTTGATTTGAACTTTCGTAGCACTAACTCTACATACTATAGAGTAGATGCAAGAGTTAGTTTGACTATGTAGATTCAATTTTATGAAGATTCTATCTTCCACATTATATTGAACTTAAGTGGATCTCTTAAGTGAGGAAGTACCTATTTATTGTCTATAAATCATAGGGCAGTTTAGTTCATTTTGGCATCAATTATTTTTATCACTCTTATTTTCGCTGCGATTATTACATACTTCTAATTGCATATTAGGATGCATTGCATATTAACTGTAATAAATGGGGGTATGTAATGTTGCATATCTCGATGCTCCAAGTCTCCGTTACATCTCAAGCGGAAGTCGAGGGTGTCACTAGTAGCAACAAAAGTGAGTTTTTGGCCTAATGGTGAACTGGCCTACGAGTGTTTGGCATAGGTGTATTTTTTTAAAATTCTACTAAATTCATATCTGGATTTAGGATAAAGGAATGTAAATTTTGATAAATTTGGAAGTTCATTTGCAAAATCTTTGTTTTAGAGACAAAATTGTAATTTTCTGCAAGTAGAGGGGAAACTTAACAATTTTATCCCTAAATTAGTAATTTTTATGTTTGTAAGGATTTAGTGGGATATTCTAGCCTTAGAAAAATATCTCATTTTAGTTCGCACTCATTTATGCTTCACTTTACGTTACGCAATAAAACTGTAAGTTAGCTTCTAAGTTACTCTTGGGATTTTTACGTATGTGTGGTGGCAAGATTGTATCATATATAATCATGTTCATTATTGCATATTATATGCCATGTCGCAGCATTTATTATTTGTCACATGTATATCTGTTACATCCAATGAAATGCCACGTCACCTGTTATATGTCATGAATTCTATGTCATATATTACATGTTATCTATTACATGCCATGAATGTCATATCATCTATTACATGCTATTTGTTACATGCCATGAATGCCATGTCATTTGTTACATGCTTATCTGTTACACACCATGGATACAGGTGATGCCCTCAATTCTTGCTTGGAATTGGACGGTAATTGAAGTATCAAGACATATAACTCAAGGCTACATACCCCCGTATATGATAGTTAAGATACAATGCACCTATTGTAGTTCTAGCAGTATGCAATAAATCGCAGCGAAAATTTATGTAAATTTAAATAAGATTTTGAGCAATTTTCCAAAATATCATGATGCCATAAAAACTAAATATCCCAAAAATATTTCATTGTTTGAACATCCCAAAATAAAAGAGGGTTCAATGGATAACAACTCAAACCATTCCCTCTTTTAACTACAAATTTTAGGATCCATCTAAAAATAGTATAAGGCCTTCTCTACTTTGCCTTGTCCTTATTTATTATATTCCTCAACTCCTCAAAGAGATGTAGCACTTCAGTTATGAATTGATTAGTGGCTTCTAGTCCTTCACTAAGGATGGCTCCACTGAGCACTCAGGCTCAGGTCTCTTTGGGACCTTCTTGACTATCGGGAGTATTGGCCTCTTTTGTTTCCCCATATCCAATCTGTTGTCCTGTAACAACTTCTACCATTCCAGGTTGGGAATGGTAGTGGAAACTATATGGTGAGATTTTACAAAATCTCAGTAAGTAAACAAACAACATACCACAGATAGCATAGACATATAAAGCAAACCATGAAATGAATGCATAGACATGTACTTGACACAAAACTTTGTTTATGCAATTTAACTTTTTAAAAACATGTAACTTTGATCCTTTGACCATTCAATAAAAAAAAAATTCATTAGCATATTTACATATAACACATCCTTAACTCATTACATTGTTCACTTCTTGTAACATGTAATTTGGATAGCTCACAGCTCCCCTTTGCACCGTTGGTTCCCTGCTAGTTACCACATCACCCAATGACCCACTTGACCGTGGTGACTGCATTATAGTCCTTGCTATGCGGCAATTTGCCATTTCACTTTCACTGCATATAACACATATGGCACCCACTAGCTTTACGTGTTACCCCGTTCCGGTATCCTTTCCATGCCTCAAGGATCCATTCGAGGCCCACCGACAGAACTTTGTCAACCCAAGGGCTACTACTACAATTTATGCACTCCAGAGTGGACAGAAGAATTCCACCAGGACATTTTCCCGTCCTAGCATTTAGGGTCATGATAAAATAAGTACAGACTCTTTTATTTAAAAACATACACAATCCAAATGCATGTGACGTGAAATATGTGATACTTCTCTTTTAATGCATCATGTGGACACGTAAACATCAAAAATCATATACCCATGTGATACAACATTGAACATTTCATGTTACATCTTGAAAACCCTAGTGACCCCATCACCCTTGTGTGTGTGTGTGTAATTTGTGAGTAGTGAGGGTTAGAGTGATACTGTGTGATTTGTTCCTTGAGAACATAGTTGTCACATTCCTCCTTGCTCATGACTAAGAATAAAGAGTGAGAAATTGTGTTTGTTCAGAGAGAAAGTGGATTTGGGCATGTGGGAGGTAAAGAAATTGCAAAGCATGAACAAATGGCATCCAAAAAGGCCTTCTAACGGTCGGCCTCTATCCTTTTATATGCCCCCTTCGGTTTCCTCACACACTTCACCTTGAAAATGGATGGAATTGAACCATGGGCACCAAGTGGCATTCCCTCATCATTTGGCTGAATCCCCTCTTCATCTTTCAATATCTTTGTTTTCCTTAGGAACTCAAAGGTCAATTGACAAGTGGTGTGTTGGGTTCCAAAAACTAAAACCTTAATGCCTCTTCGAGTCCCTCCTCTATGTCCAGGTTCAATGAACTTTTGGGACTTAAAAGTCTTTTCACTAAACCTTAATCATCCTTGGAAGAGTGGGCGTATGCATGCTTACCACTTGGCCACCCATCTCAATTTCCCACAAGACTTTTCCTCTTCTCTAGATATTTAGGGTTGCATGTGGTGAACATTTCCTAGGCATCCTTCCCCTTCCCCATGAACATCCTTCTAAAAATCCTAAGTGAGTGACCTATGGCGTGTGTGAAGGAGAGTGGTGTAGTGGCCGAAACCTAGGGATTAGGGTTTTGTTTTATCCCATACACCTCTTCCAATTCTAATCATATCCATCTTCTAGAAAGTCCCTTGCATGAACGATACTTGACAAAAAGGTAGTTGAACCTCTTAGGTAGGCGTGAACCCCTCTGATTGAAACTCTAATCTTTTGGTGGAATGTGCCTTAGTCTCTTGAGATCTCCCATGCACTATTTTCCCATGCAAATCTTCTTGGAGCTTACATGGCTTTGACAAGTGGCATGCAAAACGTGGGTGGTATGTGCGTAGGTGTATTGGCCAAGCGATCCTTGTCTTCCCTAGGTTCCCCATGATTGCTTTCTTCTAGAAAATCTTCCTATCATTCTTCATGTATGATAAGTGTCAAAATCTAGTGCTCCTATGTTATGGTTGGTGTGTTAGGGTTTTTAGGTTACCGAAATCCTAAGTCTCTCACCTTTCTTCCCACAATATTTGCTAGATTCATTAGGCCTTGACTGTGTAACAAGTGGCCTAAGGGTTGTGTTAGGCGTGTGCCCCTTGTTTCCCTAGGGTTTTAGGCTTTAACACAATATGGCTAGCCAAAATCCAAAAGGCTACTGGACCTCTCTTATTGGCTTAGATTCCCAAACATACTAAGGTAAATAATGAACTAATAAAAACCCAAGGTTCTTTAAGGACTCTGGACGTTATGCATGGCCCAACTTAGGCATAACATGATGACTTGAGACAAGCAAGGACCTGGCTACGTCCGGGTTGTCACAAGACATGTTGTGAGTTACACGAGTCCATCATGATATATTTTTTCTCAGTTAGTCATGCATAGGATGCTTGTGGCGTAATCACTCTAATTGTCCGAGTATCTTTATTGATAACTTATACAATGTGCTTCAATCCTAATACAAAACGACGAGTTATACATCTCAACATCATAACCGAAAAAGACCCTAGGTCTTTCGCAAACATGGCCGCCGTCGGGGCCCCCTGGCTCCACATGGAAGGCCAAAGTCCTTTGCGGACATGGTTTCTTAGCCATCTCTGCCTCTTCCTAAGGTGGAGATCCCCCTCCATCCACTGAGAATCATTGATGGGGAAATTTGTGTTGTTTTCTCTAAGGAGGAAGTAGAGAAGTTCTGCCATTTCGATTTTCTTTGGTACTAAAGTTCCTTCGACAATGGCCGAGCCTTAACACCATTCTATCCTTCATCCGGAGCTGTTGGGGACTGGATAAGCAGCCGATTGTTTCTAGCATGAGTAAACCACGTCTGGTGTTTATTCGGCTTGCGCAGGAGGAAGATTTCTTGAAAGCTTTTGCTAGGGAGGCCTGTGATGTCGAGGGGGTGCACTACCGAATGTTCCAATGGAGTACTGACTTCAATGAGGATATGGAGCCATCCGTGGTCCTTGTTTGGGTGGTGTTGCCGGGATTACCTCCAAATTTCTACCATGAATCGTTTCTCCAAAACCTGACTCTATCGATTGGGCAATTTATCAAGCATGATAATAGTACGAGATGTGCTATGTGTACT
>QEOT01003480.1:65731-129866 GCA_003123785.1 Pterocarya stenoptera | reverse complement strand
AAAGCTAGCGTAAGCTGTCCAAAAGAAGAATCCTGGCCACATCCACGCAACCTATTTTCTCCTTAATGCTCCCTATTTTGATTCCCCAATATTTCTGTCACCCTTGGATCAGTTTTGCATGTTTTTCCTTTCATTTCCCATTCTTTAGATCATTTTGGTTATGGGAAAAACTCTTACAAATCTCGACTCTTTCAAAAAATCATCTTAAAAGCAAAATGGTTTCGATCATTTCATAATTTTTTTGGAAAGAAATCGTGATCCAAACATGCACTTACATGAACTAACTCGCCATCCCTACAAAATGTTTGAAGAGAAAACTATGCCACAAGCCAAACAAGGAAAAATTATGTAGAAGACATTTTTTTTTTTTTTATTTACCAAATGGCATTTAAAATCTCACTATAAATGTACAACCAATGCATCTGATTCTGTTACCTTAGATCCTCCCCCATGATCACTTGTATGGCTCCAGATTATTACACACTATTAATTCCTAAACCTATGTATAAAAGAAAGAAAAAGAAGTGAATAACTCAAACCACTGGTTTGAAAATTTTGGTGCCATTCACTTTTTCAAAAGGTATCTTCGTTAAGGCTGTCATGTCTTCTTCTTCAGCTTAGGCAAATTTAGCAAATCGACAAGCCTATATGTCATTTGCAAGGAATCGCTAAAGGCAGAGCAGCAACGCAAAGCAAAGCTTGAAATTTGTGACTCAAACTTTGGTCCTCCCCACTTCCTTTTCCTCTTTCTCTGCTTTTCGTTAACCCTAAGTCTTTCTTCTTCTTCCTCTTCTGTATCCAAAACAAAACTCTTCTGGGTTCTTCTATGGCAGATACAGAGCCTGACAACATCAGACACCAAAAGCTACTTCCTGAGAAAAACCTAGAGAACCCAAGTAAGTTCTATTTACATTTTCTATACAGAGCTCTCATGGTTATAGTTTTCGTAGTTGTTCTTCCAATCTTTCCCTCACGGGCCCCTGAATTCATCAACCAAGCTGTACTCACCAGAAGCTGGGAGCTTCTACACCTCATTTTTGTCGGTATCGCCGTCTCATATGGACTATTTAGCCGGCGAAACGATGAAACTGAGAAAGAAAATAACAACTCTAAATTCGATAATGCGCATACGTATGTGTCTAGATGGCTAGAGGTATCATCGGATTTTGATGATGAAGCCGAAACCCCATCTGGGTCTGATGAGAGCAAGCTCCAAACGTGGAGTAGTCAGTACCGTAGGAATGAACCAGTGGTTGTTCTAGCCCAAGAACACTCTGTTCATGCTGAACAGAGAAGTACAGGGGGAAAACCGCTGCTTTTGCCTGTTCGGAGCTTAAAATCACGGGTGCCTGACCCAGGCGTTGTAGATTCTGCTAATGAATCCGAAACTAGTGGCTACTCCTCGGGTTCCATTAGTAGGTCTACTTCCAAACCCAGTTCCAAAGGGTTTTCGGGGAATTCAAATAAAACTATAAATGGCGGATTGGGAGGTTTGGACCCGCTTGAACTGGAGGCGAGGTTGATGGACAATGTTGTGCATCCTTCTCCAGTCTCATGGCGATCGAGGTCTGGAAGAATGGAAATGAAAGAAGATGTTGATAGTCCTACACTGTATAATCTACCTCCTTCATTTGAGGAATCTGAATTTAATCGGCTCGAATCTCGGTCTTCTAGCAGCAACCAAATGACCCAGTCATCACGATCCAGTTCCAACACTTCTTCAAAGTCGTCTCATTCACACTCTCTATCTTCGGCAAGAAAGTTATCTCCTTCGCCTTCGTTTTCTGCAGAATCACAAGCCAAAAATGCGGAGGATTTGGTGAGGAAGAAGAACTTTTTCAAGTCTCCACCTCCACCCCCACCTCCACCTCCACCTCCACCTCCACTGATTCGCAGATCATCTTCCGTGCGGCCTAATTCTTCCTCTGTAAGTGATGGGGTTTCGTTGGAGAAGGAATTGAGGCGAAGCTTCACAAGTGAACCAAAGAAATTGAATAAAAGCGTAGGTGAAAGTCAGGTGGGTAGAGTGAATCGTGGGGTGGAAATGAAGGTTAGAAGAATAAGAGCCAGTGAAGCAGAGGCAGGAGCTGGAAGAGCCACAGGTTTTGTAGAAGATGCCATGAAAGGTAACTTGGAGAAAGGCCTAAAGGAAGCTCAGCCGACCCTGGTGGGAAAATCAGGATGGAAGACAACGGGATTTGATCAAACATCGTCCCGGACCAAGAGACTGGGAGGAAAAAGCGTCCCTGTAATGTCAAACCCTGATTTCATGGAATTCTCAGGGGAAGAGAACCAAGAGACTATGGTTTCTGATGAAGACACTGAAAGTGAAGATGATGGCATCGGAGGAGATTTTATAGGAGGAAGTCCAAGCAATGGTGTAGGTTTAAGCCACGAGGAAGCTGCTTCGAGCAGTTTCATTGATGGTGGAGGAGGAGGAGCTGATGTGGATAAACAGGCTGATGAGTTCATAGCCAAATTCAGAGAGCAAATTAGGCTTCAAAGAATTGAGTCCATCAAGAGATCGAGCGGGCAGATTAAGAGAAACTCTTCAAGGTAAAGTTGAATGTCCTCCAGTCTTGAAGAGTTTAAGCTGGATGGCTTTAAAGCCGGTGTTTGAACTTTGTTTTTCCCTTGGTTCTATGCATTTACTCGATGTAATAGTATTTGTTTTCCAACAATACAGAGAAAAGCACGATATACATTTATGCAATCGCTAATTGCACCCAATGAGTAGCGTTGATGTTCTTTCAATTCTTGCAACTAAAATGGTGCCCTTTTACTAGCAGTCTTACAACACACATATGTTGACGTAAGTCTTTATTTATTTTATAAATAATACTAATATGTCTCTTCATTTTATCCACTCATTTTAACCGTTTATATATTTAATTTTTTTAAAAAAAATTAATAATTAAGGAAGTGACTATTAATGTATTGTGTATTTTTTTAAACAAATATTTAAATATGTTTAAAAAATATTTGAAATAAAAAGAAAAAAAATACAATTTACACTAGACAGCTCACAGAATGGACACATGGAGGAGACAAAGTAGTACCACCCTTATTTTATATCTTTTTATTTTTTATTTTCCTTCAACAGATATGTGGTGTAGAGCACATGTGTTAGTATAGAGTTGCTGAATAGAGTTTTTTATTCTTGGTTTAATTTAAATTATCTAATTCTTGATCTAGAAGAACAAGCTGCCTACCATCACTGTTTTCGTGCGTTCATTTTAAGTACAGGTCTATTTGGTTCTTGAACTTTTCCTCATCTTTCCTAACCATCAAGTGTCCATTTTTAGTGGGGTCTGCCTCTATTTGGCTGGTGAACTTCCAGCTACTCTTGGGTGATAACACTGGTAAAAAATTATGCAAGTCACCGGTGGATGGTGTTACTATTTATTAATAAATATATTTATTTGTAACTTCTTTTTTTTTTTGGCTACCTAATTCTTTCTTGCCCAGTTGCCGAATCCTTTGTCAAACGTCCGCCATTCATAATTTGTCTGGAAAACACTAAACCCACCAAGGGTTCGTACCGACAGTGGTTTCGATAAGTGTTTCTTTTATTTAATAATTAAGGGAATATTTTTTAATAATATTTTAATTATTTTACGGATATAAAAAAATGTATCAATAAAAATAAAAAAGGCCAAATGGCCTAATTGGAAGAATTTGTCAGGCAACACCCTCAGTGGGTGTAGCACAACTCTAATTTGTCTGTTGATTCAATTGTCGTCTACATCCACTATTCATTGGTTTATCGTAACTTTTATTTTCCTATTGTATATTTCATCTACAGTTTTAAGGAGATTTTATATAAAGCCTACAATCGAAAAATCCATGAAAAATGTTCGAGAACTCAATAAGATCTTCCATTTCAAGGGAGTCGATTTTAACAGTTGGAAGTCTAATTTACTCTTTTATTTGTCTTCTCAATGTCTCTTGTGTTCTCACTACAAAGAATCATAGCACGATCACTACCGAAAATAAGACTGAAACAGAAGTGAAAACCCATAAAGAAAAAGTTGAAAAATACATAAAAGATTAGTATAATTGTCGATATTATCTCTTGAATTGCCTTGCAGATCATTTTTATTATTACTACAATACACTCCTCTGTAAAGAAAATTTGAAAAGCGTTACAAAGTAAATAAGGTACGGAAGAAGTCGAAGCAAAAAAAAATATGCGACAAGTTGCTTCTTTCGATATCATATGGTAGATAGAAAGTCCATTACAGATCAAGCGCAAGATAAGGCATCACTTAGAGAAAATCTAATTGTTTATGGTATCATTAACAATCTACCACCTTCGTGGAGGGAGTTTCAAAAGTCTATGCGCCATAAAAAAAATGAGACATCCTTGGAGACCTTAGTCACGTGTATTCGCGTAGAAGTTGAAGCTAGAGGCTAAGATGTTTTGATGATTCAAAATATTAATGAAAATTCCATGACAAAGGTAAATTTAATTTTTGATAATGGTGGCTTGCCCAAAGGTTAGAATTCAAGAAATAGTCATTTCAAGCCACGAAGAAAAAATTTTTAAAAATTTAGTAGACTTCACAAAAAGGATTTTTCAACCCAAAAGAATAAGAGCCAATGACTCACTTCACAAACACAAGCTTTTTTGTCTCTTGCAGAAGTGAGCATTTTGCTTGAGTTTCCAAGTTTTGGAAGTTAGAAAATAATCCTCAAATTAATGTAATTGAAGAACCATTTGTAACAATAATTACAAACATTAACATGGTTCGATTTGTTAAAAGGTGGTGTGCAGATTTGGTGCCAATAAATATGTCTGATGTGATAAAGATTGATTCAAAAACTATACTCGCTTTGAAGAAGAGAAAACGATTATACTTGGTAATACAAGTAATACCATGGTTCTTGGGAGTGGTGAGATCGAGCTGAAATTCACATCTAGATGTATATTGACTCTTAAAGATGTGCTCCATACACCGTCTATGAGGAAAAATTTGAAATCAAGTTTTTTACTCAAGAAATATGGGTTCAAACAAACTTTAGAATCTGATCAATATATAATTATAAAAAATTGAGTTTTTGTGGGCAAAGGCTATGCTTGTGATGAAATGTTTAAATTTAACATTGAGAATAAAGTATCAAATGTTTCTGTTTATATGCTTTCTTCTTTAAATTGTTGGCATGCATGTTTATGTTATATTAATAGTAGATATATTGCAATCTTGAGTAGTTTAGGATTAATTACTAAACTGACAAAAGATTTTCAAAAAGTTTGTACTTAAGCAAAAATTACAAAACAGCATCATAAAATTATTGATAAAAGATACCCAATTGTTAGATTTGATTTACACCGATCTTTGCGAATTTGAAAGAATTTTAATGTGTTGAGAAAATATATGTTTTATTACTTTTATTGATAATTTTTCAAAATACACATGTTTATTTATAAAAAAATAAAAGTGATACTTTTGAAAAGTTCAAAAAATTCCTCCAAGAAGTTAAAAATCAATTTGGTAGAAAGTTTAGAAGTGATAGAGAATGGGAGTATGATTCAAATGAGTTTAATCTTTTGTTCAATAATTGGGAATCATCTATGAAACTACTGCACCATACTTATCTGCATTTAATGGTATGGCAAAAATAGAACGTTGATTGAGTTGACGAATGTCATGCTTGTTGAATCAAGCCCTCTCTTAAATTTTTTAGGTGAAGCAATTTTGACTGTTTGTCATGTTTTAAATAAGGCTTCTCACAAAATGTCAAAAACTTCACATTTTCAATTATGGAGAGGGAGTAAGCCAAATTAGGGATATTTTAAAGTTTTGGGCTATTTGATATTTGTAAAGCTAACAGATCCTAAAATGCCTCAAATTGGGTATTATAACTACCATTTGCGTATTTCTTGAATATGAAAAAAATAACATAGCCTATATAGATTTCTTGATATTGAAAATAAAGTGATTTTTGAATAGTCAATGTAATTTTTCATGGAAAAAAATTGTTTCAAATCTAGAAATTGTAACGATCTCGTCAAATATTTCTAAGGCAATATAAAGATAATTTTATTGAGCCTAAAATTATGCTTAGTGGCCAATACTTTGAGAGATCCAATTGAGGTTTATTGGATAATCTTTAAACAGCCTGCCAAAAAGTTATATAAATGGATTATGAAATCTCTATTGGGCTTAATAATTGGATTTAAGCCCATTTATTATTTTAGGGATTAAATAGACTCAAAGCCATGAGAACTAAGGCCTGATTTAATTTTAAAGTCAAAGCCCATCAACATGTTCAATTTCTAAAACATTAGGATTACAGTTATAAATTCCTTCTCACATTAAAATTCCTAAACCCACTCTTCTTTATATTCAGACCGGTAAACCACTATAAACCAATTGTGAGGCTTCCCCGTATAGGTTAAACCAAGTGCAAGCTATCGTGAACCACCCTAAACCACCCTCACTCCTCCATATCTCGGCCACCAAGGTTGCACCACACAGCAACCCTTCGTGTCATGAAACCAAGCCAACTTCTACACCGAACAAGCCTCTGTTTTAGCCACACCAAAATTGAGCATTTAAACCAGCCACTGCACCTCCAATGCTGGCAATGGAAGCTGCCGCCCACTGACCCGTTTGGTTGTTGTTGCACCGTGATCCTCCATCGCCGGGCCCCGCTGTACAAATCCCTCAAGCTCTCCCGGTAATCTCTCTCTCTTACTCCTGACGTTAAGCCCCTCCCTATCTTGGTTCTCTCACTTTTGCTCCCTCACGTGACACTCTTTCTCTCTCCCTCTCTCTCACATTTGCTCTCCCTCCCTCCCAAGTTTGATCTCTCTCTAGCTCACTGTGACTCTCTCTTAAGTTCTCGGTTGATCTCTTTCTCTCTCACACGGTAAGCTTCTCTCTCCATCTCTCGGTTTCTTTCACTTCTCTCTCACTCTCGCACATTAATTAGTTCTTTCCCTCAGTTACGGGCTGGTATAGTAAATTTTCTAGGCCTAACAATTTGAAATGGGCCATGGGCTTGTAGATATATTTTAAGAGTTTAATGGATTATATGGAATTACAATGGTTCAGGCCCACGAATGATTAGACTACTTTTCTTTTTGAGAGTTTTAGATTTTGGAAAATATAGGTCATTTTAGTATTTTAGGTCTTAATTACAAAGTGCGCATTTAATTAGAGATTTATACAAATTAAGTGTTTATTTTATAGGTGATCGATTTTGTGCTAGAAATATTAGAAAGCATTACAACGTAAGTAGCTTAATCATAAAATTAGGATTAACACATGTTAGCTAATTATATATATTATTATTAAAACTAATTCTTTGGTAGTCAATATTTATGTACTACCACGCATTTCATGATATTTGCAAGCACGTCATCTATCATATTTCATTATGTATATTATAGTTATGTATGTATTGTGCATTTCATGCATCTCATGTTACATAAGACACAAAAGCTTTCTTATGATTTATAAGATAAGAGCATATCAGTTAATAAGATGGCCATTCAGAAGCATGGTATCAATGTGATTTATAAGTGGATGCATAAGCGACAAACCTAAGCTTGGTCTACCAGAGTATGCAAGAATAATATTAGCATTAAAATTTTATGAATGATCATCATTTTAAGTTCTTAGCATGAAAAATTTTATGAAAAACCTTACGTTAAGTATGTTTATGTTATGATAAGTTTCTTATTGGATTTTCGACTCACTTTAGTTTGTTTTATGTTTTTAAATCACCACATGTGAGAATATTTAAGAAGATAGAGATTGCAAGACATGATTTGGCCAAGGGAAACGTGGCAATATCTAGATCATATATAGAGATTTTAACTTATGACTTTTATAGTACAAATTTTGAGAAATTTTTAATACAAAACACTATATTTATTATAAGGAATCTTTGTACAAGGTTCTTCCTTTAGAATAAAAAGAAATAGTTTTAAGTCAAGTTCAATAGTAACCTGCTATTTTTTCCCGAGATTTCTAAAAATGACTTCGTTCTTAACCATTTGGGAATGGGTTGTTACAGAAATAGTGGGGGTCAACAATTTAGGCAAATTATTATTATTATTATTATTATTATTGAAGTTAGTTCTTATATTGCTTAACAAAATCAAGAAAATTTTGAATTAAGGAGTAAGAGAGCTAGAATTGAAAAAGATTTTGGTCCCGACTATTATATTTGTAAAATTTAGGAAAATCCAAGTACTTTATGAGAAGCCTTAGCATCACATGATCTTGTGTTTTGGAAAGAGGCTATAAATAAAGAGATAGATTCACTAATTTCTAATAACTTGGAAATTAGTTAACTTATCACCGGATTGTAAACCCATATCGTGTAAATGGAATAACATCCATTTACAAGAATAACATACATCAGATGATTGGTTGTTACAATTTATATATTCATCAAATGGATAATAAAGCAACATTTTTAAAATTATCAGAATTTTTCTTTAATAGTTTGATTTAGTGGAAAGGCAGAAAAGTGGCTTTCCATTGGAAACTAGATTTTAATGAGGATGAAGAACCTTCCTTGGTTCCTGTTTGGATTGTGTTGCCAGGACTTCCTCCAAATTTTTATCATGAGTCCTTTCTAAAGATCTTTACAGGCCCGATCGGCTAATATATTTGAAGGGACATACTAAATGTGCTACTCGCACTGATGGAGCACACTTATGTTTGGAGATGGATACTGCGAAAGAGCCGATTCCACATTTCTGGATTGGGGTGCCGGGTCTGGGACGTAAACAGGAAGTTATTTATGAGACGCTCCCAGCTTTTTGCTCTAGGTGTAAGTTGCAAGGACACACGCACGTACTTGCAAACTCGAGACACAGAATAATGGTGACAAGATTTGGGTTTGTAAGGAGGCTAAAGGTAAAGAGTCTGGGAAAGAAGATCAAGATGCTGGAAAGAGTGTGATAGATAAAGGAAAAGGCATGATAGTTGTATCAGACACAATAGTAGAACCTCCAAGTGAAAACTTAATCACACAGATAGAGGAACCTGAGGATTATGTCCTTATTTCTAATGAAGATCAAGCAAATGATGAACAAGTTGTTCCCATGCAAGATTCAAAGAAGACAAATAGCTATGAGGGCAAGCAGAGTACTGAAAAAACGTTAAAAGAAAGGGATTACCAAGTGGAAGAAGTTGAAGAGGATAGCCCTGTGGGTCCTAGAGAAAATGATGATGAAGATCTGGAAGTTGATGATTTTCCTAATGCTACGGGTGACGAAAACATGAATATGGTAGAATCTTTTTCTGAACCTGAGTTGGAAGTATGTGTTGAAAATTTTTCCAAAAATAAGGATTATGATATTGAAAATGAGGGTGTGGAGAAGAAGAAAAAAGGTGACCGAAAAACTTTTGACAAAGTCCGCAGCTCGACCCTGGTGTTAGCCTGGCCAAATAAATTTTCCTTATGATTATCCAATTTTAGCTTGAAATATTCGAGGTCTTGATACTTCTAGAAGAAGAAAAAAAAATTGGTTAAGAAAATGAAATCGAAAGTGGTGGCTTTAATGGAACCTTTTGCAGCTATTGATAAAATGATAGGTTTACTTCACATGTTACATATGGATTAGTTCATCACTAATGAAAGGGAGTCTAAAATTTGGGTGCTATGGCAGAATGACGTTTTTGTTCAGATGGTCCTATGTAGAGAGCAGTTTATTCTTCTTAGATTTGAGGATGGCACGATAAATATTTTGTGCTGTTTTGTTTATGCGAAATGTACTATGGGGGAGAGACAAGAACTCTGGGATCAATTAAATGCCCAGATAATTGGATCATAACCTTGCATTATTATAGGAGATTTTAATATTATCAAAGAAGATTCGGATTGTAGGGGGGTAGACCTCAGCCAAGAGCAGCTATGGAAGACTTCAATTCCTGGATAGATCATTGTGGTTTGATTGAAATGAAGGTTTTGGATAGAAGATTTTCTTGGTGTAATGGTCAGAGTGGTCTTTCACGAAGTTAGGCTAAATTAAACCTCTGTTTCTTGAATGCTAATTGTTTGAACAGCTTCCGTATGCAACTATTGTGACTATTAGTTATTTATCGAGATCCACCTCAAACCACTCTCCCATGTTCATGGAGCTTCGACCGATCCTTTTTCTTATGTTCCCCCTCCTTTTCGATTTCAGCAAATGTGGATAGATCATCCTAAATTTTGGCCTTTTGTAGAGAAAATTTGGTAGGAGAATGTGGGTGGTACGGGTTTCTTAAAATTGGCTTTCAAACTTAAAAAATTAACGAAAGCTTTGAGAGATTGTAACAAGCGGATCTTTGGTAGAACCGAAACTCATTTGCAGGATTTACAAAATCATATTGACAGTTTGGAATCAGACTTACAGCAGGCTTGGGATCCAAACATTGAACAAGATCTTGTGAAGAAAAATGTAGAGTTGGCTGAATGGAGACGTTGGGAAGAGACTAGATTGGCTCAAATGGCGAAAATTAAATGGCGAGTTAAAGGTGATCAAAACTCAAAATTCTTCCATGCTTATTTATCTTATAAGAGGAAGAAAATAGTCATGGAAATGAGACTTCAAGATGGCTCGTATTTGAGGTCTCCTGAGGAAATCCATTTAGGTGTTGTTAATTACTTTTCTTCCTTTTTACAAAAGGAGTCTCAGGGGACCACTCCGGACTTATCCCACATTATTTTGCCTATTATTATAGTGGAGGATAGTGTTGTAATCTATGCTATTCCCTCTTTTGAAGAGGTAAAAAATGCCTTGGACTCTATTCCTTCTAATAGTGCTCCAGGTCCTGATAGTTTTGGAGCTGGCTTCTTTAAGTGTTTGGGATATTATCAAGATGGATAGCATGGCAGCTATAAAGGAATTCTTTAGAGTTGGAAAATGGCGTAGATTTTATACCTCCTCTTATGTGGTCTTGATTCCAAAAATGGATATTCCAACTGGGTTCGATAAATTTAAACCTATAAGTCTTTGTTCGGTCTTTTATAAAATTTGCTCCAAGGTGATTGTTAATCTTCTGGCGTCACTCCTCCCAAAAATGATTCCTCTTGAGCAATGAGCTTTTATTTCAGGAATAAGTATTTTTGAAAATATTAGTCTCACTCAAGAAATGGTTCACTCGATTAATAACAAGATTCGGGGCGGGAATGTAGTTTTAAAACTGGATATAGTTAAAGCTTATGACCGAGTTGATCGAGATTTACTTTTGAAGGTGCTTCTTGACTTTGGTTTATCTAATTCAGCTTGTGCCTTGATTGGTGAATGTATTTCCACGCCATGGTACTCAATACTGATGAATGGTACCACGAAGGATTTTTTCCAAGGTGGTCGTAGGCTAAGACAAGGGGATCCTTTGTCCCCTTATTTGTTCATTATCTTGCAAGAAATTCTCTCTCGCCTTATTAAACAAAGTGTGGAAGATAAGAGTTTTGGTCTATTTTCTCAAGCGCGTGGCACTAGTTTGATTTCTCATCTAATGTATGCGGATGATGTAGTAATTTTCACTAATGGTGGTCACAATTATATTCGCAATATTTTAAGAATATTGAGTATTTATGAGTATTGGACACGTCAGCTGATCAATAAAGAAAAATTGCTATGTTCTTTTTGAATAAAATTTCCATTGCGAGAAAAATGAGTCTCAATAGATTTACGGGTTTCTCGGAAGGTAAATTTCCATTTAAATATTTGGGGAGTCCTATAGTTTCCGGAACACTGAAAGTTGGGGATTTGGAGGAGTTGGTGAGGAAAGTTCAAACTAAAATCAGTGGGTGGAAAATGAGACTCTTATCGGTAGGGGGAAGAGTGATTTTACTAAGACATGTCCTCGCCAGCATGTCGTTGCACCTAATGGCAGTCTTGAAAGTTCCTAAATAGAATATTACCTCTTTAAATTGTCTTATGAGCTCTTTCTTTTGGGGAGAAAGTGAGGGAAGAGGAGAGAAAAAATGGGTTGCCTGGAGGACCATATGTAGGCCTATTGCAGAAGGTGGTTTGGGCATTAGATCTTTGAGGAGATGCAAAAAGCTCTCCACCTAAGATTTGCTTGGAAACTTATGCACGATAACTCTCTTTGGGCAAATTTTTTTCGGAAGAAATATGTAGGCAATACCTTTCAGTTTACTTGGTCCTCCAAAGGGGACAAGGTTTTGGCGTATGATTGCTAATAATATACATATTGTTCTAAATTTCACCAAATGGAAGATTAAAGATGGGAATGTACTTTTTTTTTTTTTGGTATGGTAAGTGGTTGGCGCAAGGGTCATTTGCAGAAACTTTAAGTATGGTGGAGCAGCCTCTTTTAAAAATCAAAGATTGCAAAATTCAAAATGGATGGGATGTGGCTCTTTTAGAAAGGCTACTGGGCACAGAGCTTGCAAAAAATGCCCTTAATGTGTTGGCTAAGAGTAAAGAGGGAAAAGATTTACTTATTTGGACCAAAACTGTGAGTGGGACGTTCAATACTAAGTCTGCCTAGGATGGTATTCGAGTGAGAAGTCCTGTTCTAGAGGGACATAAATGGATATGGAATAAAATTCTTCCAACTAAATTCTCTGTTTTTATGTGGAAGGCTTGGTATGGTGCTCTAGCTGTGGATGATAAAATAAGGCGGATTGGAATCCCTCTAATTTCGAAATATAATTGTTGTAGGCAAGGGAAGTATGAAGACCTTAATCATGTGTTATTTGAAGGGAATTTTGCAACTGAGGTGTGGAAAAATTGTGGTTCTTTACTTGGTTTGCCGATTGGAAGATCATGGCGTGAAACTTGTCTTAATTGGTTTCGAAGAGCGTCTAATTCCTCTCAAACTGGTGTCATAATTGGTTTATTGCCTACTATCATCTCTTGGAGACTTTGGTGTAGAAGGTGTTCTGCTCGTATGGAAAATAAAATTGATTCTATTCAGACGGTTTGGCATTCTATCAAACACTAGGTAGGCGTGCCTGGTCAAGGTCTTGCAAAATTCAACAAGTCCAATCATACTGATTCTTACATTATGTGGAGCTTAAATGTACATCATATTCCTATTCAACAACAATCAGTTCAGTTCATCTCTTGGTATAAGCCTTCGCATGGTAGAGTCAAGTTAAATACGGAAGTTCACTGGGAAACCCAGGTATATCAGGGGCTGGAGGGGTGATTAGAGATATGCAGGGGTCTGTTTTATTGGCTTTCTCGATGAATTTAGGAAGTGGAGATAGCACTCGAGCAGAACTACTGGTGTTACTGGAGGGGGTTAAAAGATGTAAACAACTAAATCTTATTGCGGTCGATATCGAGCTCGATTCAAAGGTCGTATTGTCTTGGCTGCAGAATGATCAATGCAGCATTTGGTACTTAGAAGATTATTGGGTGGAGTTTCACGAATTACTTCAAAAGATGGATTATAGGTATGCCCATATATTTATAGAAGAGAATTCTGTTGCAGACTGGCTTGCTCGTAGGGGTGCAAGGGAAGGTGATGCAAAATGGAGAGGAAATACAGAGCTACCTAATTCACCGCGTGGCTTGATTAGAATAGAAAAATGGGGTCTTCCGTCTATTCGGTGCAAAATGCGAGATCCAAGGATTTAATGTGGAGGAGTTCTGCTACGTTTGGGTACTGAGTTTAGTTTTCATTTTCTGTGGTCCTGTTAGGCATGTTTAGACAAATTGCTTCAAAACATGGATTATAGGTATGCCCATATATTTAGAGAAGAGAATTCTGTTGTAGACTGGCTTGCTCGTAGGGGTGCAAGGGAAGGTGATGCAGAATGGAGAGGAAATACAGAGCTACCTAATTCGCTGCGTGGCTTGATTAGAATAGAAAAATGGGGTCTTCCCTCTATTTGGTGCAAAATGCAAGATCCAAGGATTTAATGTGGAGGAGTTCTGCTACGTTTGGGTATTGAGTTTAGTTTTCATTTTCTATGGTCCTGTTAGGCATGTTTAGGGTTAGGCATGTTTATAGGTTTTTGGTTTGAGTTTTTGTTGTTTTGTTAGGCATGTTTAGAGGTTTTTTCTTTTGGATTTGAGATAGGCCTGTTTAGTTGTTGGTTTTTTGTTTGAGGTTTGTTGGCTGGTATTTAGGAGATTTTTAAAAAAAATCTTCTAGATATATTGTTTGTAACTATGGTTTTCCTCCGCCATAAGCGATAGCTCATTAATAAACTTGGGACAGGACTACTATGTGTGTGGCTACCGGCTCTTCTATAAATTAAAAAAAAAAAAAAAAAAAAACAACAACAACAACAACATTTTTAAATGTGGGCCTCGATGAAGAAGTTTATATGGATCAAGCCGAAGGCTTTGTAGATCTTTCGTCAAGAAAACAAAGTGTGTAAGTTGATGAAATTTCTATATGGCTTAAAACAAGCCCTAGCATGACAAATTTGACTCTTGCATGATCGAGAATGGCTATAAGCCAAATGATAGTGATAAATGTATTTATCATAAATCTTGGGATGACTTTCTTGTTATTATTAGCCTATATGTGAATGATTTATTGATATTTAGTTCTAATTTGCATGTCATAGATGAAATAAAAAGCATACTTAGTAACCATTTTGAAATGGAAGATCTTGGTGAGGCTAATTTTATCCTAGGTGTGAAAATCATAATATCTTGTGATGATATTTTTCCTGATCAGTCTCACTATATTGAGAAGATATTAGAGAAATATAATTATGGTGGATGCAAGCATGTGGTTACTCTTGTCTATTCTAGTACTCATTTGTCTTGTGTTGAAAATGAAAATGATGAAATTAATCAAAAGGAATATGCTAACATGATTGATAGTTTACATGATGTGACTAATATGTACTAGATCTGATATTACTTATGCAGTAGGAGTTCTTACTAGATTTACTACAAAGCCTAGAAGAGACTGTTGGTATGCAATGGATCAGATAATGAAATATTTCTCTGGCACAAAACATTATAGCTTGTTTTATAAAATATCCTGCTATACTTGAAAATTTTAGTTATGTCAATTGGAATACTTTGTCAAATGATTCTCTTTCAACTACAAGTTGTACTTTTACCTTGGGAGTCTAAAAAACAAGCTCGAAGGTTGTGCCATGTGTTGGGAATCTAAAAAATAAACAATTATTGCTAATTCAATTATGCAAACTGAGCTTATAGCTCTACATCAGCAAGTGAGGAAGTAAACTGATTGAGAGATTTATTACATGAAATCCCCTTATGGGAAAAATCAGTTCCACTCATATTAATTCATTGCGATAGCACTTCTACTATTGGTAGAGTACAAAATCACTATTATAATGATAAATCCATACCAATAAGAAGAAAGCACTGAACTATGAGATCTTATTTGAGTATTAGTGTCACTAACGTGGATTATGTGAGATCATGTGATAATCTAACAAATCCACTAACCAAGATCTTGACAAGAGAAAGGGTGAGGAATACATTGAGAAGAATGGAATTAAAGTCTAGAGAGTCATGAACCACATATGAGGATACCTAATCTAGAGATCAGAGATCCTGAGAACTAGGTTCAATAAGAAGAACGAATCATTTGGTGGTTGTAAGAAATGCATTATCTATTTTATTTGGTAATTTTTTCATTCCTATGGTGTGAGTATATTTATCCTATAATGATTAGAGGATGAGTTTTTTAAAAACTCTTAATTAAAATATGTAGCTCTTTTGTGTAGGGTGTTAGAATTACATAAACACCCTTAACAGATTTTACATATGTGATTGTGGGAATGGAGCCGCCTCCTATGGGAATTGGACTTGTCTTCAAATGCATTTATGAAATCAAAATTATTACAAGGCCGTAACATGCTGGCTAATAAAGCTCTTGTTAACACCTAGACTATTATGTGTAAGCATTAATTTTTTATTTCCCTATAAAAGTTATACTTCAAAGCTGAGACTACTACTAACTCTGAAGTAAAAATTATTGTTTCACTAATTGAAGGTTCAATGCAGAGCATATCTTCATGATGCATGATAATCCTTCCTTATCTGGAAATATCTTTCTTAATTATTTTATTTTTTATGAGATTTGCTACTTAGCATCCCCACTAAGGGTGTAAATTTAAATTGAAAAATCGGTAAACCGTTCCGAAACGGACCAGTTTTACCAGTTTTGAATTGGTTCGGTTTGGGACCAGTTCTTATATTTCATAAACCGGCCGGAACCGGTCCGGTTCCAGTTTTGGGATTTTCTGGACTAGATCGAACCGGACCGAACCGGTTTATAATATATATATATAATAATATTTTATATATAAGTTTTATACAAAATTAAAATTATACAAAATATTTTATATAAATTAATATATAAGTTTTATATATAATTTATAATTATATGTGAAATTTATATATATAATATAATTATATATCGTATATGAAATAATTTCATATTATAATTTATAAAATATAATATAAAACGTTAATCTTAAATATGAACATTTGTAATTTGTTTGATCATATACTATTAATATAATGTTATTATAAAATAAAAGTTTAATCTTAAAAATAAAAATGTAATTGATCATGTATTATATAGCTATACTAATATATAGCTATACTAATAGTCTAATATTAATTCTATTAGTATAATACTATACTAATGTCAAATTTACATTTTAAAAAAATCGAAAAAGGGTACCGGACCGGACCGGAAACCGGTAAAACCGAAACTACTGGTTTAGGAGGGTAACCGGTACATAATCGGTTTTGAAAAATACAAAACCGGTCATACCGGTTCAGTCCAAGATTTTGTCCAAAACTGAACCGGACCGGACCGGTTACACCCCTAATCCCAACACACTACACTTTTTTAACTTTTTTTTCTCTTTTTAAAAAAAAAAATTCTAGTTTTATTCTACTTAAACTAATTGAATTCTTCTACTCATCATTCATATACCACACATTTTGGAAAGAGAAAAAAATGTGGTATTTGGTGTGTGAGGATGATGAATAGAATTTTTATTTTTTATTATTAAAACATAGTGAGGGAATGTTAGTATTATTTTTAATAAATAAATCTATTTTTTTAAATAGATTTATTTTTTATGTCATGTAATAGTGGAGTTTGAAATTCATTTTTTCATTGAGCATTAAGCTAGATTTATTATTGATTTTTTAGTGATTATTAAGATGTGTTAGTGTTTTTTAGGAAAAGAATAAACTTACAATTAATTTACAAATATTTTAGAACTCTAGTTAAGAGGAAGGGTAGTCATATAAAACTAAAATTATTTTTTAATGAAGTGGCAAAATTACATTGATTAATTTAAAGTAATTTGTAAAATAGTTGTAAAAGTTGTAGTTGTATTATTACCATTTTTTATATATTTAATAGAGAAATAATATTTGCAGTCATAAAGTTTGAAATCCATGGCTGTATTGAACATTATTAAATAAGAACTTTATTTTTTATTTGAAAAGAAAAAAACCGCTTGTACGTTTGAATATTTTTCTCATTAATTTTATCACTTAATTTCTTACTGGTTCTTAAGTATTAAATCAGTCGCCTTAATTCTTATTATTGGTCAGTTGTTGAATCTTTTGTCAAACAGATAGAGAGAAGATTTTATAAATAAGAAGAAGAAACACAAAATGGGTATTATATACTAAATCTTGAGAATTTTTCAGACAAGAGTGAGATGTTTTTTCTAGAGAAATTTTAGACTTAGAAACTTGTGTAGAGTTGGTTTAAATTATATAGTGATCAGTTGGATTATTGTATCCCGGAAAAGAATCTTGGATTGCAAACAGAATAGAACCTAGGATTGCAAAGCGCTTGTCTTGTGCTGGGAGGCTTTGATTTTGCAGAAAGCAAAGAATGCTAATAGTGTAGAGAGGAGAGATCTCCCGAAGTCTCCTTTCATCAAGCATCAAAGCTAGCCTAGAATTTAAGCTATTACTTTCGGGTCACCAGATCATTCAGGAAAATACGTCTGAATACATGTATATTCGGAGGAACCACCACAATCTCAGCTTCAAATATTCTTGGTTTCTGTCAACAAATACGCTTTCTTCTCGGAACTACTTGATAATATTCCCATTGAATACGTCACAACATTTAACACTTCCAAAAGTTCTGCGATCAAACAAAGTTTCCGGCCCAGAGTCTGTAATGAATAGTATTATAGTTAACAAGTGTTATGGTCCGAGAGACATCAAAACCCAAGCCCAATGTTGAACTCAAATACCCACTTGAGAGGGCATGAAATATCTTTGACTCAAGATTTTTATGTTTGAATTTAAAAATGAGTTGAGATAGTTTATGAATAGTAGAATAAAATAAGAAGAGTTGAGATAGTTTATTTTTTCATATTATTATTATTTTAAATTTTGAAAAATTGAATTATTTATTATATTTTATACGAAAATTTGAAAAAATTGTAATAATGAAATAAGAAGAGTTGATATAAGTTAAAGTGAGTTTTGAATCCAAATCACCCGATCAAATCGCAAAAGCCCGGTCCCAAGCCTCCTACATATATTCTTTTTGTATTTCATCATTTTGTACTTCATTAGGCCTCCAAAGTTGAAATTAAGAGTTGAGTCATTGAAATAGTAATAACAATATTCATGATGCTATTAATTCTATTGCGGTGCTTTCAAAACCAGAAAAGAAAAATGGCCTTAAAATGAATGATACGTGAGGAATTAGAGCAATATAGACATAACAATGAATGCATCATGTACCAAATGGACTTTTTTGATCATATACAAACGGATTGGATGTACGGATAAAAAGAAATGAAACCCATTTTGGAACTCAAAGGAGATGTAATATTATATCAAAAGCTTCATGTACAATTATTTTTGCGTATTCCTTACACACTTCACTAATATGATTGGCTGCATCTTTGTTTTTAATATAAAATAACTATTTTGACTAATCACATCAGTGGAGTGCGTAAAGAATATGTAAAAATAACTGTATGTAACAGAACTCTTAGTGTGGTCAAATAGTCCAAGACATGTACGAGATGTCAAGAGTGGTGTGCCATATTAGTTAGATGTTAACTTAATATTTTTTATCAATCACATGAGTATATTTCCTGAAGAATTTGACCCTAACTACAGTGGGAACCACGTTTTGAACACCCACCAACACCCATGGTGACTTCAGCGGTCATCGCAAGTAATTGTCCAACCATAATTCATTGCTTGCTTTTTTAAAATTTAAAATGTTTTAATTATAAAAATAATTTATAAAAATAATTTTATAAATTGACGTGATTTGATATTTTATTTTATTTTTTCTTACATATATATAAGGGGTGGGAGTTTTGATCTATATTTTTCATTTGGAGAATCGAGTCATATGCCATCAGGCTATCAGACTCTGGTGATATAGTATGTTAGATTGTACAGTTATTTTTATTATAAAATAGATTTAACATATCATATGAAATCATATCAATTTATAAATTTATTTTTAAAATCTTTTTATGCCTACAGCTACTTCTTTTTCAAAAAACCTCTACCGGAAATTGCGTTACATTTTCTTCGTCAAATAACACATTTATAATAGACTAATACTAAAAACGTCTTAGAATGCGTAGACTCCACAGCCCTTTTGGAAAATATAGAATCCATCTTTAAATACAAAAGATTCATGCGAATCTCAAGATTTGCTTCAAGATTTTCTCTAATTTTTAGAGAATAGAGATTTTATGCTTTCGATCCCAAACAGTTAAAACTTCTTTTTTCTTTTGGGTTTCTAAATGCAGAACTTTTTAATAATTCAAAAAAAGAAATAATTTGCATAAATTCTAAATAGATAAACTTCATGCAAGTCATTGGAAAAAAATAAACCTCATTTTAAAAAATGTAAAAAAGTAATAATTTTTTATTAATAAAATCTACTTTTTTACAAAAAAATTTATATAAAATTTATCTATTTAAAAATTATTCTTAATATTTATCATTGAGAATGGTAATATATATCTTTTCTAAAAAGAAAAATAAAAGATTATAAGAATCTTCATCAGTGTTGAACTGCCAATCCCACATGCTTTTTTATACAATGACGGACCCACCACCAAAACCCAATAATATACAAAAGAACCCCACGAAATCCCGCGTGCAAAAGCTAAACAACGGGATATAAAGTAAGATTCCTCGGGTATCACCAGTAAAAACCAATCTAATTGGAGGTTAGAACACAAGACTTACTTTACTATTAAACAAATAATTAGATTTACAATTACAGCCAAAGCCCCCCTCACCGTCTTCCTTTTCCTTGGAACTTCCAAACTCCATCGTCTCCCTTTTCAGACGGTGAGGAAAAGATGATAATAATAATAGTATTAGTCCTAACAACTAAGCTAATACGTGGACCCCAAAAAGAGGAAAGAAAGAAAGGTGGGTCCAGTAAGTAAATACACGAAAGATGGAAAGACCCACCGAATCACATTCTACCAACCATATCTTAGACCTCTGGATTTTGAACATACAATCCCATCGGTAGTACACTGTTACAACTGAAACCCTGTTTTTAATTTTTTTTTTTTTATTTTTAGCTCTGTAAATTATGATCGCTGGTGATGTGAATCGAACGGCCGACGTGCGATGGGACCGGGCGTGGTGGCCCACGGGTTGATGGGGACGTGGCGTGGGTGATTGGGGACCACCTGGTGGTGGGGCCGGAGGTCCACGGTGGCTGATGAAGAAACGGGGACAGCGACACGCTCACATGAGGGGCACATGGTGAGAGTGGTGGGTGGGGTCATCTGCATGTAGAACTGTGGGGAAAGTTTGAGTGCTCTCAGCTCTTGAACTTCCTTCTGCAATCGTCTGTTTTCATCCGTTAGATTCTCACAGCATCTCTTCAGGAACTCGCAGTCCACCTCGGTTTGCTTCAACTTTGTCCTGTGATTTAACGTTCTCGATCGTAAGAATGGGGTAATATAAATGTACTGATTCGATTTCGGGCATGCATTAATTAAGTGGTGGATAATTTCTTTTGATTGAGAATCCTCACCTGGCCCTTCTGTTCTGGAACCAGACCTCAACTTGTCTAGGTCGGAGTCCTAGCTGCTTAGCCAACGCTAACTTCTGCTTCTGCCACAATAAAATTACCCATTTATATGTCAGGATAATTCCCATCCAGAGCATTCCTCCATGCAGAAAGACGCCAGAAAGAGTTTTGTTTGTTTGCTGAGAAACTACTTAGGGATGATATCAATTATTTTTTTCCTTATTCTTGATCACCATCTAACCTTCGTAAAAACCACTCAGATCAATATTTTTTTTTCTTTGTATAGTTGGTCACAGAAGAAGCAAGTTCGGCCCTAGTAAAACCGAGTTTTGCTGCATATTACTTACTGGGTTGAGAGTATTGTGCTCCTTGAAGCTGTCTTCAAGAATAGCGGACTGGTCTTTGGAGAGCCTGAGCTTCTTTCTCGATGTTTCACCGTCTTCTTCATCACTGGCACCACGAGAGCAATCTCTCTCAATCTCATGCTCTTCCCCGTTAGCTTCCCTCTCGCTCCGCTTTCCGCTCAAGCTAGATATGGTGCTGATAGGGGATGAGACGCCCGCTTCTTCTTCGCAATCGCCTGAGGAAGGCAGCCGGTTCACGTCGATGCCTCGGAGGAATGATCGAGTCTCTGCACGGCACGACTCGGAGTTTCGATCTACATAATTAAATTGGAAGTGAGAACAAGTGAAAAAGACTGAGTTTTGATCAAGAAGCAGATCTGAAGAACGTACACGAAATGCATGACTTGTGGAAAGGTGGCTAATTCGAGTAGTCTTTGGGTGTGAACAAGAGAAAAGGTTGACGGAAAATAATTACTAAAAGTTAGTTGTTAAAGAAATCCAACATAAAAGAGCAAAAAAAGTAATATTATTTTTTACTGAGTTCCTTGAAAAGAAAGGAAAAAACAAACAAGAAAATAAGGAGGTCGTTTGTTTCCCGGGAAACAAGTGAGAGAAAATAGGAGAATATGGTTTGCACGAAACTAGATCTGGTCATGGAAACCATGAAGATTTAAGGTACAAAGTAAAACCTGTAAAGAAATATAGGAGACGCACCTGACGAAGGGAAGGCAGCCTCATTCCAAGAGGGCTTTGGAAGATTGAATCCAGAAGGAGAAGAAGCAGAAGATGGGAGCAAAGAAGGCCTGAGATTTAGCTGTAGAGAATGGTTATTCTGAGGGAAGCTCAAGCTCAGACTCAAACCAAGATCTTCCTTCTCAACCATGATGATAGCTAGCTCTTCAAAGAAACCAAAATAAATGCTTTTCCTTGGAGAGTCAAAGGGATAGGGATGATGGTTCGTCTGTTTCTCTGTTTCGTAGAGAGGCAATGAAACAGATGGGTTTGGTTGAATTGGTGCGGGTGGAGAGTGGTGTGGTGGGGTTTATATAGAAAGAAGAGAAATGGTAGGAGTGGTGTTTAAGTTCAATCATGACCTGGTGTCAGGAACCCATTTATCTCAATCATGGCTTTTGCACCAAGTTATTTCCTTCTTCGTCTTCTTTTTATCTCTTTTTTTCTTTTCTTTTTCTTTTTTTTTTTCCTTGTTTTTAGGTTGGATTTAAATAAGATATATGTATTAAATAGAAGTTAAATAAAATATTATTAAATATAATTTTTTAGTATTATTTTTATTTTAAAATTTAAAAAAATTTAATTATTTATTAATTTTTATATAAAAATTTAAAAAAATTATAATAATAAAATGAGATAAATATGTTTGTGTATCTAAACTCACCAATTTTTCTCTATTGCAATATTTATTTTTGAGTATTGTTATATATCTATAAAAGAATTATATAAAATAATCTCACAAATTGATATAATTTCATCTGATCTATTAAATCTATTTTACAATAAAAAAAATTATAATTTGACAAATATCAAACCACATCAATATATGAAATTACTTTTATTTTTAATTTTTCGCTCTGCAAGATTTATTTTTTAGAAGAACATTCGTTATGAAATTCTATAAAAATAATCTCAAATTATATGATTTTATACATCCATATATCATATTCATTTTATAATAAAAATAATTTACAATCTAATACATTAAATCACATTAATTTATAAATTTAATTTTATAAAATTTATCTATAATTAAAGCATTGCTCTTTATTTTTCCTACCAAGTTACCACTGCATGTTTCTTTATGCTATGCCATAATTCATCATTTGTATAAAGGTTGAGTCTATTTAATATAAATTATCAAAAGTTTTGAATCCTTCAATTCATTAACAACTTCATGCTCCGTATTAAATAAATATTATTTATTTCAAATAAAATAACAATAATTATATTCTAATATAATAAATATTAAATTTAAAAAAATGCTTATCTTTTTATTTTAAAAAATTACGTAAAGCTATGTAATAAACTAAGGTGACTTTCCTTGTATGTCTGTCAGATTCATTGGATAGTAAAAAGATTTTGATGACCTACCGTACTATATATATCATATAAAATAAATTATTTAATTTTTTAAACCTAATAATTCTCTTAGTTGAATTATTAACATTGTTGTTTATTCTTATTCTTTATTATTATTTACAAACAGTTTATTATTATTTAAAAATAATTTTATTATTATTTATAAATTATTTAAAATAATTTTAAAATCCAAACGAAACCTTAACATGAGTTAATTTGAAGGTAGTCATTAGTTTACTAAAGGAAGCCATGGCCAATTGACAATGGAGTGAGTGAGAAAGAAAGGAAGTGTTTTTATTCTTTGAAAAGGAAATGTTATGTTGTCATTTGATTGGTGCCAATGATCACTAGCACATTTGTAGTTTGTTTTTTTTTAATGATATATCCACAACCTTGCTACTTACTATTTATAATGGAAGGACATAGGTTCCCCATATTTGATGCACATGAATGAACCTCCAATTAAACCTCCACATGGGAATGGGATTGCATTCAATGTGTTCCATGGAAAATTTACAGGATTAGGCAGGACAATATCATTGTGCACATCTTTTCATACACTTTAAACCTTATCACATATGAACATGCAATCAAAGGATTTTGACTTCTTTTTTTTTTTTTTTTTACATTTTTTAATTCAAATTCTAAAGAGTTTAATGGAGATAGACCTTATAAAGGATATTTATTACTTGTCCATTTCTTTTATTTTAAGATTTAGTTTGGTGTTGACAATATTTCAAGTATTTTAAAGATATTTTTTTTATTATTTAATATTTTTTTATTACTATTCACAAAATACTTATAAATACCTCACTATCTAAACATAACTTAAATCTTAATTAGAAACCAGTTGAAATACTTTTATTCACAAACATTTGTGTATTTTTTTAATTCAAATTCTAAGGATGAAAGTTTAATGGAGATAGAGCTTGTAAAGGGTATTTATTACTTGTCAATTTCTTTTATTTTAAGATTTAGTTTGGATATTGAAAATATTTTTAGAATATATTATTATTTAATATTTTATTTTATTACTATTTATACAATACTTGTAAATATTTACTACCTAAACGCAATCTAAATCTTAATTAGAAACCAGTTGAAGTACTTTACTCACAAACATTTGTGTATTTTTTCAGGCTTTTAGTAGGCTTTTAGTAGGGACGACAGAGCATTGAAATGGTGGACCACCTAAGACACCTGAACACCATCCAACAATTAGAATCCCGGACCATACCAATATCAACGGCTGATATAAACGCTAATAATAGGAAGAGGAGATGGGAGAAGAGGAGGTGGGGGGCAAATGCAATGAAGAAGGGTACTGGATAACGACAACCATCAAATCAAATAAAAATGTAGATGATCGTGATGGTTGGAACGAACCAGACAGACAACCTTTTAATTTCAGTGGGACCCACTTCATCTATCTCCTTTATTTATTTATTTTTACTTTGAAAAATCTTCCACCCAAACCCATGCGATTACCACGAGGGACTCCCCCTCCCCACGTTGGACAAAAGCGTCGCTTTCTTAACCTTTTCTATCCAAACAAAAAAGAACCGGACGTTTCCTGAGCCTGTGTCCATCGCATGTACGCGAGTGTATCTAACGCTCAAGAAATAAGACGGAGGACCCTACGACCAGTGCATTGCGCCATGAAGCGTCTCCTCACGACTTCTGAGTGAGCGTTGGAACCAGAGTGGAGCATTGAGTGGTCAATAACGATTGAGTTATCTCACTCCTCCGCGGCTAATAGCCCAGTCTAATTAGTTTGGATCGTGAAGGAATATTCTGTAAATAATAATAAAATATTAAATAATAATAATAAATAATAATAAAACCTTCTCAAAATACTCTACTACTCAAATGGAATCTTATATTATTTCCACCATCACATATGAATTACGGGAGAGAGTAAACAAAAATTCAGAATGACAAAAATAAAATGAAGGCTGGGCACCACATATGAGGTATGTAACATTTATGTCTCTTTCTTATCTTTTGCAGGGGAGGAAATCTCCCTTTCCTCCCATCCACGTCTTTCCTCCCCTGTTCTATCTCATCTTCATTAATCTCTTCAAATCTTTTTCTTCACTTGTTCATCTCTCATTTTGCTTATTAAATTTATAAGCTAGGTCTAACACTCTCCAACCAGGCACCCCGCAAGTGGAACCTCCATTCATAAATGTTTGGCAATCCATCACATGCTCACTATCAGCATCACGTAGCCCTCACATTGTTGGATTTGTGAAGCCTGATTTGTTACTATTTCGGCCCAATTTGATGACCCGAGCCGACAATGATGCATTATGACTTTTTGACATATTTTTGACACTGTTCGCAATCAGAGAAAGTGCTAAATAGAAAGTTCCCTTGATGTTTTTGCAACAGGTGACTCAAGCGAGACTCAGATAGAGAATTTGCTCGAGGCACGCTCAACACTTTGCTCAAACAAATAATACAAAAAAGTAAAAATTAGGATTTTCTCAAAGTATATTTTGTGATTTCTCAGTACAATAAAATCTTCTACAGCTTTGTGAAAGTAGACATATTGCCAAATCACGTTAATTTGTATTGTGTGATTGATTTTCTTGTTTTTGCTTTTGCTTTGTATGTCACCATTTTTTACAACAACTGATATTAAGAGCCAACGTTCGAGTCCAAAGGGAGAAAGATGGCTAGAAACAAAGTGAAAGCATATGGGATCGAGAAGTTTAAAGACACTGACTTTGAGTATTGGAGGATGCAAATAAAGAATTACCTATATGGGAAGAAACTCCATCTTCCACTAATGGGGAAACAATCAGAGAACATGGATGATGTTGATTGGAACCTGTTAGACCGACATATTTGGTGGTTTTTCAACTGATACTGTCAAGATCAATTGCATACAATGTTATCAAGGAGAATACCACATTGGATCTCATGACGACTTTGTTTGATATATATAAAAATCCATTAGCAAATAACAATGTGCACCTGATGAATAAACAATACAACCTGAAGATGGCATAAGGTATGCCTGTTGCCCATCACCTAAATGGGTTTAACATTATCACAAATCAATTGTCATCTATAGAAATTGAGTTTGGTGATGAGATTCGAGCACTGATTTTGTTGGCATCTTTCCTGATTCTTCCACTGAAATTGCTCTTCCAGTGCTAGAACTAGAATAGGCTATGCTTGGCGAGATCTCTGCTATCTGAACATCTCAGCCATTGGCGGGAATCTCGCTTGCATCCAATCCCCAATTCTTGGATGTTTGCCCATGCGAGAAGTAATGTTCCTAGGGCATTGGGACAGGGGATTTTTACGCATTGCCTTAACTCACTCCTAACCTCCCTAGACATTGCATGATGTGAAATTGAATGCGGATAATGCACATATCTCTTTTGGCTCCTACTTGGGAGGCCATGAGCATGACTATGAGTGATTCTACTAAGAATATGAAGTTGAAATATAATGACATTCGATATATGACCCTTGCTGAGGAGCTGCGCAGAAGAGATTCTAGTGAGATCTTGTGTTCGGGTTCAAATTTGGCCCTGAAAGCTGACAATCAAGGCAGGGGACACCACAGGTTGGGTTCCAAGAATAAGAGCAAGATCAAGTCAAGATCTGAGCAGCAGATCATTTGTTGGAATTGTGGCAAGTCGAGCCACATTAAAAGAGACTGTCAGAATAAGAAACAGACTGACGATGACGTTGTGAACACAATGGCTGAGGAAATACAGGATGCTCTATTTCTTTCAATGCAAATTCCATTGACGATTAGGTGTTAGATTCAGGGACTTCGTTCCATAGCACCTCACACCGGGAAATCATGCAGAATTACGTTGCTGGTAATTTTGAAAAGATGTGCACGACTGATGGAGAGGCACTGGATGTAGTAGGAGTGGGCGATATGCATATTGTTCTCCTAAATAGGAGCATGTAGACTTTGCAGCAAGTCAGACATGTTTCAAATCTAAAGAAAAGCTTGATCTATGTGGAAAAGCTTGATGACAGAGTTCATATAGTAGTCTTTTCTAGAGGAGCTGAAAGGTCACTAAGGGTGCGCTGGTCTCAGTGTGTGCTAAGAGAACTAATATTTGTATTTAACATTAGGGTCTAGCGATGTGTAGAAAAATACAGAGTTGCATCAAAACAAGCTTGGTCACACGAATCAAATGGAGAAACAAAAGGGAGTCAATTTTGCTGTTCCTCATGTAAGCTTGGGGAAATCTCTCAAGACCATGATGCAGAGCAAAGGTGTGAGATACAGGGACAGAGAATTTGGTGTTCCAAGAATTCTACACCTACACCTAATGCTCGTAGAGCTGCCATGATGACCAGACCTACACAGTGATTACTCCCTTGAATTATATCCTGGTGACTTGAGGTAGTGAACCACGGTATAAAGGTAAAACCTTGCGAGATCGGACATCGAACAAGTGGGAGCTAGCTAAGAGGCAACTGGCTGGACTTCTAGGGAAAAAATAGAGACTACACAAAAGATGTGCACATCGGTTGAAGACTGAATAGGTTGGCGGTAGGAGGTGGGATCAACCACCCAGATCAGAGATGGGGCCTCAACTATAGGTTCTCTGATGTGTGCTATGATCAGTACAAGACCAGATATACCCAATGTAGTGGGAGTTGAGAGTTGCCCTGAAAATGTGTTGAATGAGGGCGTTGTACGTGAGGAACTGAAGTTGTGCGCAACTTCAGTTAGTCTTCTAGTTTGAAGACATGTTCTATGAGTTGAAGAGGTGGAGGATTACATGTTTGGGAGACGATGGTGATGTGTTGGCTGTAAACAGTTTCCAAGTGGGAGATTGTTGAGTTTTTGGAGCCTGGTTTGTTGGTGTGTCAGCCCGAATTGATGACTCGGGCTGACAATGTTGCGTTATAGTTTTTTGGCATTATTTGTGATCAGAGGAAGCACCATGTCGAAAGTTCGCTCAATGTTCGCGCGACTAGTGGCTCGAGTGAAGCTCAGGTTGAGAGTTTGCTAGAGTCGCGCTCGAGCGAATGTTGGACAAAGAGTTCGCTCGAGTGAATAATGCAGAAAAGTAAAAATTAAGATTTCTGCTCTGTGATACTATAAATATGTACATAATGAATAGTTTATAGGTTCTGAGTGTTTTGAACAACGAGATTTTGTCCCAAAGTGTATTTTGTGATTTTTCAGTACAATAAAATCCTCTGCTGCTCTGTGGGCACTAGGCATGTTGTCGAACCATGTTAATTTTGTGTCGTGTGATTGATTTGCTTGTGTCTACTTTTGTATTGTTTGTCATCATTTTTCACAACACACACACCCACAATGGCTCTTGTGACAGCAATGTCTAGTCCATTTGTAGCACATTCTATGTCAGCATTTAGCTTTTGCTTTTCTACAGACCACTTATGTGTTTCCCAACTCTTTTACTAGTATTGTTTACTCATTTTCACCTCAATTTCTATGGTTTAATTGTAGAACATGGTTTTGCCATTGCCATGTGCCACTTAATTAGGATGGAACCTACTTATCTATACCTTGAGGGTGTTAGATAGGTTGTGTTGTGTCGCGTTAAGTCATTTGAATTTAGGGCAATTTGGAGCTAATATGAATCCGACACAAATAACAAATGAGTCAAACTCCTTGACTTGAATCCGGCACAAATATTTTATGGGTTGACTAGACTTAACTTGTTTATTTTTTCAAGTTGTATTCTGTCGAGTTAATCTAACATGACTCGTCTAAAAACAAAAATAATAAAAAAAATAAAAAATATTCACAAATACTTGATCATTCCTAATTTTTTGCTATTATTTAACAAACCAAAGGCTCTACAAGAAAGCAAGAGCTATATTTTCACTCGCGATTTTGGTTTGAATACAAAAAGTATTTTATATCATCTTATTTCATTATTACAACTTTTTCAATCCCAAACAATAATAATATTAAAAAATAGGAAACGTCTTCGAACAAGCCCTTCCGATGATGCCTAAAAAACAGCCACTAATAAAATGTTGCCATGTAGACCTCCCAGGAAATTTGTCTTGTACCACAAAGCAGAAAATGCTACCCAAACCCACCCTCTTCCAACCCCATGAACATCGTCGCCACCACACCAGAGGTGCAGTCGTTTCCCACATGACATCGTCCTCCTTATGTCCATCTTCGTCGCCCTCTTTGCAAAATACATGGTTTTGTTTTACATTCAAAATCTCATTTTCTATCTCTACAGTTTTACAAGGAAACATTATGGCTATTGTAAGGGGGTTTTCCCCCCTATCGGCCCATATGACAAGCCCACGGGGGACCACAGGGGAAGTAAGTCAAGGAGCCCAGCCAAGCCCGACGACCCTTCTCCAAAAGTAGTCAGTGGGCCTCTGCAGAGTATTTGGCCCACGAGCAAAACTCACCCACGAAGCAACTCATGCATGGGGAAAGCGGACAATAAAGACAGATGAGACTCGCTGCCCTGACACCACCCCGACGATGCCTTACCCTCGGGAACTATGGAGAACATTTGATCTCCTCACAGTAGGCATGGAGGGACTTAACAGGGAACACCCAAAAGGTAAAGTGAGTCACGGAGCCACACCGTATTAATGGCGCCACTCCCTGGACTCCACGCCGCAATAATGATGCCACTCCAAAAGCCATGCCACATTAAAAGATTCTAAATAAATGAATAGTGGAAATGACATAACCTCCTTAAAGTCAGGGATGAGTTGTCCCTACTAGACACCTAGTATAAAAATAAATCCCCAGGTACAAAGAACTCTCTCTAATTCCTCTAATCTCACGTATGAACTACTAAGAAGATATATTAACTTTAGCATCGGAGACTCCCCTGCCTCCACAAGGCCCCCCCACTCTCCATGTTTTCTCAATTGTGCAGATGAAAGACTTAAGACTCTAGTTACTGGAACCCGCCCAAATACATACGAAATACGACGTTAACAACGGAGCTGTCTATGGGATCCCTATAGACTTCACGTGTTCTTCGTATGCCTACGACAACCCATTCTCAGACAACTGGAGGACAAAAAGAAGCGACGGCAAAAAAATGGAAGCAAGGCTCGTCGTGATGGAACAACTGGTAGGAAAGCTAACTACTGAGGTGGAGACCCTCCAAAAAGAGAACGAGACACTCAGAGCCACTAAAGAGCCAGAGAATGAAGCAGAACCAAGTAACAATGAGCACATAGGATCCAGAAATGCAAGAGGAAGAGGTGACGTGGAGGAAGAAAGAAAAAACATGCTAGACGAACAGCATAACCTTAAAGGTAAATACAAGGAAATGGCAAGAAAGATGGGCACATCGTCATTAATTGACCAATTGCTTAGCAGTACGGGTCTACCCTACAGCGAGAGGGTGATGGCTGTGCTCTTACCACCAAAGTTTTGGGTTTCCCTCATGGACATGTATGATGGGGCTAGAGAACCCCTCGAACACCTAAAAACCTTCAGAACCCACACAACCCTGCATGATTTCTCTGGAGAAGTGGCCTGCAGAGCTTTCCCATTGACCTTGAGGAGGCCGGTGAGAGTATGGTTTGGGTCTTTGGCACCCAGGTCCATAGACGGCTTTGGGGAGCTAGCCTGTTTGTTCCTCAGACAATTTATGGCGAGTCGAAGAAGAAGATGTCCTATTGCGTACCTCCTCACCATCAAGCAGGGGGAAGACGAAAGTCTGAAGACATACCTATCCATGTTCAACAAAGAACGACTGACTACAAATGATCAAGATGAGAAGATAACTTTGGCGAGGCTTTTAGGAGGAGTGTGGCCCCGATCCCAATTCATGGCAGAATTGGCAAGGAGAACTCCAGCCATGCCGTGAGAATTCATGGATCAAGTCAATAAATTTATTAACTCTGAGGACACACTTTGGGCCTTGACTGAGTCTAGGAGTACAGAACTGGAAAAGGCGGAAAAGAAAAGGAAAGCACCAACCAGAGGCAAGACTCAAGAGAAGCTGGAGAAAGGGCCACAAGACAACAGGAGAGAAGAAGCCCCTACGAAGGGCCTGGGGGTTTGATTTGATCGGTTGGCGCTTGCTATCCAGAAATACGACCGCCAACCCACCCAAGAAGACAACTACAACAGCACTAGCAGCCGCTATTGCACCTACCACCAGTCCACACACCCATAACACTGAAGATTGTTTTTCCTTGAAAGTGGAAAGAGAGCAAAGCGGGAGTGGAGGACGAGATCACGGGAAAGAAATGAGAAGAGAGTCAAAAGGCCAAGGAGGGAAGAGAGGCAAAGGGTAGCTGCTCAGGGACCCCATCACAATCGCCCCCGCACACAATATCAAGAGCGGCCACCTCTAAGGGAAATAAGAACCATCACGAGGGGATTTGCTGGTGGGGCACAACCTCATCTGCTCAGAAGGAGCACGCCAGGCGAGCAAGATACCAAAAAGTGTATTCGGTAGAGTGTTGCCCCACCAAGTACAGGAGAAACGAACCGGCAACCATCATTTCCTTTGGAGAAGACGATGAAGAGGGGGTCCTCTATCCTCATGAAGACGCCCTAGTAGTTACTATTCTGGTTGCTAGCTTCACCACTAGGAGGATCCTTATTGACAACGCCAGCTCAGCAAACATCCTATTTTAGGAAGCCTTTACCTAGATGGAGATAGATGTCGCCCGACTCCAAATAGCCCCGATTCTGCTAAAAGGGTTTCTTCTGGCCATGGTCCAGCCGGTTGGAACCATCACACTACCCATCTTGGGAGGCAGCGCCCCTTCAATGGCCTCTATCATGGTCGACTTCCTGGTGGTAAAGGCTCATTCGTCATACAATGCCATAATCAATAGATCCCACCCTCAACAGTCTAAGGGTGGTAACGTCAACCTACCACTTAAAGGTAAAGTTCGCGACCTCTCAGGGGGTGGGAGAAATTTGAGGAGCACAAGTCCTGGCATGGGAGTATTATGCGCAAGAATTGAAGCCAAGCGATGGTGGGGTGCACATGGTCCATGCCCATAGGACGTCGAGCATCCGCGAAAGTTTTATTGCGAAAGAACCTTATGACTTGTAATTTATATTTCCACGTCGATAGTATAAATTCTATTAATAAAAGTGTGGCTTTTCAAGAATAAATTACGTCTAGCCTATCTCGACTCCTTACTCGGACAACATAATCTCCATGTACATAATCTCCATCAACGTTATCACCATCGACATACTCTCCATCAACATATCTCCATTGATGACTACTTACCTCCCGACAAGACACCAAATGGATGAGTTACGCCTAAGGCTACTTTATCCATGACGCAATAGAGAGCAGCCCAGCTCTTTGTTGCCTAACATCAACCTCCCTTGTGAGCATCAACAGGCAGTAAAGGGTCTAATCCCAAACTTCTTGGTAACTTACCTCCTCGCTGGACGTAAAGGGCGAGATGCTCCTTAAGGCCATCTCGTCCTTCCCACGACAGAGAACGAGTCGAGCCCCTCAGCTGCCCAACAACATACCCTGACCTTTGCCACAATAAAGAGTGGGATCAACACCAGTCTAACCCAACATTTACCTTCTCGGTGATGTCAAAGAGCGGAAACGACACTAGTCCGAAACTGCCTGACTACTTACCTCCCCATGAGGGCTAAAAGGTGGGCAGGTGGCCCAACTTCCCTCACGGGGAGAGTGGGTCCAGCTTCTTAGCTGCCCGACAACATAGCCTGCCCCCATCACTGTGAAGAGTGGTCCGACTGCTCAGTTGTCGACACTTACCTCCCAGGCTACTTTATCCCTCTCGTAGTGGAAAGCGGGCTAAACCTCGGCTGCTTGATACTTACCTTCCTCGTGAGCGTCAACAGGCGAGAGTGGGTCCAGTCTTAAACTATCTGATAACTTACCTACCCGTAGGAGGTAAAGAGCAAGATGCGCCTTAAGGCAATCTGATCTCTCTCGTGACGAAGAGTGGGTCCAACCACTTGGCTGCCGAACAACTTACCTCGACCTCTGCTGCGATGAAGAGTGAGATCAGTACCGGCCTGACCCAACACTTACATTTTATGTGATGTCAACAGGTGAGAGCCAGTCCAATCCCAAACTGCCCAACAACTTACCTCCCCATGAGGATCAATAGGTGGGTAGGCAGCCCAACCTCCCTCATGTGGGAGAGTGGGTCCAGTCTCTTGGCTGTCCGACAACTTACCCCACCCCCATCACGGTGAAGAGCGGGCTGGCTTCTTAGCCGTTTGACAAATTACCTCCTCAGGGGACCAAAGGGGTGGGCTTAGCCTAAGGCATCCCGACCCCTCCCCTGGTGGAGAGCAGGTCTAGTTCTTCGATTGCCCGACATTATGCCATCTCCAACAATAGAACGCTAAACCGACAACGCCTTAGACTCCTTTCCATACTCTTACTCCACCAAACGAAACTCCAAGCAACTAACACCTCACATCTTCATAAAAATAGCCTAGGTTTGCAAATTTTACACTCGTGGATTGAGGATGAGTTATACTAACTTATTTATCTTGTCCAGATGTCTATGAGACGTCTCTTACTCGCCTCACGGTGAAGAGCGGACCAGCTTCTCAACCATCCATCAAACTACCTCGGGGGGCCAAATGGGCAGGCTTGGCCTAAAGCATCCCGACCCTTCCCTTGGTAGAGAGCAAGTTCAGTCCTTTGACTGCCCGATATTAAGCTATCTCCAATGACGGAATGCCAAACAAGTAGTGCCTCAGAACCCTCGTCGAACCCCTCCTCCACCAAATGAGAAGCCAAAGCGAGACAACTCTTCAACTACGTGACAACTCATGCCCCCTGGGGAGACCAAGATATGGGTTCAACCTAAGGCATCCAAGCCTCTCTCCCGGCGGAATATGGGCTCATTCTCTCCACTACCCAAGTTTATGATTGTAGTAACAGAAAAATATTACTTCTTGTTGATCATCACACAAGCGGCATCACCCCTACACTTCTCGCCTGGTACACTTCTCTAAGAGTGCGAATGACAAGTTAAGAGCAAAGAAGAAAAAGAAGAACCCAAAAGGATAGAAAAACGTGTACGAGGAACTCTATTGATATTATTGCAAAGTACATTACAAATAGAAGGAAAAAGAAATACATCGATACAAGAAGGGAAATGCTCAGCTGGCGGGATTTTCACTGGTGGGGTTATCTGAGAGTGCACTCGGGATGAGGGAGCATGTGATCTCTAACTCTCTCCAAACTTTTTAGATAGCTGTGTCTCTGCGGACTTGCCTTAACCCTTGCCTCCGTCTATGGGGCCGACGAGAATATCAGGAGAGCTAAGTGTCGTGTCTTCACAGACTTGACATATCCCTTGCATCAAGCTCGCCAGGCCTACAGAAGAAAGAGCAGAGGAAAAAGAACATTAAAGGAGAAACAAACATCCAAGGTCAAGCAGCAAAGGAAAAAGACAATTGAATTGATAGTTAAGCGTATAAAAAGTGCGACCAAATGGCCGCAAGGATGTCTAAAGATACTTGGTTAGAGGTCTTTACAAAGAAAGGAAATAATGTATATAACTTTACAAACAGAGCAACATAAACAAAACTAAGGTGAGGGAGCATCAGGATTTGGCTCAGGAGATTGGGATGTGGCTCAGGTGCATTAGGATCTGGAGCATCAGAGTCGGGAGGGAAGGTGTTAGGAATCATGTCTCAGCCAAGGCCGCTCGACGACAACGGTGGCAGAAGCAATCAATGCTAAGAGAACTAAAAAGACACAATCAAGTGCAAAATTCAACCGTTAGAAAACGTGCCAATAAATTCGTGAAGGGAACCGTTGTTTGACATCGTTAAAATAATGAAAAAACCATATAGGCATAATCTAAAGCTCGATACCTGATAGAGATGGGAGAGTAATAACTGCCCATTTCTAGGGAGGGGGACCTCAACGACAGCAACCATGAGAAAATATATAGCATAAAGACTAAGGCAAGAAGGAATTTTTATCGGACCAGTTCGATGAGAATTGACGGGATAACTGTAAGGGGATTTTTCCCCTTATCAGCTTGTATGGCAAGCCCATGGGAGACCACGGGGGAAGTAAGTCAGGGAGCCCAACAAAGCCTAACGACCCTTCTTCAAAAAGTGTCAGTAGACCTCTGCAAAGTATTCAGTCCACGAGCAAAACCCACCTATGAAATAACCCATGCATGGGGAAAGTAGTCGGTAAGGGTAGATGAGACTCGCCGCCCTGACACCACCCCAATGATGCCTGCCCTTGGAAACCTGCACAGGTAGGTGGGCAGGAAATATGGAGAACCTTTGCTCTCCTGACAGCAAGCATTGAGGGGCTCAACAGGGAACACCTGCGAGGTAAAGTGAGTCAGGGAGCCACATCTTATTAATGGTGCCACTCCTTGGATTCCACACCCCAATAATGACGCCGCCCCAGAAGCCACGCTGCATTAAAGAATTCTAACTAAATGAATAGTGGAAAGGACATAGGCTCCTCAAAGTAAGGGATGAGTTGTCCCCACAAAAAACCTAGAATAAAAGTCGATCTCCAGGTACAAAGAATTCTCCCGAGATTCCTCTAAACTCACACACGAACTATTAGGGAGATATACTAACTTTAGCATAGGAGACTCCCCGGCCTCCACCAAGGCCCCCCACTCTCCGCATTTTCTTAATTGTGTAGGTGAAAGATTCAAGACCCAAGTTGCTGGAACCCGGCCCAAAGACGTACGAAACACGACGTTAACAACTATTATTTGTTTTACATTAAGAATCTCATTTTCTATCTTGTTCCATTTTACAAAATGCACTAAGATGGAAGAAGAAAATGTGATTTACAAAATCCAATTGAAGAAGAAAATGTTCTTGGTAGCCACAATAGCAGTTAGAAGTAGAAGACACAAACAAATGCACTAAAATTGAAACTTCTTCACCATTATCACCAAATGTGCACTCATACGGATTTTGATTTACAGAAAATTTAAAAGGAAATGGAAAGTAAAATGAAGACAACCAAATTTAGAAATAGAGGTTCGTTATGACAATGTTGTGCTGTAGGAAAGGAAAATATGGTGAAAATTTTCACCATAAGATACCAAGATCGGTGAAGTAGATGCAAAATAGTTGTACTTGTTTAACAATATTAAAAAATACCAATGTGCGAGGGTCCCAGAGTCAAGAGGGTCATGAAGAAGAAGTCATNAAGGGTTTTTTTTTTTTTTTTTTTTTTTTTTCTCTAAGGCCTTGTTTGGGTACCGAGAGTACTGAGGTACTCTCAAATACTCTCACTACTATTCTTTACTTTATTATTATTTTTCACTTACTTTTTCTACTATTCATTACTTTTCACCTATTTTTACTACTATTCAATATTCTATTATTACTTTTTCACTACTATTCACAAACATTCTCAAATACTTTCACTACCCAAACCAAGCCTAAATGTACTATGTTGCGGCTCAAGGATTTATTATGTGGATGGCTTACGTGTCTATATTTTATTGGTGTTTGTTAATCTCAACAAAACTGCAAATCCGCTCTCAAGTAGAACTATAAAAATAATTTTTTAACAATACCTTATTTAATATTTAACTTCCAACCAACTCCTCTCATATTAACTAATTATCTACACGCACCTTAAATTTTAATATCTAATTAAAGATGTGCGGCGAGTCAATTATATTAGAGACTGACCCAACTGGACCGTGACGTGATTGATCCAAATAATTGTTTTATTTTTTGTTAATTGGACCAATCAGAGTCAATGCATGATGAGGCCGCGGGTTAACTCAAAACGCGAACTCGATTATATCCAACTCTTCAGGTTTTAGAGTCGCGAATGAGGTCAATTGGAGTACGATATATTAATTTGAAAAATAAAATTCACGCTAATATCTTTCATTAATAAAAAGTATTGTACACTTCATCTACTTTGCCAGCCGACTGAAACATTGAAGCCGATCTAGTGAATTTGAGCCAATTCCAGCTGGGTTAAGCCAAGATTGAGTAATTGAAGTTTAAAGATCAGATTTTTAAGGGTAGAGATAGTTAGGGGGGGACAAGGGAGAGTGGAGTTCACGTGGGAAGAGTGGTGAAGGGTGGGGAGGGAAGCGTGGGAAGAAAAACCAGATCCCCTCAACTCACGTGGACCAACATATCTTGCTGGGAGACACGTGCTCTCACACAGCTTAAGTTCCTAGAACACACGTGGGTCCCCACCCTCCCAAACACAGTCGTGCGTGTTATTTTGTTCCTCCACTCCCCGACACCCTTCTCTTCGACAATCATTTGAACTCCCACCTCCTATAATGACCATCCCACTCACGCTCTCTCAAGGCGCGTGTGATTCCACCAATAAGAGAGGGAATGCCCCGTGGAGCTCGTTCAGATTACAAGGGTGGGGGGTCTGGAACTTTCGTAACCAAGTTCGATATCTTTTCTAGCTACAGTACAACAACATTAGGCTGCCCCCCACTCCCACCGTCCCAAATCTCTATCACCAGGTTCCCCTGAAACTTGGGTCCCCACTCCAAATCGGGTCTTTTTTGTTTTACCTAGAAGACCCTTCCTTTTCTGTGCAGCTAAAAACAACCTACTTTTTTTAAAAATTGACAGCAAAATTCTTTTCTGTATTGTTTGTATTGAGATGTTTATTTGGAATTCCTCGTTTTCATCATCTTCTTATATTTCTGGATTTATGACTGGAAGAAATATTTAGAATAAGTAAACATGTTCAATCTGAAAATGCCCTTTAAACCCCATTTTGTTTCAATGTGTCAGCGACTGACCCTAAACAGCTATGATTGTTTGTTTTTAGAAGCATGTTGTCTCAAAGTTGCAAACTGCATCTAAGTGTGATCAACGTCACCCTTTTTATTAAAATAAGATGTATTTTATACAACAATTACTATTTACTTTTGAGTTTTTCTATTCATAAGCCTCACATACAACACACCATATTTTTTTTTTATTTTTTTAATTTTATTCTTCTTAAATAATTGAATTCTTATACTCATCATCTATATACTACATATTTTATAAGAGAAAAAAATTAAAAAATAATAAAAATGGTGGTGTGTGGTGTGTGGTGTGTGAGGCTAATGAATAGAATTTTTTTTTACTTTTACATCTAATATCTATAGTTATTTTTTTCATAAGATGTGAAGATGTTTTACATAAAGTGTAAGAAGTAGCAGTAAATAGCGACTGATAAAAAGAATTTTCCTTAATTGTCTTTATCACTTTTCTTCATCAAATATTCAAGCTCATCTCTCCTTCGAATATCATCTGTACTCCACAATTAATATTTAAAAAAAAAATTGTCTCGATCGATAAACTCATACAAAATTATTGGAAAACTATTTATAATTATATATTTATTTTTAATCATTTAAAGAGATAATGAGATCAGAATAATAAATAAATTTTTAAGAAATAATTATTATTGAGTTTTTTTTTTTTTTTTTTTTTCGTTGATGCTTCATCGACTATATTTTTCTGGGTTAACATTGTAATTTGGTCGATCTACAGATAAATGGAAGCCTATGGACAATCCAATCAACTTTTCTCACAATGCATGCACACTTCGGTTGTGTTGGTCAATTCCTATCCCAAAAAAAGATGTCAAATTTTGTTCGTTTTTGATGTGGAAAACTGGTAGTGGCTAACCAGGGGATATTAATGTGTCATTTCGTGTCTTCCTCCAAATATAAATGCCCTATAGAAAGCTTTTTCAAAAGGCCTGAATTTCTCGGTTTGGATAAGAACGAGCTAGACCAAAACAGTACTACTAGTGCTTGTTAATACATCAAGTGATGCGGCTAACTTTTCTTCGAAGACAGACCACATTACTTTTAAATGATTTAGAAATATTTGGATGCAGTGTATTTTAAAATTTTGTAAAATAGTAGTAAAATGATTTGAGTAAAAATATTTTATTGAGTTTTGAAAGTGGAGGAGCATAAACTAATTCAACCGAAAGGGTTCAAAGACATCTATCTAGTATCAAAGTCCTATTATACCATGTGTGATGAGACTTTTCGGAATAATTGAAATGGCTTTAATACCACCAAAAGGGCTCGGGGAATGCCACCCTAGGCTTGGGTCATGGGGTCCGAAAAGTCACTCACGGCTCAAACCCCCTAGCCCAATAGAGTTCAAGTCAGTTTGCTAGAAAGATGAACGCCCACCCACTTATCTTGTAACCCATTAGGATATCATTTAAAATAAGAATTGTATTAGAGTGTGTGAAAGTGAATATATAAAGTTAAAAAATTATTTGAATGAAGATTTTTAATATTATTTTTATATGAAAGTTTGTAAAAGTTGTATTGATTTTTATATTTAAGTAATTATTAGGTAATGATTATGAAAAATTCTACTCATCATTCTCATACCACACACTACACATAATTTTTTCTTTTTTATTTATTTTTTTCTCTTATCAAATATGTAGTGTATGAATGCTGAGTTGAAAAATTAAATTAGTTTAGGAAGAATAAAAAAAAAAAAAAATATAAGTATAGTATGTGGGGAAAATGAGTAACAAAGCTTAATAATTATATAGAAAATTTGAAAAATTGAAATGTAAAAAGTGATGTAATTGAGTGATGAAAATGAAATTATGAGAAATTTTAGAAATTCTCATATTTACCAAAGATACCCTTAGAGTCCTACTAAACTCAGTTTTTTATGCTAATTAATTGGTTAGAAAGTTGATACCCATATAATAAAACATTCAATAAACTTCAGAAAATATATTTCTTGTGTTCGTCTCCCATTTTTAAGAGATTCTAATGGTACGTAGCTAACATGAAATGGTATGAATAAAAGCATCATTGTTTTCTGTATTTCATAATAACTGACATAATTGAGTTCGGAAGTGCATGTTGGTTTCTTCATAATAACTAAACTTTTGGTCTACACCTACATGTCATAATATGTATATCGGAAAATATTTTAATTACAAAAAGATTATATAAAAATAATTATATAAATTGACGTAGTTTAATATAATTCGTCATATTATAAACTTATTTTTATTATAAAGTAGATCTAACGGATTAGATGAAATTACATCGATTTATAAAATTATTTTTACATAATTCATTTATAGATATAATAATATATATATATATAATTCAGCAACTATTTATACATTTGTGCGAGTTATTGATTATAGATATATCTAAATCACTTGATTTATTATTTAAATCTATTTTTTAAAAAATAATATTTTAGAAATAAAGAAATTTTACAAATTGATATCTTTTTATATAATATATTATATTATAAAATTATACTTTATTGTATAATAAATTTATGATATTATATAAAATTAACAGTGTTGGTTAGTTTTTATAAGTCCATTTAGATCGTAGTTACTTCTCTAAAAAATTAAAAAAAAAAAAAACATTATAATAATTAAGATTACAGAAGAATCAAATTAAAGACTACGAAACAAACCCTTCGAATCATAACCTACTTGAACCCTATTGTTTAACTTTTGAGGCAAAAGTTGAAATCCCTCCACGCGCCTGCCAAGAAATCGCCTACTCCAACGTATACTACCAGTCTACCAAACTCTCGAAGAATGGCACAATTATTGGAGCGTACAATAAACGCGTGGAGGAAATGATACTTGGTAATTCTTGAAGTAGGATTTTATGGGGGACCGACAAGATGTCGAATGATGATTAAGGGTGTCCCCACTGGTGCGTGATAGCTGTCCCACGTGTTTCCTCCTCGTCTTCACACGAACCCCAATAATGCATCGCCCTCTCCTTCGCTGTCTCAATTAAATTTAGTTTGATTTTTTTAAGAGTAGCTTCGCTTACGCTACCCGACATGCCCCCCGCATCAATCATGCCCACCCCACCTCCCTAAACCCCCGCTCTCTGCCGTACGAGACTCATTCCCCCCCATGTGATTCTCACGTGAACTTGGACCCTTTTCTATGTTACTTCCCCTGTCCTCATCCTCACCTGTCTCTACTCAAGTTTCCACATAAGGAAAAATGCTTTTGTAATGCGAGGAGAGTTGATCTAATATCTATATTATTTTATGTGAATAATGCGTATTGCAATATTGTATATTATATAATTCATATATTTTAAATTATTTATATTTTAGATTATTTTCCTTCTTTTTTTTTTAGAAAGTATAAGTTTTAATATTAAATTAATAATTTTTAGAATAAAGATATTTACAATCGTGAATTGTATAACTGCTGCATAATCGTTTTGAAAAAAAGTAAATAAAATATAGGATTTACATAAAAAAAAATTAATTTTTTAAATATGAATCTTACTTTTTTTCAAAACAATTACGCTACGTTTATGCACTTTACGATTGTATATAAAATTACTGTAAGTTTTAATTTGTCCAATTTGTTGCAATATGAATGATTTGTATAAATTCTAGATAGATAAGTCTAGCGTAGTTATTTTATAAAAAAATTGGATCTTATTTTTAAAATATAAAAAAATCTATTTCTTTTTAGTAAAACACATTTTTATAAAATAAAGATATAATTATATCTATTTGAGACTTGTAATTAATATTACTTTTATTTTTATATTTTTAAGTTTGTTTTTAAATTTAATTAGATGGTATTAATGCTTCAATTTATATTTTAATAATAAATTTTTTTTTTTTTACATAGAATAATAAGAATTTTCATTTTCATTTTATTAATCTGTATTTCTTCCACGAGGGAAATAATAAATTCGAAATGAAAACAGTTACTACTCAAATTAATAGAGGTACGTAGGAGTTGAAAATCATTAATGCATAATTGGACTTGTATATAATACCGACAACTTCTGAATGGGCCAAGCCGTCGCTACTAACCTCTGACCGTACAGTACAAGGTGGTTCTACCACCCCACACCATGTGATCGGCACGTGAACCTGACCCCTTGCTGCTGTTGTTTTATCGGGATGCTAGCGACGAGGGCACAATGACCATGTTGGCCCTCCTTGTATTCAATCATTGGTGCTCTGCGATAAGTACATCTTCCAATCCAAATGTTGTGGGTCCATTCGGTCAAACTCCGCTGATTAGACTTCTCACTTTGCTTCGTCATGTCACTATTAAATTATTATTATTATCCCATTTCACCCATTTGTGCCCCCACCAGTCACGTTTTGTCCCTTAGTAACTTGTGCAAGTATTCAAATACCTTTAATAAAAGAAAAAAATTGTAACATAAAATGACAAAACACGTTTAGACAATAAAATAAAAGGGGTAATTTTAGATAAATTGAATAAAATATTAATTTTTAATATTATTATTTTAAGATTTAAAAATGTTAAATTATTTATTATATTTTATATAAAAATTTAAAAAAATTGTAATGATAAGATGAGATGAGATAGGTTGAGAGTGTTTCTGTATTCAAACAGAACTACATAAAATTTAAGATCAATAATTTTTGTGCATATTTTTTAAAAAGATATATTATTTATATTTTTTAAAAAGATATATTATTAATTAGTTTTTATTTATTTATTAATATTGTAAATAATGGGTTTCTAGCTTTAAGGTAACTTTCTATCGTGCCATGAAGTGCTTCGCTCATGTCGTAGTCTGATTTTTAAAAAATTGCCAAGCAAATGCTAGCTTTTCTTGTGCTGTGAAATGCTTTGGACGTGTGTGCTAGCTAGACTTGTAACACATCAAAACGGAAGTCATCGTATTAACATATATTCTGTCATACCGAATATTTGCGAGTGGTCTGACTAGATGCCAGAATTGTGTTAGGGACAACTTTTGACCACAGGAATATTTAAGGTTATTCATCATTGTCTCAAAATTTAACATAAACTTCAAAGATCGGCATCACTGTTGATCTAATTAGAGTTCTTTGACTCATCGATGATTTCTCCAACGGAACTAAAAATAACCCAAAATATACTCACGTAATTAGACCTTATTCCTCCATAATTATTCATTAAATGAGAGTTCAATGTGGTGCTCAACTACTCATTCCAAAACAACTTGGTCACCCTTATTTGCCAAACTTGTCGCCCATCTGAATAATTGGGCGGAAGGACGGGTGGGTTTGATTGCTCATGAGTAAGTTGTACTTCAATCCGTTCCAATGTGTGACGAGTGTATGACTCCATATCATCAGTGGCCCTATAAATTTATAATCATCTCTTCTATGGAGTCAGCGTTTGCTCAGCTCGCAAAATCAGGATCAGGTTCGGAATCGGACGATTCATGAAAATCTTGAATTGATTATTTCAATATTGATAAAAAGTATAAAAAATCATATATGATGCAACTCCAGCATTTAATATAATGTATAAGAGAGTATAAAATATAAATTCATTAACCAGTTTCAATAAACATGTCATTTATGTTTTTAATCTCAATTTTTGACATTTTTTTAGCCCCATACATGAAAAATATAAGGAGTACCATTAAGTTAAAAACTCCTGGCAAATGTAGTATTTAATGCACAACCACAAATTCAATAGAAACACTCATTTATCTCCTAGTTTTTTTTGTTCAAAAATAGAAAATAAAGAACTATACATTTTATTCTTCAAATTCTTTCCAATTCTTATTGAACACAATGATGAAAAAGAAAATATATGTTTAGTTCTATCATATTCTTGTACAAGTGAATGTAGGACGTGGCCTCCATTGCAGAGCGTAAGCATTGTAATTTAGCAGCTATTACGATAGGTTAGAAGCATAGGATGTTCACGTGAGAAGGTAATAGTTCAGGTTCCCCTCAGAAATTTGGAAAAAGGACAGGGGAAAGCCCAGAATCTACTCTTGGAGTAGGTATGGGAGGCAGAACATCGGTGTGTGGTCATTGTCATAGGTCTCACGAAGGGGAGTATCGCCAGGCTTCACTCTCTTGCTTTAGATGTAGATGGATGGGACATTACGCCGAGGATTACCTTCAGGCAATTCCAGTTCAGAGAACTGGCCCTATCGGAGTATGGGGAGACCAAAGGTAGGCAGAACAAGCAAGAGTGTACGCCCTAACACCGGAAGAATTTGATGAGGATGCCCAAGGTTTAGGAAGCAAACGTCATCCTATATAGGGAACCTCGACCTTAGATTAACCAGTTAGTAATTTAAGAGCATAGTTGTGACAGTCAAGTTTCTTTAGTCATTTTAGGGCGAGTTAGAATGTCCAAGTACTATGCATGTACTTTGTTTGACTCCAGTGCGTCCCACTCATTTGTGTTTGCTACGTTTGCTAGAATAAGTAGCCTTTGGGGGGAGCCGATGCAACATAAGGTCTCGGTAGTGCTACAAAACAGAGTGGTAGTACCATGCACCAAGATAGTATTGAATTGTCCTTTAGAAATAAGCAGAGTCATCATAGAGGAAGACTTGATAGTGTTCAACTTATTGGGATTTGATATTATCCTAGGTATGGATTGACTATTTCAAAATTTGGTAAGTATCAACTATCAACAACGAACGGTAACATTCCAAGTGGCTAAGATGGAGAGTAGAATATTCAGTGGTAGCAAATTACTGTCAATGTCAGGAATAATTGCCTCACTACAAGCCAAGAAGGATTTAGCGAATGGAGCCGAGGCTTATTTAGTGCATTTAGTACTTAAGACAAAGGAGTCTAGAGATGTACAAGAAATACCCTTAGTGGGTGAATTTCTAGAAGTATTTGGGGAATTGCAGGACCACCACCTCTTAGGGAAGTTGAATTTCGTTCGAACCGGAACCTAGAACAATTTCAATACATAAGACACCTTATAGAATGGCCCAATCGGAGCTGAAAGAGCTAAAAATTCAAATACAATAATTGATGACGAAGGGATTTATAGGCCTAGTATGTCACCTTGGGGGCACCGACATTATTTGTTAGGAAAAAGATGGGACCTTTAGAATGTGTATCGACTATTGAGAGTTGAACACAGTGACCATAAAGAATAGATATCCCTTATCTAGACTACCATCATGGTGCAAAAGAAGAGGATGGCATGAAAGACAGCCATATCACCAGAAATAATCCTTCATTTCATGGTAAGACGATGAGAGGCGACAAAGCTAGAAGGGGAACGTCGACAAATTAGGAGAATAAAGTTAAGGTGAAGAGGATCATTTATGGGCTAGGACCCTAATCTTGGAAATGATGGACCACGCTGTAAGCCAACAAGGGGAGAAACGAATAGTCCAGGAACGTGATGAACATAAAAAGGACAAGGGTGGGGGTTCACCAATATTCTGACTCCAAATCTAGCAGAGGAGCTAGGACGCAATAGAGCATCATTGAAAGAAGGTGTATCAGGAGCAGTCAATAGATGAGACAAGAGGAGGGGGCTCTTGTCCCAATTGAAGATTATGAAGGCCCATGGGCAAATCAAGGAAGGAATGAGTCGTCACCTTGATTAGTTCGACAGAGAATACCGAAGAACACCCTGCCTCATGCACATCCCTTGGAATTTCATATCAATGGATGAACCTTACTGAATTTCGAGAATGAAATTATTTGATATGGAGGGGAGGATGTGAGGATTGGGCCAAAGCAAGGGAAGAGACCCTTTCTCGTAGGCAAGGTGCTATGGTAGATGAGGTAGCAATCAAACAAAGTGCAGCTAGTCTAAAGTATGGTGAGCAAGACTATGTACAAAGCTTAGTAGATACATCTCAATGTCGGGTGATAAAAGAAATTTCACCTTGTGCTAGGCAGGAAAGCCTCGTGCTAATCGTACGAGGGTGAGAAAAGTAGAGTTGAAAAAGATTGATAGCTCTGGAAAAGGACGGCTCATAGTACAAGGCGAGGAACAGCCAAGGTCAAGATCGATACGAATGTAAGTGCTCTCTGAGATGATGAGGAGATGCCTAGGAGGTAGTAGGTGTCGTACGTAGAGGCCCACATTCCATCTTAGACGTCACGTCTAGAGTGAGCTTGAGGAGAAATGATTACGGACCTCCTGGCCATATCGTCTTATCTTAGAAGTATGGTTCAACGCCATATGGGAGACCTTTATTAGGGGAAGGACTACGGGATTAGACTCGAGGCAAGCTGTAGGAACATGTGTGCCTTATCCTATTAGTCACTCAGCCTTTACAATTCTTCAAGTCCAGAGGATAAATGGACGGTCGAGATCAAGGGGCTCCTATACAAGCATATTTGGAGTCAAAACAGCGTTGGAAGGACACCTGATGGTTGACATTGTACAATTGACAAACTATCACTTTTGAGATCGTAAAGTGATTAATCTTCTTTGGAGTTAGAGTCTTAAAGGAGAGCTAGAGACTTCAAAGGGAGAGCAAGGAGGAGTAGCTCCAGTGTCAATGCCATTGTAGTAATCTATAATTTCTAACCCTGCATGTAGTGTATTGAAGTGCTCTGTTTGATGGACCACAGGCCAATACATACAATTCAGGATAAATTGATCCGGGATCACGAGCACATTGTTCCAAAATCTATCAATTGAAATAATAGATTTTTATTAAAAGTTACCTTGAGTTAAAAGTTTAAAAATCTAACATATATGTAATTTTAGTTCATAGACGTTGTTCAAACCATGAGGGAAATTCTTCGTCGTGTCTTGCCTCCATATTCTCTATGCCTTTCGTCTTAAGTTTGTACATGTGCTCACTGTATATAAGTGCAAAAGAATATTATTTTGAGCACAAAAGCTATAGTTAAACTTTTTTTAACCAGAATTATTCGAAACATGCAATGACATACTTACGATAGTCATCAATCTCCCGGCAATTATTTAGCACGTACCACCGAACTTTACTCAACTCTCCATCAATTAAATCGTAACCCGTTTGTGTACCCAAGAGTCGTACATTCTAGAAAAACATTGATAGCCCACGAGGAGGTGGAGCAGCAAGATCAGCATTTCTCTCTTGACGATTAAATTGTGTCTCAACACCGTGAAGATATAAAGAGCAAAACGTTAACCATTCATTGTGTATATAGACCTCTGCTATTGAACCCTCAGCTTTGGTTTTATTCCCAACAGTGCGCTTCAATCGACCCAAATATCTTTCAACTGGATACATCCAACGGAATTGTACCGGTCTACCCAACAATACCTCCTGGGGTAAATGTATTACTAAATGGACCATGACATCAAAAAATGATGGTGGAAAGATATGCTCGAATTTACAGAGTATAGTAGCAATGTCTTCTTCCATCTTCCGCAACATATCTCTATTTATTACCCAAGCGCACAAATCCTTAAAAAACATACAGAGTTCAGTTATGGCGACATGTACATTAGATGTTAGCTTCCCACAAATTCTCACCCGTAATAACTTCTGCAAAAATACGTGATAGTCATGATTTTTCAATCCACTAATATTTTAGTCATTAGGGCTCACGCATCTACCGACATTTGAATCATAACCATCTGGCAGCTTCACACCTTGCAACCATTTGCAGAAGTCCATCCTCTCCTTCCTCGTCATCATAAAACATGCATGCGGCATGACCACCCTGTTGCCTTCCACCCACAAATATAGATTATGTTTAATTTCCAATCTCTCAAGATATTTTCTCGTCTTGATCGTGTCTTTTGTCTTTTTGTTAATGCTCATTAATGTACTAGTATATTATCATAGATATTCTACTCTATGTGCATTACATCCAAATTATGTCCTAACATGTACGACGACTAATACGACAAGTAAAAAAAAAAAATACTATGTTTTGTCCAATTTAATTCTGCGGCGACTCATTTTCTCTTGTTTTTACCTCGACCTTTGTTAAAATTGTTCGCTCTAACATGTACCAATTGTTCCACTATCTCTTCTTCAGACAACTCGTTTGGTGCATTTTTGTCCTCTAATCTCCCATCAAACTCAGCACATTCTCTTATCCATGCATGATTTGCTGGTAGATATCGTCGATGACTCATGAAACACAATTTTTAAGAATATTTTAACCATTCACTAGCAGTTTCTTTATTACACATCGAATAAGCTAATTTTCCTTTAGTACTCAAACCGGAAAGATTTGCATATGCCGAAAAGTCATTTATCGTCCACATTACTGCAGCATACATCTGAAAAGATGTCGACGTGGATGCATCATAAGTTCTAATGCCTGTTTCCCATAACTCTTTCAGCTTTTCAATCAACGGTTGCGTGAATATGTCAATGTCATTCTCAGGTGATCTCGGGTTGAGGACAAGTAAAGTTAACAAAAAGTTGGGCGTCTTCATGCACTTCCATGGTGGAAGATTGTACGAAATCAACACTACGGGTCAAGTGCTATAACTTATACTCATATTTCCAAAACGGTTGAATCCATTGGTTGTGAATCTCAAGCACACGTTTTGAGCTTCTATCCCAAACTCTAGATGTTGATCATCGAAAGATTGCCATACAAGTGTGTCAGCTGGGTGCCTCATATATGCTTCATCCTTAACTCTTTTCTCCTCCTGCCATCTCATATCAGTAGATGTTTACTTACACATATATAGTCTTTGCAACCTAGGTCTCAAGGAAAAATATCGTAACACTTTAACCGGCACGTTTTTCCCAGCCTTCCACCTCGACTCTTCGTATGCAGGACATGCTTGTTTCTCCTTGTTCTCATTCTAGATCAAAATACAATCATTCTTGCATACATGTATAGACTTGTACTCAAACCCTAATCCTTTTCTCAACTGTTTCACTTCATAAAAGTTCTTTGGCAATGCAGACCCTTCGGGAAGCATTTCGTTAAATAAGTCTAATACCATATTTATTGCTTTCGTCGAAATTCCACACAATGACTTAATGTGAAGCAACCGGACAATAAGCGATATTTTGAAATGTTTTGTACAGTCTGGATAAAACTCGCGCTTTACATTTTTCCATATTATAACAAAATTTTCAGAATCAGTTTCTCGCCCACTTGAGGTATTGTTGTCTACGTTATTCATAAACATCCCAGCTCTAATGTCACCCAACATTTTCTCCATCTCATTCATCTCATAATCATCATCCATGTGTTGTAAATAATTTGGATAACCGAACAATGCATCTGCTGACTGTGCACACGACTCATCATGTAGTACCCATTAGGTATACCCCAGATCCATACCGTCTACAAATATATAACTTTCAACTTTCGCCAACCCTATTGCACACAAATTTTTACATTCTTGACATGGACACTTAATATAACCACGACTATCAGCAGAGCCCCTAGCAAAATGAATGAAGGTTCTTACTCCACGTGCATAAGGTGCATAATCCTTTCCAAGTCTATCGCTTAGACGCATCCAACTTTTATCCATTTCTAAAAACATCTTCTATCTATTAGTAACACGTACATATAAAATTCACATTTATGTCATTCTCCAATTCTCACTTTTCTTTTTATAAGGTATTTGGTCCTATCCCATTCGAGATTATATTATCCATATTGTACATATTTCATCACTTTACTACTTTCCATGTCAGTAGAAATTTCGACAGCGCCTCCTAATAGCTCTCAAAGTATACATGTTCACATAGAGGGATTGTGACCCTACGAACTGTATACCTGAATAACAGTAGAGGAAGACACCGAAACTTCATACTAAACGTATTTAGTAGGAGTAACAAGAATGTGTAATACAGATAATATAATACCGAACCGTCTACACTGGATAATTCAAGATTTGGTGGACACCTAAATGTATACTAATTCGGGTCTACGGTTAGATATGCAATGTCACACAATATCTATAAAAAAACACATGAAATAATATAAGCTTAAAATGTTTGAATTGCAATGTTAAAGAAATAATAGTGTTATATTGTTGAACTAGAGAGAGATGGAAGAGTATGTTCATAAGTTTCCTATTAGTACACAACAAAAGAGAATAATCTTGAAGAAAGGTTTAAATTTTAGTTTAATTACTTAACTGCAAACTCTTCTGCCTTTATAACTCTCAAGGCCAGAGAGACTTTGATAGTCAAGCAATTTGACAGACATTTCTTCAAGATCATTCTCCCTCATTATATAATTTTAATTATTACTATTATTAAAATTATCATTTTAATTATTATTATATAAGTATATCTACTTATTAATTGATACCTATTTAATTTTAATTGTTATTTTACAATTTATGCATTCTAATTGATATATTTCTTAATATTTATATTATAACTTAGTATAAGTTGATTTATTTTAATTACTTACAAAAATAAGCACATATTAGTTATAATTAGTTATTATGTTTCAAATGTTTACTAATATTTATATACTTAATTGAGTGAGTTATTTATTTATATAGACAATAAGTATATAATTTCTAATTAAGCATTTATTTGATCCTTATTTATTAGTCTCTATTTTACTTTAAATAAGTATATCTACTTATTCCAAATCTCTTCTTATTTAGTAGATTCAAAACTTCTTTTTTGAAGAGTATTTTACTTTCTTTATATATATAATAATAATATAATAATTTAGAATCTCACAATGGTAGGAATATTTAATAATTTATTATATATTATAGTTATTATATTTATATTATACTTTAATATAATATAGTTAAGTTATTTACTTATAAGCTGCATAATAATCATATTCTAATTAAACTATTATGAATATATTATATATATTTATTAAATATTAAATATTTATTTTCAAATTAAATGTATATTAAAAGTTTTTAATTTTAACTTAAATTAAATTCCTAAACTTATAATTTTCTTAAGAAAGAACAAATTCAAAAAAATTAAGAAATATTATATCAAAAAATTCAAATAAATCCACAAACATTACACAATATATTTCAAACCATATAACATATTCAATAAAAATTCACAAACAATATTCACAATATTTCAAATCCATATCATAACATATTCATAATATTCCCACAACAATATTTTTAAACATATTAATTCATCAATAAACACTATAAATACACGAAATATTCACAAAATTCATAAACAATAATCATAATATTCTCACAACAATATTTCTAAACATATTAATTCATCAATAAACATCATAAACTCACAAAATATTCACAAACAATAATCACAATATTTCTTGAGTAAGCATAAACACAAATCAACTTTCCATTTTAAGAGTAAGCACAAACACAACATAATTTTTCATTTTAATTTATAATATTACACAATCCATATCTCAAAGATTTCCTTCTAATTCATCAATATAAATAATTTAATTCCTTCTAATTCATCAATACCCAATTGATACATATTCACTATATATATAATAAAAATTCACTACTCAACTCACAGTATTCTACCCATATCCAACTCATCAAAATCCACAATCAACTCACATTATACACATCTCATATTCATCATTATCCACAATAAAATCCCAACAAAATGTATAAACATATTTCTAAAGTTTAGAAATATACATACCACTCACAATATCCTCTTACAAATAAAAAGTTTTCAACTTGTCAAAAGAACCAATCCTTAAAAAAAAGACAACATTTGCTTGTTAGAGACATACATATATATATAAAAAAAAAACACAAGAAATATCATCAAATTGTAAAAATATAAAAAAGAAAAAGGATTTTTCCTTACCAAAATAGTTTCAAAATATTAACCCTCTCTCACTCTACTCTCTCTCTCTAACCCACGACCCTCTCTCACCCTCTCTCTCTCTCTTTCGTGCACGGGGGAAGCATAAATGACTTTGCTTCCTCCCGTGCATGTTTTCATACAAAGACATTTCATTTGATGACACGTTTGAATGTTTAAGTTGTATGTTCGGACGTTCATTTCATCCCGCTCAATTTTCAGTTGAAACGTTTGAACGCTAAATTGTAACATTCGAATGTTACTTCTCAAGACATAGACCGAATTTAAGCAAGAAATTTTCCGTACAAATTTTTTAACGTTAGAACGTATATAATTTAACATTTGAACGTTTATAATTTTCCTATCATATTTCATCCACTAATGTCTGAACGTTAAATTGTAATTTTTAGACGTGAATGCTCATCACAGAACAAGAAATTCGAGCGGGAAATTTCCCCACGTCCAAATGTATATAATTTAACGTTCGAACGTTTATAAATTTCCTCTCAAAAGACATACGTTAACGTTCAAATGTTAAATTGTAACATTCGGACGTAAATGCTCATCACAGAGTTAGGAAATCGAGCCGGAAATCTCTAGCTTAAATTTTTGCACATTCAAACATAGATAATCCACGTTTGAACGTGCAAAAGGGGACATTATTCAATAGTTGGTATTTATTAATATTCTAGTTATATATACTATAGTATATATATATATTATATAACACAACATAATAACTATACTATATTATATTATATAGCATATTATATACACTATATTATAACTAATATATAACATATTAATATAATATGTTATAACTAATATTATAACTAAAGCATATTTTTTTTAATACTTATTGATTTTCTCAATTCATTTTTGAAAACATTATTCAATTTTCTCAATCTATACGAAATTTCAAAATATAAAAAATGCATATATATCATAAATTAAAAATGTATGACTATTTCGATATGCAAATTAATTATACAAAATACAAATAGTCATAATTGTCAGTACAAAAAAACATATTTAATGCTAATAAAATATATACACTATTGGGCCATATCGTGTAGCAACGTCTCGACTCTAGCAATGCGTGCCTCAATATCAGTCACTCGACACATGAGCTTTGACTCAATCTCTGCGAGGGCAGACTGCATGTGTGGCGCCCCCAAACTTTCATGTACGGACACGCATGGAAATCAAGGCACCGGGATGATGACAATATGGTCACGTACCCCAATACATGTGCTGAGTGTGTGTAATGCAACACGTGTACAATAAACAATACGCAGCAGAATGGTTAAGTCAAATAACTAAGTACCAGAGTTTAATACAATACAAAAGTACTGAAAATCCACATGTCAATATAATACAATTTTTGTTTACAAATCAACATCAAATCAAATAAAATACAATAAGCATAAGCGAACCAATCTTCAAATATAAAAATATCCAATATTCCTACTCCTCAGGCAGAGCCGCATCCTCGAGCTCAGTCTTCTCAAAACCTGCATCAAAATCTACAGTACCAAAGAGATGGTACCGCAGGTAAGTAAAACTCAAAATGCTCCAAGACAATAAATATATTAAAACAACTAACGCTATGCATTTACATGATGACAAAAGCACAAACTCGAGAAAAACACCATTTCTTGAAAATCACAAGTTTCCCATACATGCCAAAAATCACCATTTGGCACAAAACAAAAATCTAGGAATAATTTCATTAATTTAAATTTTAACTGTATACACCATGGCCTCCCCTAGGGACCATTCACATACTCTGGCTCTCATCGTCACCCCACGGGTAACGACCGTGCAAGTGATACACGAGTGATGCCCAGTTCCGCGCCCACCGCGTACATAGCCAAGCATCCTCTGACCCCCACCAGCCCGACGAGTCACGAAATCGGATTGAGAGATCTACCATCCCGTCCAAGTCCTGGGCAACAGCCACAGGAGACGACACTCAGTATATTCCGCTCCCGAGTGTCCAGAGGAGCTCCACCGAGATAATACCCCATCTCGGTTGAGGGTGAAACACACGCACCCGAAAAGCCTTAAACACAGTTTCTCAAATCACACACCCACGCATGCGTGCACAATGCCATGAAATCAACCAATTACCAACAACCAACAGTTATCAGTACAACCAGATAACCAAATCATAGTTTATAAAACATGTTAGTGTAAAAATATACTTAAGTCTTAAAAGTCTTTTGGAGAAATAATTATAGTGCTATATAATAATTTTACGAGGATCACGGAGATGCAAAAGGCAGCTGGAAAGCAACGTAGCAGTGCAAAAACACTGTGGCCAAAGTACACAGTATACTCAAATTCCAATAGAGTCAAACGAAGACTTGAAATTGATAGGGTAGGGCCTATGGAAGGTGGTGAAGCTAGTGGAAGCAACGGTTGGCCGTGGGTGGCGGCCGAAACGGTGGTGGAAGGTCAAAAACGTGAAATCAGAGCTTGAGCTCGTGGAAGTGGCTTCGGCGACGGATTGGAGCTGGAATTGGGTGAGTTAAGATGACAAGGGGCCGGTGAAAAAGTGGTGAAGAAATGGTGGCCAATAGTGGCCGGACGGTGACGGAACGGGAAGAAGAAGGCCGCGGCTTCGTACGGCTCTTGGAGACTAACAGCGACGTGGAGTGGTCTAAAATTGGAGGGGTTGACTCGTCGGCAGCTGGGAAAGAGGATGGTGCCGGCAGTGAGGGCCACAGATGGCCGGCGGTAGTGCTGGGTGGAGAGAAGCCGAACGACGTGGGGGAGAAGAGAGAGAAAATTGAGCAGGAGAGAAAAAATCGAGCAGGAGGGAGGCCAAACGGGAAAGAAAGAAGGAAAAGAAGGAAAAGAAAAGAAAAGGAAGAGAAAAAAGGAAAGAGGAAAAGAAAAGATGGAAAAAAGAAATGAGGTACAATCCTCCCAACTTTTGCGTCACAACTGATCCTCAAAATAACTATTTTTAAAACAATAAATTAAATAAATCAGTTTAAACTTAAAACTAATTAAAATAAAATATTAAACTCAAATAATAATCATTCTTTAAAATAAAAGGCAATTTAATTGTAGAACACTAATTAAAATTATGAAAGCACATTAAAATAATTCTCGATTTAAAAATCGTAAAATAATCTTGCATAAACATGTTTAAATTAAATTAAACGGCTAAAAAATTAAATATTAAATTAAAAACCCATTCAATAAAAAACATGTAAAAATCGGGGTGTTACAGCATGAATGATCTCTGATGTCTGTGTGTGTATCTCTGCACTCACGACATCTGCAATCTCCTCACGAGTAACACTGTGTGATGCATTCTGTATAGATGCCTCACCAGATACGCCCTGTGCACCTACCTGTTGCGAGTTGGAGTGTGGTGGTAGATAGTGGCTTCGACAGCCGCGTTGGGTAGTAAGTGGCACTGGAGCGACAGAGGGAACGATTTGGATTTGGTGCATTCTAACGATGCTGGGTCTGAACATGATGCCTTTTATTTATTTTGTCCGTTCGAACGGTTAGTAATAATATCTAAACGCATTTCAAAAATATTTTATTGGTTCGATCGCTTACTAATACTGTTCCAACGGTAAAAAGAATTTGTTGGTTATTATTATATTTTTTATATAATAAAGTATAGATACTTATAGTACTTATATCTAATACTTATTCAACTTATAATACGAACTGCTTAATGATTATATACTAATATTTATACTACTTCTTATATATACTTATAAGTACTACAATATGTTATAAGTATATGTACAACTATATAATTATATACTAGTATATATATAATATATACTCATATAGTTATGCTTATATTATAGTGAAATATACAACTATAAAATGTTGTATACTTATAAATTTATAACTATCATGTAATATACTTATATATAATATGTACATATAAGTATCAGATCAATATATATACTTAAAAATAGAAGATATATCATATGATATACTTATACTTACATACTCATGTTATATATATACTACTATATACAAGAATTTACATTATAGTATATTATATATATTGTAATATATATAATATTATATTGTATTATATATATATACTATGATAGTATAATACTTTAAATGAAAACATAATAATATAGTGATAGACATTTGGCTATAATTAATAAAACTAACAACAAAAATATACTATATATAGTATATAGCATTATATAGTGTATATATAATACTACATATATAGTATAGTATATATATATATAATACACTATATATACTATATAGTATAGTATATATATATATAATACACTATATATACTATATAGTATATTGTATATATACTATAATACACNTAATAAAACTAACAACAAAAATATACTATATATAGTATATAGCATTATATAGTGTATATATAATACTACATATATAGTATAGTATATATATATAATACACTATATATATATTATAATATAATATTAGATATAGTATGCTATATATTATAGTATACATTATAATATATAACATATATTATTAATATAATATATTATTAATATATTTTTGGAAAATCAATCGGGCAACGTTCGAATGTACTATTTTCTCACGTTTTAACGTTTCCTTCAACGTTGGAATGTTACTAGGAATGACAATCGAACATTTTGTGTATATAAGCCCAATCGAACGAAGAAACGTCATTTTCACCGTTTTATACTCATTTCGTTTGCACGCCAACACTAAATCGTTGCCTTAGCCGTCAAACCCCACCACAACTGTCACTAAAAGGTAGGCATCCATCTTTTATCCTCTAATATGTATTTTATTTGAGATTTAGGGTCTGTTTTGTTTAAAACCGAACGTTAGTGGTGACTGAATTTTCAACTCCATTTTTCGGCCGCCACAGGTTGCCATTGGCCAAATAGTCACTGTAGAAGAATTTCTTAAAGTGTATACGTCATTTCTATGGCGGCATTTCGGCATTTAGAACCTTGTAACTTGATTTTCGAGATTTCGAGAATGGCTTAGTCAACTTAGCGATTCAGCCATTCTGTGTCGTAATGATCAAATGTTTTACCAAGACGTTCGAACATATGACGTTTCAATTACATAGCCGTTATGTCTTGCACGTTCGAATGTATATTTTTTTACATTCGGATGTTTCTTTTGGTAGCATTTATGTCTGAATGTTTAATTTTAACGTTTGAACGTACTACTTTTTAATTTATTTATGTCTTCAACATTCACAAGTGTATCCTTTATGTTCGCACATAAAACACATACATTCGAACGTATAGCATAAAGTCCAAACATTTATGTCGTACATTCGAACATATGACTTTTAAATTTAGTTACGCCTTACGTTCGAATGTTTATGTTATACGTTCGAACGTATGTAGTTTACGTACAAACGTAAAAGATATGCTTTATATGAACGTTCGAACATGTTCGAGCGTTAATAAAGAGTAGTTTAAAATTAACACGAAAGATTCATCAATAGTACTCATAATTTTTTTTCCTTTTCTATTTGCAGAATATGGCTCATCCTTTGCATATCAAGAAACGTGGGAGGGAATGACCCACTCAGGATACTGCTCGTATAAGGGCTCGTACTGTTATGGTGGAATGAGTGATCCTGATCAATGAGTTTGACGAGCTTAGATGGGAGCAGATGAATCTCAGAGATGTCTTCATCAATAGAGACTAGGGATATATTTACACATTGAGGGGGAATGTATACCTCGCAATGGTTCAAGAGTTCTATATGAGATGTGTGACATGCCTTAAGACACATCCTCTCACACCGTGACTGTATGCGGTGTTTCATTTGAGATTTAACCAGATGTCATCACTAAGCTCCGGATTTGTCGAGGAATTGAGACATCGACTACGGTTGACTCTCTAGCCTTGGTTCGCACATCTACATTTGCACATGGCACACTCGATGCAGATGTAGGCACTTCTACATCATCTATTGGCCCATATGAGCCATCATTAGCCAGAGATGCAGACCGGTCAGAGGCCTAGGATACTGGCCATGAGGCTTGGGATGATGACCGAGACGAGGATTTCTACATCCTCACTAGGAGAGACCGCATGCAGATCGAGAGGAAGAACGCCTTCAACCAAAACCATCCACTACGTTTCTTCTGCATGTTGCAGCTTATTGTTGCAACAAACGTAGATGCTATGACACATAAGACCACATTTAGTCGGATTCGGGCACAGTTTTTTATACAAGTGGCACGTGGAGATCTCATAGATTTGCTACTGCACATTTTTGAAAGGATCCGTTACGAGGCAAGCATTGTCTCCACTGACAACCTCCCACACGGTGTCTTGATTAGCCGGCTAGTACTTGCTTGAAGAGTGCCAACCTAGCCGAAGGAGCTAGTCAAAGATCAAATAAGTCCCTCGACATGACCACGCATCGACGTAGCATTGGACAAGCGAGGGGGTATCCTCGACGTCAGCCACCCCTGTAGAGGATCTAGTTCCTCCGACGCATGCCTAGCCCGGTGTGGGGAGTAGTAGTCAGCAGCCAACGAGTACATCTATGGGAGATACGCGGCCTACTTGAGCTGATTCGGTGATCTCATAGCTGACTACGCATTTCGATCGATAGATCGATCGACAGATTGTTGTTGTAGAGGCGTCTGTTGTCGAGATAGCCCATCGTGTAGGTATCCTCAACGACAATATTGATAGCTTGACTAAGGAGATAAGAGTATGAATTTAGTGAACAACGCATTCATCTAAGTGTTGTGTACGAAATTCTATTATAGAGATGATGTGGAGGAGTTCACGTGCATGGGTGGCAGAGCTTCGGAGGAGTGCAACCGGCCTTTTGATCTGACGAGGATGTGGGTCGTGAAGAAGTAATCTTGTCTTCTTTCTCCTCCATGTAGGATTTGACGCTATGGTTGGAAGTGAGTTTGCAGTTTGCACGCTGAAATCACTGAATACGGGTTTCAGAGGAGCAGAACCTCCTCTTCTTTATTCTTTGTGTTTTGTTTTATTTTTTTATTTTTACAAAATAAGTGCTGACGTGAGAAAGTCGCGTAAGATTTGTGCGCATCTTCTTGCACGAAATTACCTGTACCGAGAAAGAACTGTTAATTAAGAAGCTTATTGGAAATAAACTGTTGGACTCTTAATCGATGAGTGGCTAGCGTTGAGATAGGCCTTATGGATATGACGTTGACATTGTATGCTGCAGTTTTTTTATTGTATTTATTTTAGGACAGATATTGAAAGAGTAGGAAATTTTGCATCTGAAATTTTAAAGTAGCTTTGAAAAGCAATCCGAATTAAAAAAAAAATTATTAAATTCACTCAAAATATAGATGACATGATATTTATATAAACATGAATTATAGTTAGCATAATATCTTATACAAGGATAAAAAATATCAAGTATAGATATTCCAAGAGCACTTAACAATTACTCTCAATAAATAACCTTACAAACAATGATTACAAGGGAAAAAAAACACATCTCATTATTATTTTTAAAACAAATCTGTTTTGAGCTATTTATTCAAGAATCCAACACTAAGATTGGGACATCACAAAATGTTTGGGACATCGCAAAATGATTAAAAAGGAGATAATAAAAAATTGAAAAAGGCCGGGTAATTCCTTAAATAAAACCAAATTAGGTTGCAACTTTTTCTTGACTATTATTGATAAGAGTATTCCAATCTAGTTTTTTATTCTCTAAATATAAGCTGTCTCTCGAGTTCATAGGGTATTGAATAGTTATCTCAGCGTGTAAAATTCTTAAAAAAAATAATAATAAGGTGCACACTAAATATGCATATTGATTACGCCCAAAGAATAACGCGGTAGTTGTAGCAAAATTTTGGGGTATCGATTCCACAAAGAGACAAATTAAAAGAATAGTAGAAGGAACAAAGAAACTAAGGAAAAATATCAAATGATTATTAGAGAACAAAGATTAATTTTAAATGTAAATTAAAGTGAAGCAAAGTGATTAACGAAAAAAGTACTCAATTTTACAAACAGTAGAACGTCATAAATCCCTTGCACAAATCCGGTATTTTAATTATTCTTGATTTATTAGATAACTCAATTGGAAATTCAATTCTCAAAATTTCCAATCGGAAGATATAGATTTATAAACCAAGATTAAACCAAATGTAACCCTATGAAGAATTATTCACCACTTTTAAAAACGTAAATTATTATCACTATTGAGAAAATCCAACGACGACAATATACTCAAGAAGCGATATTGCAGCAAAGAATTAAATCAATATAGATAAATAATTGATCCAAACATAATCAAAGAACTAATCCATTCAATAGAAAAAGCATGACTGAATCCATAAACAGAATAAATTCTATGATTATTCGGAGAAGAGAACATCAACGATGAATTGAGAATGATAAAATAAAAGAGTTTTAGTAATTGAAAATCAAATACATAAATCAAAAATAAATTACAAATACTATCAAATGTGTAAGTTCATCCCTAACCCTACTTGAGAATTTAGTTACTCATAAATATAATGGATAACAAAAATCTCAAGAGAAAGGTAAAGCAAACGGCAGACATGAGAATTAAATTGCTCCCCTCCTCTCCCTTTTCAGCCTGCCAATGATATCCTTATATAGGGTAGGAAAGAAACCCTAATATCTTCATGATTCCAGCCAAGAAAAATCGCCTAAATCTTAGGACTTATCTTGGTAGCCACGTATGCACTTTAGGAATTCGAATTTGGAAATTTGTATTAGAGACAAAGTCGTAGCCCTTTAAGTTAGTTTTCCAACGCATCTGGAATCGCATCTTTAAGTCGTAGCCCAGTCGTAGCCCTTTATTGAAAGTTCTTAGGTTGTTCCAAGTCTTGCCCATTTGAAAATCCTTTGAATTTGACTGGGTTTTGACTTACTCTTTTATAGTCCCTGAAATTAAAAATAAAAATCTGCTTAGGAGTATCTCAAAATAAATAGAAACTCAATTTAAGAATACACATTAATTTCTATAATTTCTATTCATATTTTAGCATTATAGTCCAATAATAGGGTATTTAGAGTGTACTTTCATATACTCATCACATATTAATGCAAATAGTTTTTTTCAAGTATTTTTAAAACATCTTTAACCAGTAAGAAAAAATTAAAAACTACAAATTTGTTAATAAACAATTTCTTAACTATTAAAAATATAAAAAAAATTAAAATATATAAGTGACTATTAAATGTCATAATAGCACCATCAACGAATATCGTGGACTCCATAGAAAACCAACAATCCTACCCAAGTTTATATCTTCTTTCACTGAGTGAAGGTAAGGTTTTTCTCTCTAAGTTTCCTCATAAACTTAGAGATCTCTTTCTCAGGCCTTGGTCTGTGGAGTGTAGTGTGATGGCTGGTGACTTAGTAGCAATGTGTGAGGGGTTGAGGTTGACAGAAGAGGAACAACAGGAGATAGAGGTAAGTTCTGTAGATATATTATCTTCTATCTCTAAGAGTAAGAAGTGCATAATGTCTTGTGTTATTTCTGATAAAGGAATCAATAGAAAGGCGTTCATGTTGACCTTATGAAGAGTTTGACAGGTGGAAAGTAAGGCATTTTCAAAGAGGTGGGTTGGAATAAGTTTTTGAGAAAGTTTAAGGAGGTTTCTGATAAGAGATGAGTGTTGAAGGATCGTCCATGGTCCTTTGAAAAATCTTTAGTTTGCATGCTTGATTGTGAAGGGGCAGAGTCAGTGTAGCAGATGCAGTTTAGGCATGAGCCCTTCTGGGTTCAACGTCACGACTTACGATTTGCTAGTATGACTTTGGGAATGGGTGAGAAGTTGGGTAGTTCTTTAGGTGATGTTATTATGGTGGATGCTGCTGACAATGAATAAGGCCGGGGTAAATGTTTTCGTGTCAAAGTGATGCTTGATATCACCAAATCTCTTGCTAGAGGTAGATTTCTATCGGTTGGTGACACTAGATACTGGATTTCTTTTAAGTATGAACAACTGACAAATTTCTATTATCACTGTGGTTTGATCAAACATAGTGCAGGAAAATAATCTCAATTAGAAGAAGGTAAAACTATCAACGGTGGATTTAGTCAACAATATGGGGCTTGGATGAGGATAGTTCTAAGAGTCCTCATAGCAGTAGTTCATAGTTAAAGACCTATCATGTTCATGGAGGGGCTCCTCTGAGAGTGGTCGTCGGGAGACCTTAGTTGAGTCACAAGTTGATGCTGCTATTTTAGGAAAGTCTACTAAAGATGATCATAATTCTTGAGAAGGTACAAGTTTGGAAGGTGGTATTAAGAATCCCAGAGATGTTGGGATTGAGAAGCAGACTGAGGCTCTTTATGGTAATCAGCATAACTCCTTACCAATTAGGCAAGTGGACCAAAATCAGGATGCTATAAGGGAGGCAAAGATTGAGGTGGCAGTTAATATGGAATATTCTTTCTATAATCATGACATGATTGAAGGCACGAATTTAGGAGTGGGGGTAGGGTCTATTATTTGGCATTAACAAAGAGACGTGGTCATTTTCTGACCAGGTCAATACTGCAAAGTTTGAGGGGTCTTTATTTACAAGTGGAAATAGAGGCTCCAAAAAACAGTTGAGTTGGAAGATAAGAGCAAGGGCTGGGGATTCAAGTGTGGTGGATTAGGCTAAGAAAAGTACGATGGATTTGGATATGGTTTCATAGCCCAAGAAGAGGAAACCAGGGGGCTCAAAAAATGTTAAAACTGATAAAAGGTAGAAGGGATCTCAAAAGGTTAAGATGATGGAAATCAATATTAAGGCAGAGGCTACTGTGCAGCCCTACCAATCATAATGAAACTCTTATGTTGGAATTGTAGAGGGCTTGGGAACCCTTGTACAGTTCGTGAGCTTCACCTTTTGGTGAAGGAAAAGGTCCCACATGTGGTGTTCTTATATGAAGCAAAGTGTAGAAGGGAACAAGTAGAGAAGATTAGGGAAAAGTTGGGTTTTGAACAAAGCTTTGTAGTCTATTGTATTGAAAAGATTGGAGGTTTGGCTATGCTATGGAAGCAAGTGGTGAAGGCAGAATTGGAATCTTACTCAAGGAACCATATTTCTATGGACACGGAACATGAGGAAGGGTCACTTAAATGGCTGCTTTCTGGTTTCTATGGAAACCCTGCAGTGGAAAACTAGAAGGAGAGTTGGCAACTACTAAGAATGCTTAAAACTGTAGATCAGAAGGCATGGTTATGCATGAGAGATTTTAATGAGATTATAAGCAATGAGGAGAAGTCAGGTGGTGATAATAGGCCTTTCTCTCAAATGGAAAGGTTTAGAGTAGCTTTAGAGTTCTGTGAATTCAATGATATGGGCTTCCAAGATTCAAAATTTACTTGGAAGAATAGAAGAGAGAGGGGTGAGTTTACAAAAGAAAGGCTTGATTGAGTCCTGGGTAATAACTGCTGGCCAATAATTTTTTGAACAACTGATGTTCAAGTGCAGGCAGCTCAAACTTCAGGCAACTCTCCACTTTTCATCTCTTGCCCTATTGAGGGAGAAGAAGAGAGTACGAATGTTAAGATATTCGGGAGTGAGGCATGTTGGTCTAAGAGACAGGGTTGTAAAGAGATAATCAAGAGGGCCTTGAGGTCATCATTGGGAGGAGGCCATTCTTTTAACTCTGTTAAGGATGGTCTACAGAGGTGTAAGAATCAGCTGAAGAATTTGGCTAAGACTTATGATGGCAACTAGAGAAAGCAAATCAGATTGAAGAGAGAAATGATTTAGGAAATGCAAAAGTTGAACTAAGGGATTTTAATGAAACTATTAAAGGATTATAGAATGAAGTGGATGTTTTATTTGAAGAAGAGGAGATAAGGTGGAAGCAAATATCAAAACAGTTGTGGCTCAAGAAGGGGGATAAGAATTCAAAATATTTTTGTAAGTGTGCCTCTTAGAGAAGGAAAGTTAATGCTATTAAGAAAGTCTCAAATGGGAGTGGAGAGGCAGTAAGTGGCAAAGTAGAAGTGAGTGAAATGTTCCAAAGTTATTACCATGAACTATTTAAAACATCATAGCCATGGGGAATTGAGGAGGTTCTAAGGAATGTTGAACGAATTGTCACTCCTGAAATGAATGTTCAGATCTCTCCAGGTCCTGATGGTTTCTCAGCAAGTTTCTATCAAGAAAATTGGGATGAAATAGGTCATGAGGTCTTTTTTGCTGTGAAGGAAGTTCTCTCCTCTAGAAAAGGCTTAGTAGATATTAATAAGACCTTTATTGCATTAATTCCTAAGAAGAATAATCCAGTTTAGTCTCTAAATATCGGCCTATAAGCTTATACAATGTCTTTTTTTTTTTTT
>QEOT01003480.1:0-56455 GCA_003123785.1 Pterocarya stenoptera | reverse complement strand
TTTTGCAAAACTCTCAAGAAATGACCAAATAGATAAATAGAGTTCATTTCCAATACCCATTATATCTGGAACTCTACAGTACCCAACAAACTGAAGAAGCTCACCAAAAGATCGAGAAATCTTAGTATATACAAATCCAAAAGGTTTGTACAATCAAATTTAGGGATACCAATTAAAAACAAAAAGGCCCAAATACATAAAATGGGTTGAGCCGAACAAGAAATGCTCATTGAGCAAGGACCTCGCTTGTGAAGTATAGACTAGAGTCCAATCGGTGAAAAGGATGGGAGCTAGTGAAGGAAACAAGGAATTTACCTGCGATTAAGCTGGTTGGTAGTGCAATATCAGTTTTTCTGAGCTAGTCCCACGTGAGGTTCAGCTGCTGTGAAATAGGAAGAGGAGGCCACTATTTGGGGGAGAGAGTAGTTACCCTCCATGCGAGGGTAAATGGGAAGACCATTATGTGAATTGATCTTGAATTTAGCACTGATTTGAGGGATTGGGAGAGAGTGAGAGCTGTGAGGGATCGAGAGAGTGAGTGTGCACCTTTGGATGCCGTTTTCGGCTAAAAACGGGTATCGAGTATTACCCGTTTAAAAAGCAAACGGGTATCAGTTATAATCAGTTCCGCTTTCACACCTTAAATGGGCTAGGTTTTCAGGTTGGGTTGGGTTGACGATTCGGCCGGGTTGGGTTTGCGGCTTTTTTTGAATAGCCCTACCTGAGAAGGGCAATTAAGAGAATAAGAAACAAAGACCCAACCCAAAACAAATAGAATTTTAGGCCCGGCCCACAGGTAGGCCTCCCTCTGGACGCAACCTCCTGGAGGGAACGTACTGTAGGGGGATGAACCTTGTCGTCCTGAAGACCCCTCGAACAATGTCCAGTCCTTGAGTACCTGTTCGTGTAATGAGCGGGAAGTAAGAAAGACCCTCGAACCTCTGATATGGAGACATCGACAGACAACCAAGGACATCAGTAGGGTAAGGTAAATCAGGAAACCACGCCGCATTAACGGTACTACTATCCGAACTACAAACCACATCAATGATGTTGTCATAGAGGCACGACACATTAAAAGACTCTGAAAGAATGAATAGTAAAAGAAAACAAACTCCATGGGGGCAGACACGATTTGTCCCCCCTAGACTCGCAATATAAGTAGCAACTCCTAGATACGAGAAACGCTCTGGGATATCTAGACTCTTTCATTATTTACAAACTTTTAAAAGAAGATACTAATTTTAGCATCGGAGACTCCCTGACCCCAAGGCTAGGGGTCTGGTTTTGGACAAAATTTAGGACCGAACAGGTATGTACCGGTTTTGCAGTTTTGAAAACTGATTACGCACCAGTTACCCTCCTAAACCGGTACCTCCGGTTTTGCCGGTTCCGGTCCGGTTTGGTCCCCTTTTTCGGCTTTAATAAAAAGTAAATTTTTCATAAAAAATATGTTTATAAAAAAAATAACTACTTTAAAAAGAATTTGTTTTATTAAAAATCTGTTATGTAAAAAAAAAAAAAAACCTACCATAAAACAAAAACTGAAAACAATAATCTGCTGCAAAAAAAAAAAAAAATCGCCATAAAATGTTATTAATTTAAAGTATATGATCAAATAATTTTTCATATTTAAGATTAAAATTTTAAGTAATAAATTATAATAACATTATCTTATATATAATTATAATTTATATTATTATATAAAATTATATAAAATTTATATATAATATTAAAAAAATTAATTTAAAATATATAATATAGTGAACTGGTCTTGTCCAGTCTGGTCCAGTCCTAAAAAGCATAGAAACAGAACCATACCAGTATCGGCTCGTTTTGGAATTAAGGGAACCAGTCTTGGACCGGACCAATCCCAAACCGGACCGGCTCCACCTGCTTGGGCCGGTACGGTTTGATTTTTCGATTGCCAGGTCAATTTTTTCACCCCTACCCAAGGCGACCCTTTCCTAATATCCTTTTTCTCTATTATCGGAGGCCCAGTTCTAAAGACCTAAGTTACTGGAACCTGGCCCAAAGGTGTACGAAACATGATGTTAACAGTGGCGCCATCTGTGAGATCTCTTTAGATCTTGTATGTACTCTGTATGCTTGTGACAACCTGTTTTGGACAGCTCAGAAGGGAGACATGAGAAGCCATGGAAGTAAAGTTGAAAGCTATGGAGGACTGGGTGACAAAGTTGACCGACGAGGTGCAAACATGTCGCAAAGAGATTGAGGAGCTTGGAAAGCCTCAACGAGGACAGTACGACGAGGCGGAGCCCAGCTATAGCGAGCGCGTGGGTTCTCGAAACATGGGAGCTGGAGTAAACAGGGAAGACGAAAGGAAGAACTTGCAGGACGAGCTTTTCAATCTCAAAGGAAAGTACGTAAAGATTGCAAGGAAGGTGGGCACATCATAGTTAGTGGACCAACTGCTCACACACACTAGTCTATCCTACAAGGAGGAGGTGATGGCTTTGCCCTTACCACCAAAGTTCAGGGTCCCCACCATGGACATGTACGATAGAGGGAGGGACCCCCTTAAGCACCTGAAAGCTTTCAGGACTTACATGACATTGCATGGTTTCTCAGGGGAGGTAGCACGTAGGCTACTAGGTCGTTCCTACTTACCTTAAAGGGGCCAGCACGTGTATGGTTCGGGTTTTTGGTGCCCGACTCTACAGAAAGTTTTGGCGAGCTGGCTCGACTATTTTTGACTTAGTTCATGTCAAGTCGACGAACGCGACACCCAATAGCAAACCTCCTCACCATCAAGTCGGGAGAGGAGGAAAGCCTGAAGACATATCTGTCCCAATTCAACAGGGAAGGTACGATCACCGATGACCAGAAAGAGAGGATAACCTTGGCGGTGGTGCCTCTGGGAGGGATCTGGCCATGATCCCAGTTCATGGCTGACTTGGAGAGACAAACTCCCAGGAGTTTATGGACCAGGACGATAACTTCATTAACACTGAAGACACTACTCGGGTCCTAACGAAGCCAAGGAAAAAGGAGATAGAGAGAGCGGAGAGGAAGACAAGGGCCCCAACTAAGGCTAAGGTCCAAAAGAAGTTAGAAAAGAGCTCCCACGACAAGAGAAGGGAGGAAGCTCAGATGAGGGGGCCTAGACCTAGCTTCGACTAGCCCATTTTCACCATCCACAAGACCGACACCTCCGCTGCCCATGAAGATGATGATCGAGGCATTGTCCACTGTTATAGCACATACCACAGGTCCACCTCACACAACACTGAAACCTGGCTCTCCTAACAAACAAGGGAGGATGGAGCATGCGGAACTGAAGATGCAATGTTATCCCTTTGCCCGAAGATTGGAGCAGGAAAGGATGGGAATGTCGAGAAAAAAGACACAGACCGAGTCGATCAACGAAGAAGGGAGGAAATCCCTTGGCAACGACCACCAGTACTACGGCTACAGCAAGATCCCCCCTGCTCCCCCCCGTCGGGGGGGGGGGGGACCTCCACTTGGGGAAATCGTAACAATAGCGGAAGGATTCGCAGGTAGGAGCACTTCCTGCTCAAGTAGAAAGGCACACTTTAGGCGGGCTCGGTACCAAGAGGTGTATGGCGGAATACCGCCCCGCCAAGCACCGAAGGGGCGAGTTGACTCCGGTTATCTCCTTTGAGGAGACAGATGAAGAATCCTGTACCCCCATGATGATGTGCTTATGGTGACTATGTTAGTATACAACTTTACCACCTTCAAAATCCTCATTGAAAACAGGAGCTCCACGGACATCCTTTATGGGAAGCCTTCACCGAGATGGGAATAGATGTTGCCTGGCTGCATCCAGCCCTCATGTTGCTGAAGGGCTTCTCCAGGAATATGGTTCATCATGTGGGAACCATCACACTATCGGTCCTTGAGGCAGCAGCCCCTGCACTGCCTCAATTATGGTTGACTTCGTAGTGGTGAGAACCCCGTCATCTTATAACTCCATCATCAGAAGGCCCACCCTCAATAGCTTCTGGGTCATCACATCTAAGCTGAAGTTTCTGATTTCTGGTGTAGTGGGAGAAATCCGAGGTGAACAAGTCTTGGCAAGGAAATGCTCCATTTAGGAAGTGGAGAAGAAGGATGATGGGGTTACCCTGGACGACGCCTCTAGGAGGGAGTAGGTCATGCATCGCTTGGAGAGCCCTAGAAGGCCTTAGTCTGCGACTCACCTTGCCAGGCTCGAGGGGGAGTAGGAAGGTGTATGGTCCCAGAGGCAGAGGCAGAATGGGCGAAAGCTCCCATGTTGAAGACTTCATCTTCCTTTATCCTTCATTATTTAAATATTGTAAATTCTTGTTATTTAATGAAAGATATGATTTTCTAGGAAAATGCAATACATCTACTTCAAACTTTTGTGTTATTGACGATACACTGATAAGATGATCTACAATTAATGTAATTTGCAATGACAAAATCATCGCCAAAATCATTGCCTACCTTCCATGCAATGTCAACGGGCGGGAGCGAGTTTAATCCCAAACTGCCCGAACATCGTATCTCCCGAGAGATCAAGGGGAGAAACGAAGACTGCTCTACCCATCCTGCGATGAGGAGCATGTCCTACCTCCCAGTGGTCTGAACAAATTACCCCGCCCCTAACACAATAAAGAGCAGACTAGTCACATTCGTGTCCCAAAAGTTACCTCCCTTATGGGGTACCACAAGGAGGAGTACGCCGGAGGCTACTTCATCCTTCACGTGGTGGAGTGTTGGCTAGCCTTCGGTGCAAAGACAAAGACTTACCTTCTTTGTGAGCTTCAACAAGCGGGAGCGGGTCTAGTCTCAAACTGCCCGAAGGTCGCTTTACTCCTCTTGCGATGGGGAGAGGGTCCTGCCCCATTGGCGGCTCTAACAACTTAACCCGACCTCCGTCACAATGAAGAGTAGGCTTAGCGCCAGCTTGACCCAATACTTACCTTCCCTGCGATATCAATGGGTGGGAGCGAGTCTAATCTCAAACTACCTGAACATCGTACCTCCTGCGAAACCAAAGGGGAGAACTTGGCCTAAGGCCGTTCTACCGCTTCAGCAATGGAAAGCGGGTCATGCTCCCCCATGGCCTGAACAACTTTCCCCGACCCCTATCGCGACGAAGAGTGGACCAGCTATATCACTGTCTGAACTTACCTCCCTCGTGGGGTACCAAAGGGATGAGTGTAATGCCGAAGGCTGCTTGATCCCTCTCGGGCAGAATGCGGGCCAGTCCTTAGCTGCTTGAAGACAAAGACTTACCTTCCTCCTAAGCATCAACAAGCGGGAGCGGGTCCAGTTGCAAACTGCCCAAAAACTTTCCCGCGGGATTCAAAGGGATGAGTCACGCCAAAGGACGTTCTACCCCTCCCGTGGGGGAGTGCGGATCCAGCCTCCTCGATGGGTCCGAATACTTACCTTGATCTCTGCTGTGAACGAAGAGTGGGTTCAGCGTCAGCCTGACCCAAATCTTACATTTCCATGCGATGTCAACGAGAGGGAGTGAATTTAGTCTCAAATTTTCCTAAAATATTATCACCTCACGAGGTAACAGGAGCGAGTTGAGCTAGAGGCCACTCGGACCCTCCTGCGGAGGAGAGTGGGTCCAACCATTCGGCTGTCCAAATACTTATCCCGACTCCCATCGCAGCGAAAGAGTGGACCGGCCCCACGGTGGTTTGAAGAAATTATCTCCTCAGGGAATCAAAGGGGCGGGTTTGACTTGAGGCATCTCGACCTCTCCTTGATGGAGTACGAGCCTAGCCTTTCGACTACCCTACATGAACAAAGTCTACAAAGATGAAATGATGAAGCAATGGGTGCACCACCTCGAAGGCCGAATAGCCTAGTTGAATAACAGGCGACACAATTTCAATGAGCGGGAGCGGGTTCAGTCCCAAACTGCCTGAAAAAATTACCTCCCCGTGGGGTAGCAGGGGTGAGTCGCACCAGAGGCTACTCGGACCCTCCCGCAGAGGAAAGTGGATCCAGTCCCTTTGCCGATTGATTACTTACACCGACTCCCATCATAATAAAGAACGAATGGGCCCCACGATCGCCCAAAGAAATTACCCCCTCAAGGGTTAAAGAGGCAGGTTGGTCTAAGGCATCTTGACCTCTTCCCAGTGGAGAGTAGGCTAGGTTCTTCAATCGCCCGAATACTGTACCAAGAAACACGGACATCAATAGCTTGACAAATACTGCAGACAAATCGTATCATAGGCTAAGGGGCCCAGGTTTGCAAAGTCTAACTCCTACAAAGCTAAGGATAAAGTCATGATGACACTTTCATCTTCCAATCGGGGATTAAATACACAATGCTAACGGATGGGAGTGGGTCTAGTTCCAAACTAGCTAGACAGCCTATCTCATTGTGGACTAAAGAGACTGGTTGAGCCAAAGGCTGCCTTGTCTTCCCGCGGAGGAGAGAGGGATCAACCCCACGACTACACGAACAACCTACACCTACCTCTAGTGCATTAAAAAGCAGCTCGGTCTATTTATATACAACTCCGCTGCCATGGTGCTACTTGAAGGGACATAGAGGCGGGTTAACAAAATGCTTCCTGGGCTCTTCCTAGAGGAGGCAACCGGAGTCTCCGTAGCGTGGCTTAACTCTTAGTGGGGACTTTCGTCCCCCTAAGCTGACGCCAGGGGATGAAGGCTAATGAACACTGACAACACTTCTCTTTTTCTCTTTCAGTTACATGTGAAAATAAAGCACTGTAATGCGAAAAGGAAGAATGGAGGGATGAGGCAGGGTAAAATGCATCCAAGAGATAGATGACAAAAAAGAGGAAATCGGCATAACGAAAAAGCGGAGAGACATTGGCCTTGTCAAACAAAGTCGCTAAAGGCCTTAAGAGGACAACTACCTAACAAGGGCGAATAAAGGCAACACAAGTAGAAGAGCGGTTGGCCAGCGGGGTAGTCAGGAATAGATTAGGTACTGGCGGGGTGGATCATAAGCTTAGTATGATGGCAATTCCATCGCCTAGCACCAAGCCCATAATTTCGTGCGACAAAATCCCTATGCTAAAATAAAAAAAATAAATAAATAAAAACAAACACCGGAGAAGAATATGTAAAGACAAGCAGACCGGCACAACAATGTATAAAGCAATTTCATTAATGATCAAAAGTTACACAAGCTACAGGTTAACGACACACAGGTATATACATTTACAAAAAGGAAAAGAAAAGGAAATAAGAGCAAAATGAAAGAACCACAACGACACCAAGAAGCTAGGGCGTAGCAAAGTTAGGCACCATGCACGAAAACAGCAGGCTTGGGCATGGCTGGGAAGACAGTACCAGTAAAAGCATCAGGGATCTCTTTCATCCCCAATTTGCGGCCGAAAGCAAGAAGTTCTCTATCAACGACAACCTAGGTAAGGTCAAGGTCTGGCAAATACTTCTTGAGAGTCTGCGAACATAGATGCGGTATCTCTAGAATATGGTCTTGCAACGACCTAAGGCCCTTAGCACACTCGTGCCCCCACTCGGTATCACTAATGCATGCGACCGAATTTAGCTGGTTGTCTGGGCGGGTGGCGACCTCCTGCACTCGGGATAGGTCACCCTGAAGATTTGTAACACGTTGCTCCATCCACTGGGTGTGTTCCCTCGCTTTCTTCTTTAGCTTCTTCCGACGGCGATTAAGTTTCTCGGTTTTCTTGCTCACCTACTCCAAGGCGAGCCGTACCCTCCTTAACTCTTGCTCTAGCCACTCCATCATCCCTCTCGTCGTGAGCATACCAAAGGGCATTCTTGGTCATCACGCGACGGTCCTAGTTTTCCTGCACAACAGAGTTCTGGCTGTCCATATTGAAGGTTGCTAACAACAAGAGAGGTCGACATGGAATGGTCAGTAAAAGGAATCTAGAAAATAGCAAAAGAAAGGAAAAAATATGGAAAATAAGTCGCCGAACCTCGTTTGATGAAGCCAGACAAACACTTGGAGACCAGGCTAATAGCTTCGAGTAAGTAGGAATGGGCAATGCAACAGCTTCAATCAAGATTTCTTTTCCACCAACCGAAAGCATCTTCTCTTACCACCCCTGTAATTTTTTCCAAACTTTATGCTTAATATCAGAAAAGGTCTTATATTTGGACCTCCCAACCAAAGGAGGAAGCCCAAGATACTTTTCAAATTGCTGGCTATGCTGCACCCCCCAAAGCTCCAGTATCTCCTCCTTTTTGGCAGTGTACATTATTGTTAAAAAAAATTCCTTTTTTTCTTTGTTAATCTTTTGGCCTGAAGCAACCTCATAACAGTTCAACAGGTCTTGAATCTTCTAATTTTCTTCCACGATAGCCTTACAAAACAAAAGGTTGTCATCAGCAAAAAGTAGATGAGAAATTCTAGGAGCCCCTCTACACACTTTAATAACTATGATGTCACCTCTTCCCTCAACTTTTTTGAGCAATGATATTAATCCCTCAGTACAAATTAAGAACAAGTAAGGGGATAGTGGATCCCTTTGTCTAATGCCTCTCGAAGGGATAATAGGACCTCTAGGCTCTCTATTAATCAAAATTGAAAAAGAGAGATCTGACACACATCATGACGAAGGCAATCCATTGAGCATTAAAATCCATTATGTCCATAACAGATGCTAGATAGACCCATTCCATACGATCATAAGCTTTACTCATATCCAACTTAATAGACATAAAGTCATCCTTGCCATTCCTCTTATTTCTCAAAAAATGCATCAATTGATAAGCTACAAAGATATTATCTGTTATGAGTCGACCAAGGACAAAAGCACACTAAGAGCTAGAAATGATCACTTCAAGCACATTTTAAAGCCTATTTGCTAGTACTTTGGAAATTAATTTATACAACACAATGCATAAACTAATAGGCCCAAATTCAGAAATCAATTCAGGCTTGCTTTTCTTAGGGATCAAAGTAATACAAGTATGATTCAATGAAGAAGGTAGAGTACCAGTTCTAAGGACTTGTAATACTGCATTAGTGATATCATTCCCCACAATATGCCAATATTGTTGGGAAAAAATGGGGCCCATACCATCTGGACCAGGTGACTTGGTAGGATGCGTTTGATCCAGAGCTACCTTGACTTCATCACGAGAAAACTCCTTCAACAAATCAGCATTCATTTCTGTAGTAACTTTCCCACTCAAACCATCCAGAAAATCCAAGTTACTATTTTGTTGTTCAAAATTAAACAAAGACTGAAAATAACTTAAGATAATCTGATTTCTTTCCTCTTCATATTTCCATGTCCCATCTACACTTTTAAACCCTTTAATCCAATTCTTACTCTTCCTCTGAGATGCTTTGTGATGGAAAAATTCTGAATTTCTATCCCCTCCCTTCAACCATAAAGCTTTTGCTCTTTGCTTCCACAAAATTTCTTCCCTCTCCAACCAAGTCTGAGCCTGCATTAATACCTCTTTTGATACCCTGCTAGCTTCCTCTAATTGCAATCTCTGAATATTAGCTCTAGTCCTTCTAATATTCATCTGTACATGCCCAAATCTCATCTTATTCCATGCCTCTAGCCCCCTATTGCAACTACTTAATCTGTCAGCTATTTCAACCATAGACCTCCCTACAAAACTCCCTTGCCAATACCTTGAAATAATATCATCACATTCCTCATCCTCCACCCACATTGCCTCAAATATGAAAAGTGTATATCTAGTCCTTTTAATTTCAGAAGTAGGCAATAACATTATTGGCAAATGATCTGAATGAGTAGCAATACCATGAATAACTCGAGAGTGAGGGAAGCATTCACTCCAACTGATATTAGCAACAAACCGATCAAGTCTTTCACTAATTACCTGTTGCTCATCTCTTTTATTACACCAAGTAAATATAGGACCCTCAAAGCCCAAATCTATAAGATTACAGTCATCAAGCACATCTTTGAACTCTTGCATTAATCTATTTGATCTTGGCCTTCCACCCATTTTCTCTTGTTGACATAGAACTTCATTGAAATCACCACAAACAAGCCATGGAATATCCCCATCTTCTTTCAAAGTTTGAAGCAATCTCTAAGTTTCCCCTCTCTTCTCAATTTCTGGATGCCCATACAAACCAGAAAGTTTCCAAACAAACCCCCTATTTGCATCCTGAATCTTTGCATCAATGTGGTAGGAAGAGAAGCTCTCAATTGATAAATTGATTTCATTCTTCCACAGCATTGCCAGACCGCCACTTCTTCCCTCACAAGCTACTGCAAAAAAATAACCAAACCCCACTCTAACACGTACACGTTCCATCTGCTTAATAGTCATCTTAGTCTCTTGCAAGAACAACACTTTGGGACCTTCACTCATGACCAAGTCATGAAGTGCTCTAACTCCTTGTGGGTTCCCAAGCCCACGAGAGTTCCACTAATTGTTTTCATTGATCTCGGCGGGGCTGCATTGCAGCCTCCACCATTGGATTAAAACTGGTTACAAGAACACCCCCATCCTCCTTCAAAAGAGTCCTCCCACGTTTTGAAACCTTAGCATGCTGCAGAACAGCCTTCCACGTACCCTTAACATCCTGCTTCAAAGTACATTCAATTGGATTCGATTGCAAAGGAAGACAAACTCTAGTCCACTTCTGTTAGGCCTTCCCCTATTGGGCCTTGAATTTTGATCCACAAAGCCCTCTCCCTCTATGATCTTAGGCCCATCAGTTTGAGTCAACTTATCTGTCAAGACCACAGTAGCACCAAATAACGAATCAGGCCCTTATTACAAGGAAGAATCTTCTCAGCACCAATTAAAGGAGTAGTTCCTGCATTACTAGAAAAAATCTTCTGAGCGGCAATTAAGGGATCAGAATACCTCCCAATATCAACCCCAGAGGGCAACATCCCATTACTACCTCCTGCATTAATATCCTCCACAACGGCCTCCCCTGAATCATGCATAACCGATGCACTAACAAAGGAATTATTCACAGCAGTTTCCTGATTTCCAGCCTTAACTCCAGCGAGGTTGTCGCTTTGACTCCAGCTGACCAGAATTTTCCTTCACTCTTCCCACAATAGTTCCAACACGTAGCCATGGACCAAAAGGTAGTTTATGATCAGTATCCCGTACATCTTAATTCCCACTGACCTCACAGTCTTTTTGCTGATGACCAAGTTTCCCACACATATAACAAAAGTTTGGCAAACGTTCATAAGCAAAACGAATCCAGCCTGAACCAAACTGACCCAGATTCATAAAGATGCCACGCATAAGAGGCTGAGAGATATCAATCTTTACTCGGATCCTCAGATACTCACCCCATGCAACCTCACCCTGCTCTCCATCTACTTCCTCCACAATGCCAATCTTATTACTAATGAGTTTCCCAACCTCCTCATTCATAGCATTTAAGCGCATTTCATAAAGCCTAATCCAGAAAGAAGCCTCATGAAGTCTTATTTTCGTTACTTGTAAGTCCTCCACCAGATGCTTCAAAAGTACAAGATTAGGATCAAAAGACCAAGGCCCCTCCCGAAGAACACGTTCTTTGTCACGGTCATCTTCAAGTTCCACCAGAAATAATTTTGAGCCCAGATCCTTAAAGCTCACCTTGCATGCAGGTTGCCACACTTACTTTCATCGTCTCTCTCGATTATAATAACGATCAGTTAACAAGGACATCACCAAACAGCGTTCCCCACATGCTATATTAGATTCCAAGAGTGTAGATTCCACATGAATCTCGCCCTTCTCCTTCTCCGATAAAGAAAATTGTTGGCACAGAAATTCTAGGTCCTCCGCCATCGAGACAGCAAACGAGACAAAACAGATGAGAAAGAGCCTGTACTAAGACAGGAGAGAAGCCTCTACCGAGAGAGAAGCAATAATGTTTAAGAGGAATAATATTGAAAGTAAAGGAGGAGGTAAATTTTGTCTTAAATCAAAATATGTAATCAGAAAAAACTTAAAATGATACACAACCATATAAATTATGCCTTGGCTTAAACACATGAAGGCTAAAAATTCTTATTTTTTGTTGCAAATCTTTCAGACTTCAAACCATATACTCAAACCAATTTATGCAACATTAAAAATCATATCCTGGTCTATCACAAAAATCATACCAAGACATCAAAATAATCATATCACAAAAATCTAGATTCCTTATGTCAAGAAAAGTGCGAAAACACCAAACATTAAACCAACAGAACAACTCTTTGATGCACTTGGTCTATCACCATTCCAATAAGCTCCAAGGACTCCAAAAGTCCATAAACTTACTCTTACCATGTTTATAAATCCTTTTTAAGTGATAACCATTCTTGAACAACAATCATAATCACAAAAGCCTCATCAAATCAATCGGCATGCTCACTAAGAGTAAACCAAGTAAGACATGTTCTTGACTTAGATCAAACATACTAAATCTAAAACTTTCATGAAGTAAACCTTCAATAAATAGAGCTATATACTTCATAGTCAAGTCCTAAACATGAGCCTATCATTAAACCTAAAATCATATGGCAAACGTTTCATAAAACACCAAGCAAAACACGAGCTTCAATATTGAACCATAACTGAACCTTTGCATGCAAAGCATGCTTCCAACAATTATTTAATCCAACTCTATTCAAAACAAGACTCTCAACACCTAGGATAAAAGTCTTAAAAACATTATATAAGAATTTCATAATTATTGGAGTAGGTTCAAGAACCAACTATCATCATAACCTCAAGAAACTATTTTGTGTGTTCCAGTTTCATCTCCAAATAAAATATGTATAACTATTCAATAAAAATGTTAACATAATTTGGATCAAGTCATGAAATGTATAAATAATTGTTAGCATTTCATCATATCAATATACGAACCTAACTTCAACAAAAATTTCAACAAAACATCAAGATTTCACAATGTCATCCAAACTATTGCCTAGTATGACCTTTGTGTCATAACTCATTATTCACTAGCCAATGCTCCACGGAAAATCACAAAACATAAATTGTTGGAAACTAGACTCAGAGAAAAATAATTAATATGAAGGAAGTTTTGTGGGAAGATACTTACAAAAGATTAGAAAATATTGACAAAATCAACAACAAACACTATCAGAAACTCCCACACGAGTTCTGTTCAGAATGTGAAAGGAAAGTGTCCAAAAGGTTAAGGGAAAGCCATGGAAAACTTATATAGTATTAGAGTGCTGATAGAGGACATGAGGATGACCCTTTGATGAAGGTTTTGTCAGCTAAAACTAGGGGCAAAATCGTGAGNGGCTTGTTGGTGCATTTTGATGGGCCTAAATTGGCCTCAGGGGTATAAAGAGGGTTTGTTAGGGTTTCGAATTCTAACAAGTCCAAATCTAATTTTTCTTAGTATAATAAAATCTAATTTTTCTTAGTGTAATAAAATTACCAAGATATAAAAGTATAAAAAAGGGTATCCTAATTTGAATTTGAGTGGTTAATAACATGTGGAAGTAATTAATCACTTAAGCTAAATTGGCTAAAATAGGGTTTGGGTTAACCATTTGGGGTTTGGAGAAACCTAGGGTTTGGGGCTTCCACCATGGTTTTGGGATTTCAATTGGTCTCAATGGTTTTGGGTTTCACTACGGTCGAAACCCTCTTTTGGTTGGCAACAATGTGTATTGTTGGATGTAATAGTATTTGGCTTAGGTGGCATGATCTTGATTTTCCTTCCTTTCCTTCACATTTCTATCTCGTGGTTCCTCTTAGTGCCAAGTGTCCTATACTTTTCACCAACTATAGCTAAGATCTTGCCAAGTGGCTTTAAAATTTCTCTCGACTGAGTTTAGACATAGTGATTTGACCATCGACTGAAATGGGTACCACATTGCTTGAGTGTTACTATTCATGCCAAAAAAGGCAAGATATACATCGCACCATAAATCCTAAATAATTATACAAACTTAGTGGTGCAATTCGTTTTGTAAAATTTGATTCCTAAGTCCCCTGAATAAATGAAAAGTCATTTCCGAGCACTTTTCATCCGTAAAATGAAAAATGTCTTATTGTATTATAAAATCTTAAATATTCATATAAGACTAATGGTGTAGACTATTTCTCCATGTCGTACTCCTAAGTACCTCAAATAATTAAAAAATCACTTTAGCCATCATAGCGGGTAGGAAACAAACTTTGTTGACAAACTAAAACCTAAGCAGTTGCTAGATTCATGAAATATTTTCGGGATCTCACAATACTCTATGGTCTATATAAATTCATCCACAGAATTCCTACAGGGCTATTACACTACCCAATTCTCTTACTCCGGTATTTTCCAGATATCAAAGTACCAAAGGTTTCAAGCATTTTGATGATAATAAATGAGTTCAAGCATAAATGAGTCTTAATTTGTCAACAAAATGGAGTTAAGAACATTAAAAAAGCAAGCATGAGCAAGAAATGAGACAAACTTTCAAATGAAGCTCCGAGTTTTTTTGTTATCTTTTTAAAAATTAAAAAAAAGTTTTATGCCTAACAAAGAATATTTTCTCATGAAATATCATTTTTCATTTTTCATATGTACATGACATGTTTGAAAGTTTTAAATCTGAACGATTATTGATTATCTTTTTCATATGTGCATGATACGATTGAAAGTTTAAAATTTAAAAAATAATTGATTGTCATTTTTAACATGCTGAAAATTTGAAAAATTATTGATATTGTTTCTAAAATATGCAAAATGTAGAAGTTTTTATTTAAAAATTTTAAAAATTGAATGATTCTCCTTTTGATATATGCAAAAAGGCTGAAGTTTTTGATTAAAAATTGAATGATGTTATCTTTAACAATTATAAGAAGAGAAACTTTTAAAATTTTAAAAAAAATGAATGATGCTCCTAATTTGATATTTGAAATTTGAGTCTTTCAAACTTCGAAAAGGAATTCTTATATATCTATAAATAGCTCTTTTGACTTTAGTACTACCTATACCCAAAAACCCATCTTAAAAGATACAAAACCCGTCTTATCACCAACATCATGGCATTAACTAATGGTGAGACATGGAACAATTGTGCCGCTCATCCTATGGCAACAAAAAGTAATCCGTGTCTTACAAGGATTAGTAGTCCTTGTTGAACGGAAGTCGACTGTGCAACATTATATTGTGTCGTACGTTCAAGCCAGGCGTAATTTCTCTCCCTGCTTTCTTGAGCCATTAAGTTCTTACTTTGACTTCTAAAATAAAATTATTTAAAAGAAAGAAAATATTATGAGTTTTATACATTAAAAAATAAAAAAAAGAGTTTTTTGGCAGAATTTCTTTAGCATTCTCAATGAGTTATGTAAAATCCATCTTTTTATAAAATTTGAAGGAAATAGCTCAAAATACCCATCCAATGGATCATGTATTTTATCACTAATATTCAGGTCTCGTTTTATTATACAATTCAGATAAAATGAGATGAGATATTTTGTTAAAAATTAAATAAAATACTATTAGAATATAATTTTTTAATATAATTTTTTATTTTAAAATTTAAAAAAATTAAATTATTTATTATATTTTATGTGAGAATTTAAAAAAATTATAATTATGAGATAAAATGAAATAATTTTATATATCTAAACTGAACCTCAATTTACTACAATACCACCGCTAAATCTAGTGGACATTGTACACAATTGTATAAATTTTTTATTCACTTCTCTTTCTACTTTCTTCTCTTCTTCTTCTTCTTATTTATTTATTTATTTATTTATTATTTATTATTTATTTTTATTATCTTCACTGCCAGAAGTACACTCTTTATTTCTTTTCAGCTCCAAGTTTCTTTCACGCCATCTTCGCTTCCTCTCACGAGACTGGTTCCGCTCTCCGATCTCATAGGCGACGATTTCTAAAGTGCTAAAAATAACACAATTCAAGCATCCTGTTGTCTGCCTAAGGTAAATTTCTGAAAACATTCTCCCTGTCACTCCTCCTTTTTCGAGTGAGTTTTGGTATATATGCTTAAACCTCCTCTCCCAATCTCTCTATTCTCCTTCTGATAAGCTATGTAAAAAATTTTAGTGGATGAAATCTAAGATTTTTGAGCATATTGGTATAATTTTGGTGAATTAATTTATGTTTTTGTTTAGCTTATAAATTTGGATTATAATAAAATAGACTATAATTATATGACATTGTAAATGAAAAGATATTGCAAATATCAAAAGATATGTGGATATCATTGATAATTAGAAAAAATATTTGAAATGAATAAAAAATATTAAAAATTATAATATTTAAATAATATAAAGAAAAAATAGATAAGTTGATATATAGTATATTGTAAAAGTCAATATGTAAAATAGAAAAAATAAATTTTGATGATGTATTTTAAATGATAAGATGAAGAAGCTATTAGAAATGCTCTCAAATGGAACCAACAATCATTTCAGTCTATCTTTAAAGGGGTCGAAGAAAAAAATTTTGTAGTAAAAAGGGCACTAGAGATTCTGCTTTTCAAATCTACTCCATGTTTTCGTCACTATAAATATTTATGATCATTTTCATGGATTTATGCAAACTTAAGATTTTGATCTTGTTAATTTTGTTGTGCATGTGATTTTCAAATCTAATATTTTCTTCAATCCCCTGTTTTCAAACTGGTGACTACCCATTTAATTTTAAGGTTTTGCTATGCATCAGTCACTATTCACCTCCACACTTCATACTTGACAATTTTTTTTTTTATAACTGATAAAAAAAATAGGGACTGATAAAAAAAAATTGTTCTTAATTTTATCACTTGCAGTCAATCTCCCCAGCTGGTTTATACCTCAATTTACTGCGAGGAATGGCTTTCTACATGGAAATCTTGGTGAAAATCTTGTATGTCATCCACATAAGACGTTATACGGCCTCAAATAGGCTCCTTGGGCCCTGATTTGTTCGGCTCAGGTCCAAATTAATAGAGTTGGGCTTTGTGGGATTAAAATTGACAACAAAGTCACAAAGCCTAATTTAGATAGACAATATTATTGATGCCTCAAAAGATAAACTAGAGAAGATAAGATAGCATAAGATAAGAAAAGGTTGATCTTCCTTACCATGAACTTGGCCTAATGGCCTTAAGCTAAATCTCAGGGATGCCCTCATATTCGCAAGACCAACTATTAGGCCCATATGATAGTTAGTGTGATCAAACTTAAACACGAAAAATATTTTTTTTAAATGCATGGGTGATTGCTTCATTTTCCATTGTTATTCCTTTTTCATTGATTCGGAACTTCTCTAATCCAACCTTATAAGCTTGATCTTTCCTTTAAACCAAGACCTGCGTAGTCATGGCTTTATTAACACTTTAAACGTTTTGTTAGTTTAGTGAAAACTAAAGCCAAACTCTTTGAAACTTAGAATGTTTTTCAAACCAGATAGATCTTTTGTTAATGTTCAGTTTTTGCAAAGGAGGTTATCTCACTTCCATTAATTCTTGATTTTGATAATAGTCAAGTCATGAATTAGATGAGCTTTTATTTGTATCAAGAGTAATGATTTGTATCAAGTCTCGTGCAGACCCTTATAAAAAGTGGACTTTACAATGAAAAAGCATAAACAAAATCACTTCTTCTTAGTGTGGTCCACTTTTTAACAAAAAGTTTTTGTGAGACTTGCACACTTATAACTTGTACCTAACATTACTCTAACAGAGTTGAGAAAGTCATTAAATTTCATTTCTTTAGAATAACAATAGTAATGCACTGCCTTAGTTTCGTACCTCCTTAGGGCCCCCCTTGCATCTACGTCATCATGCTTAGTAGTCATAAGTTTGCTTACCTATATTGTCTTGTTGAGTGGGATTTTGTGCATGATAATTAAGCCTGTCATTTATGACAATGGTAGGAAGATGGACCAAACTAGGATGCATATTACAGATTGATTCAACTCCAACACACATGGTGAGGGGGTTAGCCAATTTATGGCTATGGAAAAAGCCCATGCACGAAGAAGCAATGTCATTGGGCATGCATGTCGGACTAGTCCTAACACTTTTTTCAGAAGTCATTTGTTAATCATAAGAGTTGAACAAATTATACAAAATGGTTTCTACAAGTAGGATGAGTTCATTCGTTGATTGTGACATTGGCAATGCAAACGGTGAATATATTGATAACATTTAGGAGATGTTAGACGACATTGAAGTTGAAGCATTCATGGATCAATCACAAGGAGACCATGGTTGTATTGGAGGTCCTGGGTTTGGAAATTCTAAACCAACTTTTGACTAATTGTTAAACGAGGCTCGACGTCCCTTGTATTCATCTTGTGCAAAGTTTTCTAAATTGTCATTTTTTGTGAAGCACTATCACATTAAGACTTTTGATGTCTAGAGTATTAAATAATTCGATATGGTTCATAAGTTGTAAAAAGTTGCATTCCCAAACTGTTGTTTGCCTTACTAGGCAAGTCACATGGAGCATGTCTTAGGCTTTAATTATGTCAAGATACATACATGTCCCAATGATTGCATCCTATATTGGAAAGAACATCAAGGCACAAACTAGTGCCCTTTGCAGGGCTTCCAAATGAGTGTCAACCACTAGTAAACAAGTACATATTTTTCAAAAAGTTGTGCGATATTTCCCTCTAAAATTAAGATTGCAGGAATTGTTTATGTCAATTAAGACAACAAAAGTGTGACAGCATGGACTTAGCCAAGTCTTCGCCTGTATTTCATTGCCAGTTTATTTTTATTTTTGGGCCATGAAGAGGTGTAAAGTACTTAAAAACCTTGAACCTTATTTGGTTCTAATGCATTAGGTGTCTAAGCCCATAAGATAGGCCTAGCAAGGCCTTAGGAGTTCGGCCAGCCCATTAGGCTAAAGCCTAAAACCCTAGTGGAACAAGGGAACACACACCCAACACATCAAACCTTTAGGCCAATTGTCACACATTCAAGGTCCATTGAATCTAGGCAAAATTGTGGGAAGCAGGAGTATGAGACTTTGGGTTTCGGTGACCCAATAGCCCTAGCACGCCAACCATGAAAAAGGCCACCTATTTTTGACACTTGTCACAAATGTAAAAGGGTTCTAGAATGAAAACAATCATGAGACACCTAGGGAAGACAAGGGATCACTCAGCCAACGCACCCACTCACCAACCACCCACATTTCTTGCCACTTTTCAAAGCCATGTGAGTTCTAAGAAGATTTGTATAGGAAAGTGGCACATGGGGGAGATGAAGAGGCTTAAGGCACATTCCACCAAGAGATTAGGGTTTTGGTTTCAAGAGAGGTTCACACCTACCTAGGGGTTCCAACCTACCTAGGGGTTCCAACCACCTTTTTTCCAAGTATCTTTCATGCAAGGGACTTTCAAGAAGATGGATATGATTAGAATTGGAAGCGGCGCATGGGATAAATCAAAACCCTAGTCCCTAGGTTTCGGCCACCACATCACTCTCCCTCACACATGCCACATGTCACTCACTTAGGAATCCTAGAAGAAGGTTCATAGGGAAGAGGAAGGGTTGCCTAGGAAAGGTGCACCACACACGACCCCAAGCATCTAGAGAAGAGGAAAGATCTTGTGGGAAAAAGAGATGGGCAACAACACACACACACACACACACACACTCACCAAGGTTCTAGAAGAATCCTTGTGGGGAAGAGCAAGCGATGGACGGAAAGAGGCACTAACACACACATCCCTACATGCCACTTGCCACTTGGCAAGCATGCGTACCCCTAAAAAGCAAGAGTCTAGGATTAGGGTTGTGTCAAATGACCAACACACCCCAAAAGGTTCAATGAACCTAGATCACTTTGTGTCACATGCCTAAAGGCACTTAGGGAATTTGGAATTCTTAAACCAAAAGGGTAAGCCACTTGTCACTCAAGCAACAGAAGTCACTTAGACTTCCCAAGAGAAGAAGGGGAAGGGTTTCGGCCAATGCTAAGGGACTAATGACACATAGCATACATGCATCCAACTTTTGAGAATCCCTATATTATGGGAAGGTGGGAACTCGGTAGTCTATATAAGAGGTAGCCTGATCGGCACCCAAAAGAGACTCACTCCAAGGGGACACTCTACCCATTTCATTTTTGGACTCTTTCTCTCTCTCCCACCCTAGAAAGAAACTCACGTCTTCACTTTCTCACCATTTCTCACAAACCAAACATCATGTGCATATCACCTACCTTCATCCAACCAAACCCATGAGTGAAGAAGGAAGTCATGGATCTACCCAGAAGAAGGAGCTCGCATGGTAAGAACCACTTGCCCATTTTCATCCACACACACGCACGGCCACTTGGAGTGAAAGGGTGATTAAAGGTTTGGATCCATGTGTTCACTTGCACAAACACGTTAAAAAAAAAAAAAAAAACTAGGGTATTTACAAGAAAAGAATCTGAGCCTTCCGTTAGCCAAGCATTGATAAGAATGGGGCTCAAAGAAAGATGATAGAGTTTGCCACTAATAGGGTAAGGATATGACTTGTTCGTTTGGCCAAGCTACGGCTAGGGAAGAGAAACACCATGCAAGGTGACACACACCCTGCACTCACATACACGCACATGCCATGCATAGTTAGTGAGACCCCATGACCATGCCCTATTGAGGAGACAATGGACACCATATGGCCTAGGGCAATGTCATCTAGGCCGAGTGCAAGGAGAGCCCTTCTAAAGGAAGAAGCTCCACAAACAGTAAGGGAGCAAACCTAGACCCAACACATACATACATCTACTCGGATTAGGGTTTTTGTGTGTCACTACGTCTAATAGTTTAAATTATATTTTCAACTTGCTTGATCATGATAGTTGTGTTTTGCTTCGAATATTTGTAAGTAGACTCTCAACCTACTTTGGATAATATTTGTATATGCCACGTGAACTTTGCGTTCTTATGTGCTATTCCATGAACTATTTGATTGGTTGTAATCTTTTGCTATGCGATGCTTTGTAATTGGATTTGCATGATGTTCTTGTTATATCTACTTGTTCATGATATTTTGGGTATGCTTAGTGATGCTAGCTCGAGTTGCTTGTTATAACATGTTGGTATAGCTTTCAAATAATTCGGCCATGCATATGTTTTTGGGTTTAAGATATTGCTCTTCTACTTGGATATGCCTCGAATGCTATTGCTTATATTTGTGAACTGAGTATTCGAATGTTCTAATATTTTCAGGTTGTAACCTGAGATGTTCAATATTTGGTTTCATATGATTACATGACTCTCAGCATCTACATGTTCATATGATTCACGAAAAGAAAAGTGTAACGAGTTTCATGTCACATGCATTTGGATTGCATACTATTTAAAAAAAAAATAGTCTATACATGTTTTATCATGACCCCAAATGCTAAGACGGGAGAATGTCCTACTAGAACTCCTCTATCTACTCTGGATTGCTTAAATTAGAGTGATAGCCCCTGGGTTAATAAAGTATAGTCGGCAGATCTCGAATGGATCATTGTGGAAAGATATCGAAGCAGGGTAGCACATAAAACTAGTGGGTGCCACATGTGTTATAAACGATGAAGGCAAAATGGCGAAATGTCGCATAGTAAGAACTATGACGTAGTCACCATGGTCAAGTGGATCGTTGGATGATGTGGTAAGTAGCGGGGTACCAACGGTGCATAGGAGAGGCATGAGTAGGGGTGGGCAAACATCCTGCCCTCCGACCTTTGTTTGAGCTCTGATGAGGCTTCGACTCCAACGGAATTAGAGGAACTCCAACTAGAGTAGTCGGAGTCGGAGAGGAATCGGAGTCCGCATGGGCTCCAAACTCTAAACTCTGATTGTTTAAAAAAAAAAAAAAACTCACATGAACAAAACAATGTTGTTCCACTTCATCGTGAAGGAAGGGGGTCTAAAATGCAAGACTCCCTTCTTCCCCCCTCACATCCAAGTTTCAGCTTTCGCACACAGCAAGTCCTCAACTTTCGCACGATGAAGTTTACCTTTGAACACTGTCTACCGTCACCTGAGACTGGTGTCTACGACTTTGCCATAACCGGAGTAATTGTAAGAATGATTTCTAACTTCCTCCTCTAATAAATTTGTTTTTCCTCCATGTAATTGTAAAATGTGAAATGTGATTTGTGTCTCCCTATGTGAAATGTGTATGATTTGTTATTCATTTCAACTTCTTTGTTGTTTTCATTTCAATAATTTCTATTTTTAGGCTATTAAATTTAAGAATTAAGAGATTTAGGTTTTGTAAAAATTAAATTTTTTGTTCCAGGTGAGGTTCGCTTGAGTCGCACTTGAGTATGGCTCGAGCGAACGAGTGCGACTCGAGTGAACGTCACACAGATGGTTTGCTCGAATGTGACTGGAGCGAACATCATAGAGATTGTTCGATCGAGCCTTCACTCGAGTGTGGCTTAAGCGAACATCACACAGATTGTTCGCTTGAGTGTCGCTTGAGCGGATGTTCATTCTTTTGTGTTTTATTTATTTTTAAAACCACAAACACGACTAAATACATTTGTTTTTTTCCTTTTAAATGTATTTCCAATTTGTAGATAATATCATAATTTTAAAATGACGGTTGTTTGTTAATTGTTTTAAATTATTTGCTCAAATTATGGATGCTACACAATCTCATTCTCACCGCGAGTCTCCACAAGAGGATGACGCACAACCGTTGGTGTCACCAACTAGTACTTCAGGCAATAGACCTCCATCTAGAGTAGGTACCTCCTGTGTAAGTAGTCAAGTTCCAATAGATCTAGAAGATGTAGATATGCTTAATGAGGAGGATGAGTTGATGAATGTTGAAACTGATCCACCAGCATGACCTACTAAAAAAAGGTCGTGGACTTGGGAACATTTCAACAAAGTTTCCAGTGATCGTGAGAACCTGCAAGCTCGATGCCACTATTGTGGGAAACTACGTGGTTGTAATTCAAAGAAGCAAAGCATATCAATATTAAGAGCAAATTTTACGGGCTGCCAGCAGTATAAAATACACAAAGGGCTAAGTTATGAAACTTATAAGGCCACTGTTGGCATACAGATTAAGAAGCTATCAATCCCTCAATATAGTGAGAATATGTTAAGGGATGTTCTTTTACCACGGTTGACAAGGCAGCCTTTCGCAAATTTGTGCATACATTAGAGCCACGATTTCTCATACCTCCATAGTATACTGTGATGCGCGACTATTTGAAGAGGCATGCCAAGGAGAAGGCCAGGATGAAGGAAATGTTTGTCCTCACTGGGTAAAGAGTGTCATTTACCACTAATATATGGACGTCCATACAGAATGTGCGCTACATGTGTATCACAATCCACTTCATTGATAGTGAATGGATGCTATAGAAGTAGATTATCGGCTTAAAAAAACTTGTTGATCACAATGATTCATCCATTGACAAGGAGATGGATGATTGTATAAAGGATTGGGGGATCAGAAAAGTACTTTGTGTCATGGTTGACAATGCTAGTGCGATTGACACTACCATTGATTGGTTCAAGGGAAATACCACGGTAAAGGAAGATATCATTCGTGAGAACCAGTTTATTTATGTTCAATGTTGTGCCATATCAGCAACCTCATAGTTTCTTAGGGGTTCAATGAGGTTAATGAATCCATTATTAAAGTTTGGAACCTAGTGAGATATGTGAGGACTTCCTCCCAACGACTCTGCCAATTTAAGGCAATAACCGAGCAACTTGAGATCTTATCTTTCATTATGTTGCAACTGGATGTTCCGACTTAATGAAACTCTATATACATGATGTTGGACGTGGCACAGAAGTACCAAACAGTGTTTGAGCAGATGGAAGTCGAGAATGGGGGCATAAGATATGCTTTGCTGGAATCAGTTGGGGGGAGAAGGTGATTCGGTGCACCAGACACAGTTGATTAGGCCAATGTCAAGTATTTTGTGTCATTTTTGAAGTTATTTTATGATACAACTTGGAGTCTTGACTGATGAATTAGAGGTCTATAGTTAAATGACTAAAGAAAAGATAGTGCATTTGACCAATAAAAGTTAAAACTTCATGCAGGAAAATTGGAAATCATTATCGAGTCATCGACTCAAATGCATGGACTGTCCAAGACTGATGCGGGGCATTGGCCATTGTGTCTATTTCACATTTGAATGAAATCTATGACATTATTCAATATTTTGGTGTTGTAAATTTAAATTTATTGCAATTTGTAGTTTTAAATTTAAATTTATGATTTGCGATTTGTAGTTTGATTTAGTTATTGTATTTAAATTTTAGCTTTTTAACTTATTTTTTACAATATTTTAGATTTTTTAATTATTTTTTTAGATGATTAAACAGGGGTTAAAATTGCACCAATCGAAGCCCATTTTCTAAGTAGGGCAATTGGGCTTATGTAGAGCAATTGGGCCTAAAAAAGCCCAGTTGCTCCTCCAAGCTCTGACTCCGAACTCCGATCTAAGTCGGAGGGTGTTTTGACCTTTGACTCCAGTCCGATTCGAAGGTCGGAGGTGGGCACTCCAATTCCATCGAAGTCGGAGCCCACCCCAACTGTGAGGTACCCAAACTACTTGTTACAAGAAGTAAACAAGGCAATGAAATAAATATGTGTTATATGTATACTATTCAATAAGCAAAAATGAAAAAAGTGTTTTATTTAAAAGTTAAATTGCATAAACCATATTTTGTGTCAAGTACATATCCATGCATTCATTTCATGGTTTACTTTTATATGCCTATATTATCTGTTGTATATTATCTGTTTACTTACTGAGATTTCTTGAAATCTCACCATGGTTATTTCCACTACCATTCCCAATCTAGAATGGTAGAAATTGTGGCAGGTACTCAAGACCCTAAGCAGAATGAATGAGATTAGTGACCTAGTCGAAGACAAGTACACTCTTGAGGCCTGCTATGATTTTGTTATTGTTTGCTTAAGGACTACTTCACGATACCTTAAGAATATCCAAGATACAATAAAGACCATGACTCACCAAGGTCGTTCAATCTTGAGGACGCACTCTCCTTTAAGAGATAATATGGATTTTGTAACGAACTATCTAAGACAAGCCTGGGAGTATACTGTAGAATCTCAACGGGTTGCTCAAAGCTTGGGGATTCAACAGCCCGAACCAACTCAAAGCAAATGAGTCTTTTTATATATCTTAGGCGAATGGGCGCTTGGACTTTTATGGGTCACAATGTAAAAACAATGTTTATTATGAGGAAATTTGAACAATGAAATCTTTGGGATATTTAGTTTTTATGGTACCATGGTATTTTGCAAAAAAAAAAAAAGAAGCTCTAAATCTTAATTAGATTTACATACATTTTTCGCTATGATTTATTGCATACTGCTAGAATACAATAGGTGCATTACATCTTAACTATCCTGTATGGGAATATGTAGTCTTGAATTACATGTTCCGACACTTCAGTTATTGTCCAATCTCAAGTGAGGGCTGAGGGCGTCACAAAAAGCCATGAAGTGGCGTAAAGAATAACATGTTGATGGTCTGAATAGTATAAGGCATCCTGCATGATTGGTTTGTTTAGAACTCTCATAATGTTAGACTTGGGCTAAACCTTATAACAACATTGCTAAACCTTATAGCATAAGGCCAGTATTACTTGTGCCTTACAACTTGCCCCTTGATCATGTAAGAAAAATTTGAACGTAATGAAACCCTTACTAATTGCTAACGAAGTCCTTGTTAAAAGTATATTAATGTGTGTTTTCCGCCTTTAGTAGCTGGGTTAAATGATGGGAAAAGCTTCCAACCAGATGGGTATCAAACCCATTTTTGCATCAGCCAATAGATGGATGACCTGTAGGCATTCTAGGAAAAACTTCCATGAACTTGCGTGCATGCAGATCCTGCTCTTTTCTTCTGAAAGCTCCCTCCCTCCGAATCGTTCTCCCTCCCTCCCTCATCTCTACACATCGTTTTGCTTCTCAGAAAAGTCACCTCCCTCCACGACTCACAAACTCATGCCAGAACGCCCACCACGACTCACTATGGAAGCCCCACTCAATGCGACGCCCACCACCTGCACTCATCTTCAAAGCTGACAGAATGTAAACTCTGAGAAAATGGGGGCATTGTTTGAATTTCTGCTTCTTTATTCCTTTTCCTCTCTGTTAGTTAGCTTTCAATCTCAACTAGGTTTTTGGCATTCCTTCGCTGTAGGCAAACTTTGCATCCCCAGTACATTTCTTTGTTCGAATTTCGACTTCTCTGCATTAGAAATGTAGGGTTTTTTTCGAATTTGTCCAAATATAACTGTCTATACATCATATTTTTACTTAATCTTCATCAATTACATTATTGCATTTTTAATTTGGGTACTACGGAAATAGAGTCATCGCGTTCAAATAGTGTGGTTTGGGAGAATGTAATTAGTTGAAGAAGAATAATGATGGATTGTTGAAATAAACATGCATGGATTTTAGTATGAGAAGATTTGAAATCATATTTTTACTATGGTTCTCATGTTCTTACTTCTCTGCACAAAAATAATTTTAAAATGCATTTCAGTGGTTAAATTTCTTATTTTATGCAAATCTAGTGGAAGGCCATAAATTATTATCTACAGGATGCAAATAACCAGCTATTGTAATTCATATGGTTAATTTTAACTGTAATCATAATTTGTTACAGTAACCGTAATTCCTTTTGTACAGATTTGTTTGGATCCTCATTAGAAATTAGTAGACTCATGCAAGACCTTTGCTTAAGCCACTAAAACCCAATATGCATTTAACTGTATACGAGTACTACAATACCTGGTTATTTGTAGCCAATGCATTTCAAAGCAGCATGACTGTATTACAATACTTGGGTATTTGCTCTGTCCTTTATATGGTACCAAGAAAATATAAATTGGTAGCAATTCACAACAATAAAAAGGCAAGTATAGACCCTTAAACTAGGCATTATTACTAATTTGCCTGTAATTTAGATCAAAAGAATATATTTTTACTTATCTTGCCAGATATCCTGAGAGGGATTATACCCTTTTGTACTTCCTGCTTAACTTTTATGTGTAAGCCAGCAACTAGATGTAATTTGGAATATAAGCTTGATTAATCAAAAGTGTTTATATATTTTATTCTATTTTTCTGCAGAAATATGATAATAGTGGAGGAGACACCATATCTATCTTACAAAGATCGATATGTTATTGCAGCATTCCCTCCAAGATTGTCCAAATTATAAGGATAAAAAACAGTGTGGTTTTTTTGAATGGATTGATCTTCTAATGGAACAACCGGATTGTTATAAATGAACGTTGAAATTAACATAACTAAGAAATGAAAGGATAGCAGTTGAATGTGCAAGAATTGAACACATAAAATTCCAATCGATGAAGAAAACGTACCGATGTGTCTTGATTGCATCTTGGATTCTATTTATTGCATTATTTCTTACTCTGAAGTTTTATGAGCCTTCATGCTCTATAAATATCATGTCTACATACAGCCAACATATGACAACAAAAAATATCATATGGTAATAAAAAGATTTCATCAAGTAAAAAGCCTTACATAAGGAACATACAACATAATTACAAACATAATTAAATCATTGCAAGTACCTATATGATGGACATTTTGTTCTAATACGCCATTCTTGTTTACAAATGTTGCACTGTCGTTTCTTTGTTATCACATTTTCTTTGGATTCTTTTGTCGTAATGTTTTGGGCCTTCCTTTAGAAACATTGATTGGGGGATCTTACAATGAAAAGTTTGAGACTATTTGGCTCTGGACCGCATGTCCTTCCGTGTTATTTATTGTGTCATCATCATCATCACCTATCAAGAGAAGCTCTTGATGAATAGTCTCTATACCCCATGAAACATGCTCATATTTCTTAATAAAAAGGACCCCACCTCAGTAATTATATAAAACTGTCTTATCAAACGATGTTTCTTCTTAAATGCAGTTGGGATTGTCGCCAATGGCCCCTCATAGACACATATCCCAAGTACCATGCGACTCTTTGCATTGATCGTTCATCTCTCTAACACATATGATTGCAGTACAAGGTTCAAAATATTTTTTCTCGTCAAAACTTGTAGGATGTGCCGGCATAGAAAACCAATAAAGTCAAACTTAAGACATGTGCAAGATACAACATTTTTATATTTCCCAAGTGTTACTTCATATACTGACTTTTCTCTCCCAGGAATGGCTACCAAATAAGTCTTCCTTCCATCTTCCTCATGTGTTTTGTATGCCTTGAGTTGCTGGCTACAAAATAACTCTTCTTGAAAGATTAAAAAAGATTTTCTTGTATAGAGCTTGGCCACTTCCTCTTCAAGACTGTAAAAAGTTTTCATAATTGGCTTTGATGTTTTTGTCTTCACATCTTTCTCTTTCTCACTTAGATAACTGACATTCAAAGCTTTATCATATTAATGGACGAAGTCACTTACCATCGTACTTGAACGAACATAGTCTTTACAAAACTTGTTCATACTCTCACTTCATTGAGTTGTGGACATTCCAACGCGAAATGTAGATCTCAAGTAAGCAGGCACCCACTTTTCTTTCTTGACATAAATAGTTTGCAACCAGCTATTTTCTTCCAACTTGTACTTCACTAACATTTCAGTCCACTCCAACTCAAACTCCTCAATAGTTACTGTGTCATGAATACAGTGGTTAAAATCATATTTAAATTGTGAAAATCTGTTATAAACATGAGCTAGATGTTCAAGGACTTTTTGTAGGATATGTCATAAGTATAATTTGTGAGTTGTATTTGGTAATACCTTCATGATGGTCTTAGTCATTGACTTGTCATCATCAGCTAATATTGTTGAGGCAACATGACCAAGCATTGCTTCCAGCCTTGTTTTCAATAACCATTTATAAGACTCGGTTGTCTCATTTATCAATAATGATGGTTAACTTTAGTGAATGGAACAAAAGACATCTTGTAGCGATTTGTTTCATACGTAGCATCAAACTTAATGACATCTCCAAAATATTGATATGCAACTCTTAATCGACCATCTGCCCAAAAGCATTTCTCATCGGCCCATCTACATCAACTTGGATAGAATATACAAAGCCTGGATTATTACGTTTACTTTCCAAAAAGTACTCATATAATTTGTGTGCGTCTCCCTCTTCAAGAACATGCTTCCTTCGATTGCCCAAATAATTCTGAATGTCCTTAAGATTGCAACCAATATTATAATAACCACCGTGCTCCTTACTCAACACGAACATTATTTTACGTGTTGGTATCCCAGACTCATTTAGCATGTCAATTAAATTTTTTTGCGCGGCACTCACTCATCTATGCCCACAAAGCAAACTTATACTCCTAGGTGTCAACAACTCATAATTATGTTGGAGTACAAATTTGGACACAACCCATTTGTCTCCATTCTTCTTTATTGTCATCATCGCCTTACAACCACACCTTGTTTCCAAAGCTTGGGTCTTGCTCTCTCTTTAAGTTTAAGATTATACCGACGAATACTTCTCTTGAACACACATACTCTACACCAATTAATGATTTGTCTATGCCTAACAACCGAGTATGATTTGTTCGAATGTTAAAACCAATTTGCCTGGAGAAGGCTTTTATAGCAGTTAAGTGCATCATCTACATCGTCAATTCTAGCCCCACATACAGCTCCACATAGGAAGATGATGTTGTATGGCCTTCCTTGGGCATGTTCATATCAAGTTCAACCTCACCATCCTCTTCAATCATCTCAACTTCATTGGCACTAGAATTAGAACTATCTAAAATCTCAACATGATCTCTTGATGTACTCATCATTTTCGCAACTTGATATCATTTACATGGCAATGATAGCTCAATAAATAATAATAAAAAAAAAAAAGAACTTTCACCAACTATAACATATACCCAAACATTATCAAACTAATCATAGGCTTATTTATGGTTGAAACACTTTTTTGGCAATAAGTTCTGGCCCTTGAAAAATATTATGAGTAATATATGAAAACAAAAAATTAGGTGATTCTAGGCGTCTAAATTATCTTGCTTTCGCAACATTAACAATTTGGGAAATAACCTGTTAAAACAACAATTTGGAAAGAATTTCAAAAATAAAGATTAGGAAAGAGGGGAATCGGGTGGGGAAAAATATTCGAAAATTTGGCAAATATTTGGAAAACGAACCTATTAAAGAACGACTTGTTTCAAAAAAATTATAAAAATGCAAACTTGAGGACCAATGAAAATTAATAGCTGTCGGGTTTGAAGACGTGGTGGGATAAACGCTTTTTTGAATAGAGTTTACCTTCCGCTAGAATTTGAAGATGAGTGCAGGTGGTGGGTGTCGCGTCGAGTGGGCGTTCTGGCGTGAGTTTGTGAGTCGTTGTAAGTCATGGAGGGAGGTAATTTTATTGAGTTGCAAAAGATGTGCAGAGATGGGGGAGGGAGGGAGATTTTAGACGAAAAGAGCCGGATTTGCATGCACACGAGTTCATGGATGTTTTCCTAGAGTCCCTACGTGTCATTCATCTATTGGCTTGGTGCAAAAATGGGTTTGATACCCAACTGTGTAGAAGCTTTTCCCTTGAATGATATGTAAGAAAAATGTGTTTCTACATACGATGCATCCACGACCTAGATATTTCAATTGCATACGTCATTGCTTTAGACTATTAATGACTTTCTTGCTTATTGCTAATATTTCTGGTTGTATATAAAAGAAAATCTAGTGTGTCCTGCATGTAATGCTGAAAATGAATCTAGTTGGTTGTTATATGGGTCATCATCAATAGTCGGCCCCCATATTGTTGTTGGAGAGGGAAGAAGATTGCTTCTAATGGTAGAGAAGATAACCGCACGCCACCAACAAAGCTCTTGCACACAATATACTTGAGCAGTTACATAAAGTTGAGAATGAACAATTTGGTAAATATTCAAGGAAGATGTAAGGAGCACTAAAAGAGTTGAATTGGAGAAAAACAAGTATCTTCTTCTAATTACCTTATTGTGTGGATATACTATTGAGACATAAATTAGATATCGTGCATATTGAGAATAGCATTTATGATAATTATTTGGGAACAATAATTAGTATTGAATTTTAAAATAAGGATACTACTAACGCTTTGAGATTTGGTCAACCTCGATCTAAGAAAATAACTACATTTAGAACATGATGATGACCACTATTCATTGTGGCTTGCATGTTTTACATTGAATCTGACGGTCGAAACAACGTTTTGTGAGCGACTTTCAACAATTCAATGCCCAGATTGTTTCACCTCTAATATTGTTAGATGTGTCAATATCACTAAAGGGAAAGCCACAGAAATAAAAAGTCATGTTTATCATATTTTTGTGCAAAGATTGTTGCCCTTTGCACTCGACATGTACTTACAACATGATATATGTCTAGCATTGATTAAGTTGAGTACATTTTTCAAAGAGTTGTGTGCTTAAACCTTGCATGTAGATGTGATGACCGGTTGAAGGTTGACATTTTTATCATCCTTTGTAAGCTTGAGATAATATATCAACTTATATTATTCGATATAATGCTACACCTTTCTATTCATCTACAACAAGAGGCATTGCTTTCAAGCCATGTACAATATAGGTAGATGTATCCATATGAGAGATATCTTAGTAAGTCAAGTGTTACGTCCAAAATAAAACCTATCCAAAATGGTCAATTGTTAAGGCCTTTGTTCATAAGGAGTGCTTGACTTTTTATTTCATATATCTCCACGATGTTGAGATTCAATGGTGTGCAAGAATGAAATACGGGAATACATGATACACGCAAATGAAAGGATTATTTGTTTTCTTGCAAAAGGAGTGTCTATTGGGTTCGTCATGCTCAAGTCAATTACAAGAGTCTCTCTTCGTAATGGCATGATGGTTCGAGCTTAATAATTTTCTAGAGATTGAGCAATACTTAAAAGCCAATTTACCAATTTTGATATGAACTCCACTCTATAAATTCTTTTTGTTCTTAGTCAGAATCTAATTACCGTGTAATTTTGCCATGTAGTGAGCACTACATCAAGCTCAGGGAAAAAAGCATCAATAACATTGAGCATAAGCATGAACTAGAAATTCCAAAATGGTTCAAGGACTGCGTAAGCATCCATTATGTATATATGAATTTATAAAATGGAATCTTCATTCTTATTCTTTAGTTTTACTCATTTTTCTCAAAAGAAAAAGATGGTATTCAATATTTTATTTAAAACATTTCATTTATTGCGGATGAATATTGTTCTAATAAGCCAAACACTTTTGGGATACAATAAATTATTTAATTCTAAATTAGTTAATACTATTAATAAATTTATTTGGGGACATACACCCACTAAATTAATCTCAATTCAGAGTAAACTTGAGATCATAAAAGAAATCAAAATACTTAGAACATCTTACTTTATGATAGCCCTTTGCGTATTAAAATGGATGAGTGATTTTTTCATCATACTATATTGTGGTTTAAGGGGTGCAGTTGATTATAAATTATCCTAAAAATGTAAAAATAATAAAGCTTGTTCAATGTTATGCCTTTTCATGATTGCCATAAAATTTGTCCATTTTTAAAGCTATTAAGTCCCGTTGAATAGAGAAGGCATATCTTAATAAGCTTTTATGAAATTAATTGATTAAGGAAGTTGGCCCAGCCCCCAAAGAATAGCAGTAGTGGAACAATAACACAAAAATAAAAGAACAAAAATTATGAAATTTTCAATAATCTTAACTTTATCTCCAATCACAAGTATAAAGAATGAAGACAAAGACAAACATGGTTTATGTCACTTTTATGGAGACTCTAGAGGCAAGGCTTAAAAAAAGAATAAAACAAAAAATTAAGTGTAAAAGAATATAGAGGCAAGACTTAAAGATGAGGCATATCGATGGAAGCACAATTTTTCTTGTTCAGTGGAGTGAAAGGGTGTTGTAAGGGTTTTTGACATGAGCTCAAAAGGTTTTTAGTTGGAAGTGAACTTAGCAACACTTTTGCAACTTCTAGCATATATAGCACAGCTTGGTTGAAGGAATCTCTTGTGTGTGTTTGCTTTGGAGCTGGGGTATAAGTATTGTGAGTTCTCATCTTGTCAAGCTCTATCAATTGCACTCTAAGATCGCCAATTTTAGTAGACTCGTTGACATTGCTAAATATTGTAGGTTGACAACAGATATGGGCTAAGCATTTGTTTCAATGACATGGTATTTTGGGTCTCTAATGGTGAAGTCATGAAGTATGATGGTATTGTATGCAAGCTAGTCATAAAGTCATGAACTATGACGGTATTGTATGCAAGCTAGTTATGAAAAGAAACAAGTATGGTGTAAATGTGTTATTAGTAGGAAACCTCATTGTTTTGTTTGCATACATATTTATGACGTTAAGAGTGTAATGGTTCATTCTATACAAAATCTACGATTGGAGAAAATGTTGTCGATTGGGAAAAATGTTGTGACGATGTTTGATATGCTACAGTAAGAATTATCTTCATGGTGAGGTATACCATTATAAACTATAATATAAATTGATAGTTTGGTGGATGGAGGGTGGTTTTCCCTCTCTTCTTTTGGAGGATGGGGGATGGTTATGCAGACAAACTGGGATTGAAATCCCTGTTCTTATAGAGTCTCATATCTCATAAGGTTTTGTTATTATAGAACTTATAGAAGTTAAGACAATGTTTATCATAAAGAAATTTGTGTGCAGGAGAGCCCCAAATAGATGAGTAGTTTGGCTTGTAATCTGGATTTTTTTCCTGTATTTAATAATCACAGCTATAACTTCGATTTAATTGAATGAAATGAAGTCTATTTTAAAAAAAAAAAATTGACTAATAATAATTTAGTATATGTAAACATCATAGTATTACTACCATGTAACTCTAATGTATAATATGTAATACTTATGTATAAACACTAATGTATAATAACAAGTAATATTCATGTATAATAACAAACATATAACAATATATAATACTAATGTATAATAACACAAGGACAATAACGTGTAATAGTAATGTATAATAACAAATATATAACAACATATAATACTAATGTATAATAACACTAGTATAGTAACATGTAATACTAAGTCTAGTATATAATTAAGTTAGAAATAAATTCGAAACTAATTTTTTTTTTTTTTAGAAGAGCTAGTAGCCATATGGTAGTGGCCCCATCCCAAGTTTATTAATAAAGCCCTCACTTATGGCTGATGAATATCGTGGTAACAAGCCAAGTATAGGGGAGTTTACAGATAAGCAAATAAAAAACCTTCCAAATACAAAACAAACCAAAAAATTGAAACCAAAGAAACAAAAAGACAACAAAAACAACTAAACAAGCCTATATAAAAAATACCACAAAGAAATCTAACAGGCCTAAACCAAGACATGGAAATAAAAACTAAACAAGCCTACCAAAAAAACAATAACAAAAACAAAACTAAACAAGCCTGGAACAACAAAAACAAAAACAGCAAAACTAACGATGGAAAGACGGGAGACCTAAGAAATCCAGCCTCACCATACCTTTTAATAAACGGGAAAAATCTTGGATACCATTATATGTCACATTCATCCCTTTTTCCCATTCTCTAGCGAGGAAATTCGCCACACTGTTACCTTCCCGATATTGATGAGCTACCACAATATTAATCCCTTCAAGCTCCGTTCGCAAAATCTCCCAAAAATTCTAAAAATACCATAAAGTGCATTTGCCATTGCGCAGCCAATCAACTACAATTTGAGAATCACTCTCAATAATCACATTGACCATATGGTTTCTTTTACACAATCTAATACCATCCAAAATAGCTTTCACTTCCGTGCCATTCTTCGTACCAATCCCATAACATCCAGAAACAAATATAATAACATGTAATTAAATACTATATTACAAGTTTATAATAGGAATAAGTTAGACACTAGTATAAAATAGAATGAATTAATAACATATAAAACTATAGTATAATAACATGTAATTAAGCATTAGTTAAATAGTAATTGTTAATAATTAACACTAACAATTAAATTTAGTGATGAAAAAATTATAAAAACTATAAACAATAAGACTTGTCTGTAAAATAAAGATTAAAATTAATTTAGGGTTTGGTTTAGTTTAGAATTTTGGAAAAATAAAAGCCCAAAACATGATTTTGGAGAAAGAAATAGACTTTAGAAGCCCAAAAATGAGGCCACACAACCCAACCCAAAAGGGCACAACACAGCCAAAGGCCCAAAATTCACATAAACGATGTCATTTACCCCTTGAAAATAGTGCCATTAGGGTAAAACAGCACTCTTTGTCCTTCATCACAAAAATTCCTCACTACCCCGAGTCTCGTTGTCGTCCCTCACTCTCACTCTCCCGCCATCGTCCTTGTATGTGCCCATGCCCCTCACTGCACACCTCCATCTCATTCTTTATTCCTCACTTTCTCAATCTCAACATTTCTCTTGTTGTCATCCCTCACTCTCTCGTCTTCGTCTCGTCGCCACCACTACCTCTCACCGCCTTCTCTTTCTACTTAGTCCCTCACCCTCTACTTGAGATGCCTTCACCCAGCCTCTCTCTTTTATCCCCCATGAGGTCATCCCTCCACTGCCCATCGTCGTTCACCACCGCTATAAGTAAGTGCATTTTTCATTCACCACAGTAGCTAAGGCTTATTGTATAGTTTATTTTTCACTAAAAATTAAATTGGTTGATTTTGCAAGTTTGCTTCCAAATTTAGGGTTTGCTTGCACCACCACCATGAGTAATTCTGGACTACCTAATGTGTTAAATTGTTTCATGTTTGTGAATGTGTTAAATTGTTTCATTTTACACAATATGATTCATGTATGCCTATGCCTGGTTATTATGATGACATTAATGAGAGGATCTACATGAAGAGAACATGCATGTGTTTTTTTTTTTGTCTAAGTTTTAATTGAGATGAAGTCTAATGTTTGTGAATGTTAATTAAGGTGAAGACCAATCATTAGGGGGAAACATAAGGATATAAATTGAGAGCAAGTTTATAGAAATTGAGGCTTTCTTGTGTTGTTTGGGACTGTTTTTGTGTTGTGTGAACTTGTTTTGGGGTTATATTTGGAGCTTTGTTTGGAGTTGTGTGAACTTGTTTTAAGGCTATTATGTGAACTTGTTTTGGGCCTGTGTTGAGGGCCATTTTTGTTTTGTGTCGACTTATTTTTTGGGATGTTTTTCTTTGTGTTGTGTTTTTGGGGCTGTGTTAACCATACTCTTTAGTTTGTGTGTTGTATTTAGTTCTTAAATATGAGTTGTGAGGACATAAGCACTCCTACATCCATCTCTGCATCTTGTCTAGAATGACTACAACTACAATAGCCTATCGAGCCTCCCAAAATTGAAGAGTCTGATGAACTATTAGAATCTTCAGTAGGCACTCCTACTACCTTCCGTTCTACCCCTCGCCCTCCATCAGGTAGTAAAAATCCCAAGAATAGGTTTGGAGTATAGGATCACTTTACAAGCGTGTTTGATTGTGATCCTGAAGAACCAATAACTACTTGTAACCATTGTGGGAGGTTGTGGAAATTCCATTGCAAAAGGTAAGGCACTTAGGCCATGAGAACACACACACATTTTCCCTAAAACTTATAAGAGTAAATTGGACAAGTGTCAACAATTCTTGGTCCCAGAAGCAAGAGTTGAAGGAGGTGAATGAGAGAAGAATCTAGAGATGACCAAATATAATGAGAAGAAAATTAGGACTGCCATTGGTAGGATGGTGATAGTGGATGAGTTACTATTAAGGGTTGTTGAGGGCCATGAGTTTCGAGACTATACTAAATCCCTTGATTCTAGGTTTTCTATTTCTTCTCATTTTATGGTAATAAGGGATTGTATAAGGCTCTTCTTGAGAGAGAATGATAGCTTGAAGAAAATATTTTTGACAACCAAACAAAAAGTGTGTTTGACTACTGACACTTAGACTTCTATCTAAAACATTAATTACATGTGTGTCACGGCTCACTTTATTGGTAGTAGTTGGAAGTTGCATAAGCAGATCATTTCATTTACTTGGGCTAGCAATCACAAGGAAGCAATGATTGGGAGGAAGTTAGAAGAGAGTATGCTTGACTGGGGCATTGACAAAATTCTTACAATCACGGTGGCCAATGTTATCTTTAACAACTCCACTATTGATTGGTTGAGAACAAGAGAAATAGAAAGTAAGGAGTACGTTGCGAATTAGAAGCGAGGTGTACTATACACATTTTAAATCTTGTTGTGAGTAAAGGTTTAGAATATGTTGATGACTCAATCATAAGGGTCAACAATTTGATTAAGTATGTGAAGTCTTCCCTCCAAAGATGTGCCACTTTCAAGTCTTATCTTGATAGGTCAAAAGCTTCATGTTCTAGTTTTTTGTGTATTGACGTGCTTAACAGATGAAACTTTGTTTGACGTGGCTGAGAAGTATGAAAAAAACTTCCAACTTCTGCTTGATGAGGGTCTCTACTCATGAGTTTATTTGACTGAGAATGGGCCGAGGAAAAAGGATTTGGGAGCTCTTTGGTTTGATGATTGGTAGATCATAAGAAACTTTACCAAGTGTCTTCATGTTTATAATATCACATTGCGTATTTCTGGTATACTTTACATCAAATCTGTTTTTCCAAGAGCTTATTAATATTCATGCAAACTTGAATAGTTTTTATAATAATAGTAATTGACGCTTGAGTTTAATGGCTTTTAGAATGAGAACAAAGTATGATAAATATTGAGGGATCTTCAAAAGATAAATAGGTTATTGTTTATTGTTGTTATTCTTGATCCATGGTACTAATTGATTACTCAAGCTTATTGGTTCAATCAAACATTGGCCAATGAGAGAGGTGAGGAGTTTGTTGCACTCTTCAAGAGCGATATAGAGTTATTGTATGAACAGTATGTTACATTTGGTGGTGGGTGTGCAAGTGGGTCTAATTCAACTACATCTCACACTCGTAATGAGGGTAGTACATCAATGGGGGGTAGCTGTACAATTGATCCTTTGGCCTTTTTGAGAAATTTTGATAAAGAGCAAAAATCAGCAACCTTGATGGACTATAAGTTGGAGCTAAAATGGTATATGTTGGAGGATGTTGAGGTTCCTACTGAGAGTTTCGACATTTTAATTTGATGAAGGGTCAACTCCACCTAATATTTGATTCTTGCTCCATTGGTAAGAGATATCTTGGCCATTCAGATCACCACCATAGCATTTGAGTCAGTATTTAGCACAAGAGGTTGTGTCCTAGATCCGTTTCGGAGTTCTTTGACTCCTAGAACTGTCGAGGCTCTTGTGTGTGCACAAAATTAGTTGAAGTCCACTCTTGTACACTTTAGTCAAAATTATTTGGGTACAACTGATTATGCGGACAACTACATGTTATACTTAGGATATATACTTAGCGATTGTTTTTTAGTTTTTTTTCTAAATCTTTATTTTTTCTTTTATACTAATTTTTTATACTTTAACATCTTAATATAGAATTAATCACTAGTATAGCGAGTCTACTACATGAAGATGATTGAGGTTTGGGGTGCATTGATAAAATTGTGTAACTTGTTGTTTGTTCAATTTTGTTTCCTCTATTTTTATTAATTTATGTGGACCTATCTTATTTCCTCATGTCATTTGTCATTCCATTTCACACCAAGTCATGTCACAAGTATGGAGTTCGTTAAGAAAAGCAGTTTTTCCAATCAATAGTCTTTTAAATTTATAATGACCTCAAATGGTAGGATGCGGTGATATCCTATTGGAACTCCATTGTTCATGCTGGAGTATTTAAACTGGTGTGAAATTCTCTAGGTTGAAAAAGTACAGTCAACAAGCTTCGAATAAAGCTCAAGTAAGTAGTCCGTAGAGCAAAGTCAAGTGCCAATGCCAATTGTGTTCACGTTCATATTATACGCACACTTGCAGGTGTAGATACTTGTCATGAGATGCGTACATTACGTACTCACAGCGGGTGCAGATACGTATGTTAATGTACTCACAGTTGGTGCAGATACTTGTGATGTGATGTGGTATCAACAGGGGCACATAGCTCAATGGGACTTGTGTAACATTCAAAGTTCATGTTCAATTTCAAGATCAGTCCAATTTCAATTCACATCTTTTTCAATTTTCATGTCACATTATTTTACATACAGTCCAAGTTCATATCATGTTAGTCAAGTTCATGTCAGTTTCAGTTTATGTCAGTTCAAGTCACGTCATGTTTATTCATTTTAACATTAGCATTAATGTTTAAATGAGACACGACCAATGGTCGACTGGAGGAGGTCAATTAGGCATTAATGCAACGACTAGCCTCAATGCTCCATTTTATCGATAGTATGTTGGCTTTCGTGGCTAAGTTGTGCTAGCTACTCGAAGAACTAGTCTAGTATATATTAGAAGTCTTTACATGTACTTAAGGAGCGTTGTCTCCAGTACTAGTGATGTTACATATCTTCAGACATACACTGTAACCTTTGAACTTCTGTTATGTGGATTTAATGATGTTTATGCTTTTGGGATATGTTACTTCTGGCACATAGTATTACTCAAAAAGAAAAATTATCCGCTACCAATATTGGATATTGTTAGATGCATGCTAGGTATATTGCATCTTTATTTATTATGAATGGGGGCAGGTAACCTTGTGTCGTATGTCCCGAAGTTTTAGAGTCTTCCAAATCCTAAGCAGAATTTAGGAGCATCACAACCTTGACCAGTATGTGTGGCAATTTGTGACACGACTCGTTAACCCAATATGAACACAACATGAAATTAGTTGGTTTGGGTTTGATGTTAAAGTGTTTGGATCAAAACTGGTTGACCCATTAAGACATGATTCATTAACGGGCCACTAATGGATTAACCTGCTAGTGACCCATTTAGACCCGTTAAGCTTTCTACTCAAAATTACAATTATATCATTCTTAACCTTAAAACAAAATGCCCTAGCCCTAATTTCCTATTCTCTCTTAGACTCTCATTATTTCTCACAAGTCACAACTGCCTCCCTCACTTCCTCTGCCTCATGCCTCCCCTACTCCCACCTCTCTCGGTTTCCTTCTCTCTCAAATCACATCCTCTACCTCACACTATGCCTCACGTCATGATGCCCTACTCTTCACTTGTCATTTTCATTCATATTCTTACTGATTCTTGAGGTGTTAATCAACCTTCACTTCTTCACTTTTCGCTTTATTTACCTCTTTATTTATTGTAATCTATTATATGTGATACAAGCCTTCATTTTACTTGAAATCTGAGTCGACTCTCTTGCTTGATTTGCTTTTATAATTTTTAGTTGTCTCTTTCTTATTTTTTTTTAAAATATCACCAAGTTTCACTTTTTTTTCAATATTTGTTTTGGTTGTTCTTTAGATTTCTTTGTCCTGGATTAGGTTAAGCTCCTTAGTAGTAATCTTTCATAGGTTTCTCCTTTCCCTCCTTACTTGTGGATTTTTTAAGTTTCATTATTTCTTTCCCTTTTTCTATTAGTCATTTTGGTTTATGAGAAAGCTGAGAAATAGAAAAATGCAAGCTTTTCAAATTCCTAATTTATTTTGTTTGTATGATATTCAGTCTCTAGTCCTAAAAATATTAGTCTGTGAGGGAAAAATTAGATAATTTTTTCAACTATTTTTCTGCCCTTTTTTTGTTTATCTTAATTTTTTTATTTCTTTAATAATTTTCACAATTTTTTATAATAAAATCATGATTGCTTTAAATTTTATGTGCTTTAAAAGACTATTGTTATTTTTTTATATGTGTTTTTATTTTTGGTTTAGTTGATGTTTTATTATTGGTAACTTTATTTTTTCTATTAGTTTCCATTTTTTCTATTATTATTTTTAAATTAGTCTATAAAATTTTATTTTATGTTTTTTTAGTTATTTTATTTACTATTTCTTTATGTAGTTCTTTAATTTTTGTTGATTTATTAATTTTTTTAAAATTTTAAATTTCTATTGTTTATGCTTAATTTTATATAAAACGCATCCTTTCTTTGCTGAATGTGATGTGGCAGTTAACTATTAAGTCCTAATAGAAGTACCCAAACTTTTTTTTTTGATAAAAGAAACTTCCTTCATTACTTTTGAAACGATTACAACATAGAATTCGGCTAAACAGCTTGGGCAATACAATCGGGGATGGAACCTGTAACGACCCCGCCCCGCTAAAGGGCGGCGAGATCGCCACTTCCGTACCTATTCCTTTCGTATTTTCTTTTTCCTTTTTCATTTTTCATTTCTCTTCATTTGTACATGGTTGAACCAACAGGGAACACACTAAGCTTCCGCCTCTCTCTCTACAGTAATGCCTTGCTCCCCAGTCTTTCCTTCATTTCCTGGACGTTTAAAACATTAAAACAAAAGTGAGTCTAATACTCAGTAAGTAGTACACCATGCAGTGAACATATTAGGCATCTATCCTTTTCCTTTAAAAAACATGCATACATAACATTTGCATTTTTATTTCATGCATAAACATTCTTAGACATGACTAAGCTTTCATACATAAACATGTTTTTCATGCTTTACATCTTTTCATGCGTAACATACTTTTCATACATTACATCTTTTTACTTCATAGGCCATTGTACACTATTACGCCCCGCGTGCTAGGGTTAGCGGTCGTTCAACCTATGGATTCGCCCGTGGCCACGGGTTAGAATCCCATTCCGTTAGGGCATAGCACTGGGTGCACTACCAGATACTACGACCCGGCATTGCAATCTGCCCATTCATTCATTGGGTACCCTTTTTCATGCATGTGGCCGTTACGTATTTTTATTCATTGAAACGTTCATTTCTTTTTAATCCTTCGTACTTTCATTTCTTTCAGTCATTTTTCATTTAATAGTTTATTCATAGGAAAGGAACGTCACTTAAAAACATGAGCTTATCATCGTTTAAAAGCATGAGCTTAAACATCACTGAAAGGCATGAGCTTAAACACCCTTTAAAGCATGGCTTAAACATTTCTTAAAAGCATAGGCTTAACATCATTCAAAAGCATAGGCGTAACCATCCTTTAAAAACATAAGATTGACATCATTTTAAAAGCACGAGCATAAATATCATTTAAAAGCATGAGCTTACATGTCATTTAAAAAAAAATAAGCTTAAACCTCATTTAGAAAGCAGAAGCTCGATCGTCATTTAAAAGCATGAACTTAACATCATTAAAAAGTATAGACTTAAACATCACTTTTCAAGATTTCCTTTAAAATGTCAGGTCATGGCATCCTTTAAAACGACAGTTCTCAGGGACATTTTAAAGACGTCAGTTCTCAGGGACATTTAATGCATCGGTTCGTAGGGACATTTTAAAACTCATTTAAAGCATCATTTGAAGCATAAAACATGAGACGTTCCATTCCTTTCCTTTCCTTTACATGTAAACATTTTCATCGTCTTTCGTAATTTAATGCACATGCGTTTTCATGAACAAGATACATTTTCATGCTATACTACATATAGGAAATAATCATATGTTTCTTGAGAACATGCATGGAAATCTCATGACTTAGAATCTACATGCATGCATTACCATATACACGTACACCCAATTATAATCGATAGGATACTTAATAGGGGCTATCAAGAAAGGGCTATACATACTATATTCATTTATTTAGAGAAACATTTACAATGAGAGAGATATTCTTTCATAAATAAAGCATGGTGTAAGAAGCATGGTTATAGCTACTTACCTTTGAGCTTTACTAGCGAGTTCCTTTGGTCTTGAAAATAGACTCCTAATCCTATCCAATAAAATGAGATAAATATATTAACATCTACCTTACTTTAAGCCTTACTAATCGATACGCTCATACGCTCACTTAAATTCCATCTTGGAATTAAACATTCCCTTAACCCGTTCGGCTACCCATCAATCATGGTATTAAGCCAAAACATTAAAATATTTATTCTAAACATTTTAAAGAAACTTATGAAAATAGATATCATACTAGCTACCTCTTCTAAAGGTAAATGTTTTCTTCATGAAAGATAGGTGAAAATCATAGATTAAAATGCATAATTTGTAGGAATTATTTAAAGAGGGAAAGAATAAGGAATTTGCTTCAATTCTGGAAATTTTGATCAAGAGAAGCATTTGACAGCTTTGAATGTCATTTGGAGGGTAATTAAACAAAAAGGTCAAGGCTTACAAAGGGTTGGTTTTTGCCACTTCTTTTCATTGGTTTTTCATGCTAAACTCTATCTTAAATTGAGCTAAGCAAAACTTCGAGCAAATGGATGGATTTGGGCTGATTTAAGTCCCAATAAAAACATAGAAGAATTTCTAAAACTCTTGGACAGCCCATAGGCTTAGTGTTTTCATGTTCTTGAACATCCCTTATTAAATCCAAATTTCAATTACATAATAAACCATATGAAGGATATTAAAGCTTAGGAAATCATTTATTATCTTCTAAAAAAAAAAACAGATTACAAAGCATAAATATAGCACAAGGCAAACTTAAAGTTTTCAAGATAAACTTACTAGTTTAAATTAAAATCATTAGAAGCTCACTTAGGCCAAAAGTCTTGAAAAAGCATGCTTAAGATCACAACTAAGTTTTCATTAATATAGAACTTAAAGGCATGATAAAATCAGAACATAATTTAGGCTTAACCATCAAGAAGAAATCAACAATACAACTCCTAATCTCATTCGGTTGAAACCCAGAAAACAGAACACACACACACACGGCTGGAACACTCACCACAACAGAGCGTATGCACAACTAGAATTCAAAACAGAGCATAATTTGGCTGGAAATCAACAAGGAAATAGAGCAAACACACGGATGGAAATCACAGGACATATACACGGTTGGGAATCCGGAAAACAGAGCACATCCCTTCCATTTGGTTATCAACTAGTTAAAGCATAAATTAGGAGGAACAAGTGAGGAAATAAACTCAGAAAATCACTACACAGCAGTCGGCCAGCACAGGAAATCCGAAACTCCTATGGCATAGTTCACTCGGGAGTCCCAAAATCACAAGAAGAAATTGGAAAAACAGAGCACTACCTGGTTTAGCAAGCCACGAACGGAAGGAGAAGGACAACCGAAGGCCAACCCAGCAATTTCGTCCTCCTAGAGATGCTTCAGCCGAAACGCAGTGTAAGAGAGGAGATAGAGAATCGGCTTGAGAGAAGGGAGAGGTGTTCGGTGCAGGTGAAACCGAGAGGGTCCTTTCGTGGGGTTAGAAGGGCTGGAACTAGAGCTTGATGAAGCTCTTCTTGGCTTGCTCTAGAAGCCGAAACCAACGTGTAGGAGAAGGAAGAAGAGAGAGATCCGNGAGAATCGGCTTGAGAGAAGGGAGAGGTGTTCGGTGCAGGTGAAACCGAGAGGGTCCTTTCGTGGGGTTAGAAGGGCTGGAACTAGAGCTTGATGAAGCTCTTCTTCGCTTGCTCTAGAAGCCGAAACCAACGTGTAGGAGAAGGAAGAAGAGAGAGACCCAATCGGCTTGTCCAAGAAGTTGCAATTGGCGTGTAGAGGAAGAAGAAAGGAGAAGTCCGAATGGCCTAAGGGAAGGGGTCGGTCAGCACATAAGGAAATGAGTCAAAGCTTCCCTTGGAAGCTAAAGGGATGAATGGTGTGGATTAGTCCTTGGAAAATTATGCTTATCCTATGGTGGATAATATTTGGGCCACTCTTTAATTTAAATAAAAAGGTAGGGGCTTTAGAAAATATATTTTAAGATCTGAAAATATTTCCTTAAATTATTTTTAACGACCCACATTAAAATAAGAGCACACATATCTTGAAATAAAATAATAAAATATTAAAATCATAAAAATCTTTATCTCAAAATATATGACTTAATAAATTAAATTGAAAGAAATGACGTAAGGACCTACGTAGTAGGATGCGGGTATTACAGAACCCCACCAAGTTATCAAGTAATCAATATTCCATTTAAATTTAGCCAACCCATGGGCTGCACCATTGCCTAATCGGCTACTATGTTGAATAGAACAAAAGGAAAATCTCAACATAAGCAGTTTGATTTGCTGCACTAGATTACCATGAAGAGACCTTGATGTGTTTTCTCTTAGCACTTCATTCACCATGAGCAAGGAGTCACTTTCGATTACAAAATGAGGAATTCCCAGGGGGAGGCATAGCTGGAGTCCTCTTAGTATTGCTAGCGCCTCGACTTCAATGGGGTCATTGACTTCTTTTGCCTTCTTGCTTGCCGAGAAGAGTATTTCGACCTTGTCATTTCTGAGAATGAGACCCAGTCCTGCACTCCTTTGACTTGCAAAAACTGCCTCGTCCACGCTGAGTTTCTAGCTACCTGGTTCGGGTGGCATCCATCGGCAAGATTTCCCTGGTCCTGGGTGATCAATAGCCTGCAGGTGATCTTTATATAAGGCCAGGGCGTGTTCTGTAGACTGCAAGGATGGAATGTCCACGTTCTCATGGATTATCTTGTTTCTCCTGAACCACAGTGCCCATGCTATTAAGAACACATTCTCTAGTTCTCCATCATGACCTTTTTGCTATACCTTCATAGCAAAGTTTAACCATGTTGTTGTTGAGTCCACTGCTGGGAGGTGAGGGGCTAGAATGGACCAGACCTCTCTTAACGTAGGGCAACTTAAAAGGGCATGGGTTGTATCCTTGGCAGCTTCCTTGCAGCATCTGCAAGCTGGGTCCTCTACCACTTTCTGATACTGCAGATTCACCAGCGTGGGTAATCCTTCTCGACATGCTCTCCAACTGAAGATCTTCACCCTATTTGGATAATTCATTTTCCAAAGTGTTTGCAAAAAATTTCTCTAAAGTTAGGCATCTGAGCATTTGTCCCTATGTTCGTTGTCCTCAAGAGATGAGAAGAATCTATAGCCGCTTTTAACACTATATACCCCCTTTTTTTCATGCTCCCAGATTAAATTGTCTTCATAGGGGACGGCACGTAAAATTATCTTGAGGATTTTTGCTGCATGAGGAGCCAGAATGTGATTTTGAATATTCGCTGCATCCCACCACCTGGTATCTTAGTCAATTAGCGAGTCGACTATAGCATTCTCAAGAATCACTTCAAAGCTGGTTGGTTGAGGAAGGAGCTTGTGCTTTGGCAACCAGTAGTCTGGCCATACATTGATGGATTTCCCATCCCCAACTCTCCAACGACAGCCTTTTAACAGGATTTCTTTTGCCTCCCAAATGCCTCTCCAAACATAGGAAGGATTTGCTCCTAGCCTTGCTTCTTGGAACCTATTCTTTGGAAAGTATTTGGCTTTAAACATCTGGTGAAGTAAGGACTGTTGTTCAACCATGATTCTCCCTCTTTGCTTAGCAATAAGAGCCAAATTGAAGAGCTGCAGATTCTTGAAACCCACACCCCTGTCCCTTTTAGACTTACACATTCTTTTCCAGCTTATTCATCAAATTTTTTTCTCATTTTTCTTTTGGCCCCACCAGAAACTAGACATCATACTTTCTAGCTCGGAACACAAGGTTGAGGGGAGCTTGAAGCAACTCATAGTGTAAGACGGGATGGACAACGCCACTGCTTTAATCAATATTTTCTTGCCTCCTTAAGACAACACATTCTCTTTCCACCCCTGAAGTTTGGACCAAACTTTGTGTTTAAGGTCCGAGAAGGTCTTTCTCTTTTCTCTACCCACCACTGGAGGGAGTCCGAGATATCTCTCAAATTGCTGGTGCCAATCGACCCCCCAAAAGTTAAGAATTTCCTGCTTTTGATCACGGGGAACATTCATCCTGGAAATCATGGAGGTTTTTTCCTTGTTTACTTTCTGACCTGAGGCCTTTTCATAGGTTTCCAGTAGGGTTTGAATATGAACATTTGTCTCCATGCTAGCTTTGCATAATAGAACGCTGTCATCTGCAAAGAGGAGGTGGTTAAGTCTTGGAGCACCCCTACTGATTTTCAGCTCTTCTATTTGCTTTGATCTTTCAGCTTTTACCAAGAGGCAAATCAACCCCTCAATGCATAGCAAAAAATAGATAAGGGGAGATAGGATCACCTTGTCTCAGACCCCAAGATGGGAAGATTGCGCCTTTTGGTTCTCCGTTCACTAAGATTGAAAAATAAACTGAGGTTGTGCATTGCATCACTAACTGCACCCATTTAACTGAGAATCCCATTTTAAGCAACACCTTTTCTAGGAAACTCCACTCCACCCTATCGTATGCTTAGCTCATATCGAGTTTAAGGGGCATGCAGCCTTGCTTACCTTTCCTTTTTTGCTTCAGGAAGTGAACCATCTCTTAGGCGACCAACACGTTATCTGTGATTAACCTACCCAGTACAAAGGCAGCCTGTGTAGATGAAATAACTTCGTCTAGAATGGATTTCAGCCTATTTGCAATAACTTTTGAGATGATTTTGTAGAGAACATTGTATAGGCTAATCGGTCTATAATCGGCCACCTCTAGTGGTTTCTTCTTCTTTGGAATTAAAGTTATGAAGGTGTGATTGAGTCCTGTAGGAAAGTGCCCGGAATTAAGAACGTGCAGAATTGCTTCAGTTACATCACCACCCATGATGCTCAAGAACTTTTGGTAGAAGATGCGAGCCATCCCATCCAGCCCTGGAGTAGAAAGAAGTTTCATTTGTTTCAAGGCTTGAGTTACTTCTATTGCTGTATAAATTTTGGTAAGAGAGGCGTTCATCTCGTTAGTTACTTTCCCTACGAGCCCCTCTAGAAATTCTGTCTGTTCTGGTTGTCCTGTAGTCCTAAACAACTGGGCGAAGTAATCTACAATAATCTGGTCTCTCAGGGCACCAGTTTGCCAAACTCCAGCTTAGTCGTTCACTCCCTTGATAACATTTTTCTGTCTTCTTTGGGACACTTTGCTCTGGAAAAAATGAGTATTTTTGTTTCCACATAAGTTCATCTCACGCTGTGCAACCACCTCACTTTAGCTCTTTGTTTCCACATAAGTTCATCTCTTTCCAGCCACTTCTGAAGCTCGATTCTAGCTGCTCTTATGGAATCGTTGTTGTGATAGTTGGGATCCACTTGGTGTAGTCTCTTCAGTTTCAATCTTGCCTTCTCAATATTCCTCTTACCGTTGCCAAAACAACTGGTATTCCATACAGAAAGTTTTTCCCCGCAAGCTTTAATTTTTTTCCATGATGGAAGGTAAGTTACTTAAGCCCGTATCTTCTTTCCAGGCTAGTTCTATAATTTGTTCGCAGTCTGGTTCTTCTGCCCAAATAGCCTCAAACTTAAACCTCTACTGTCTCACCATTAGATTACTATCCTCGTGTGACTTGAGAATGATAGGAACATGGTCGGAGTAAAGAGCAATACCGTGATAAACCTTTGCCAAAGGGTGTTGTGACTTCCACTGCATATTTGCAAAGAAACGGTCTAATCTCTCACAAATGCTATGTTGTTGACCCCTTCCATTCCACCAAGTGAATTGGTTACCGTTAAAGCCCAAATCCAGCATCTGACATTCACCTATCAACTGTCGGAAGTCCCTCATTTGTTTTTCTGGTCTACTCCTGCACCACTTTTCTCAGAGTTGCTTAAAATTTCGTTGAAATCACCCATGAGTAGCCAGCCAAGATCTCCATTGACTTCAATGGATTTAATCAGATTCCATGTTTCCTGTGTCCTTGAGGCTTCGAGGTGGCCATAGATACCAGTGATGAACCAGGAGGCTCCCCTGTCAACCCCATCCACTTTTGATACCAAAGCATGAATGTGGTGTTTTGAATAATTGAGGATGTCAAGCTGGCAATTATTGTTCCAAAGCATAGCCAATCCCCCACTTCTCCCCTCACTGCTCACAGCCAAACAATTAGTAAAACCAAGGCTATGTTTGAGCCTCATCATAACTTTATCTAGTAAACGGGTTTCTTGCAAAAATAAAATATCGGGTCCTTCTCTTCGGATTAAATCATGAAGTGCTCGAATTCCCAGTGGGTTCCCAAGCCCCTGGGAATTCCAACTTATGAGGATCATTGCTTCCGGTAGGGATGCTTAGCAGCCACTGCCGATATCTTGGTGTCCCTACAGACTTTACCACCTTTGTTGTCTTCTGAGTTGGGACTATGCATGAACCATTTACATTTTTTTGACTTTTACAACACTGTAGGTTCCTAATTTTCCTTGTTCCAGTTACATTTTCTAGTGACAAATTCAAATTGAGGGACACTGATAATACCTGGGCCTTTGGCTTTCTTCCGCCATGTTCTACCTTTTGGTGGACTAGCAACCTTAGTTGGATTGGGACCAGGGGAAGCCCGTTTGGTTGAGCTCCCTTCTTGGGCTAGGTCATGCTCAATAGGACCACTAGGGGCCAACCCAATACAGCTATCGACCCCTGCCACCTCTACTGCAATCACATTATGAGGGTCTACCGCTTCGTGCTTTAATTCAAATCCTTGTATACTTGCTCTGGGCACTACCAGGTTTTCCATCAGTACCGTAGGTTTGACAGAGTTATGTAGCTTGTTGGTTATCCCCTCTGAAGTCCTTTCCCCCAGCTCCTTGGACCAAACTAGGCCACTGCTTATTCCAAGATTTACTGCAAAAGGACCTCCCCTTTCAGTACGGGCCGGAAGCTCCCTAGGCAAGTCCTTTCCCTTTGATTCTTGCCTCAAAACACTGTTGATTGGCCTACTGCTGCGTTGGGGGCATGAAAGTCTTCAGGAGGCCATGCCTTTTTATTGCCTTCCTCTGACCCCTAACCGTGCCCATGCCAACATCTGACACGTGACTCAAGGCTGTTGGCACACGGCCTGGGCCATGTTGAACAGAGGGCTCCTTGACTGTAGGATCCAACAGCGACCCCACCCCCACACCGAATGACCGCCCTCCTCCACCACCTTCCTCAAGCCGTAATTCCTACTAAAATCAGTCTCCCCTGAGGCAGTAACGCCTTTTGCAAGGGCATTGCATTTCTTCTTTTCTGGTTCGACTCGCAGCCAGGGGCCAAATTGAGGAGTATAGACCTTATTCTGGTTGCTACATTTCTCCACTTTGTGCAGGATCCTTCCACACTGGAAGCAAATATGAGGGAGCTTTTCGTATTGTACTAGTATCCAGTACTTGATTCCTTGCAATGTAATGGTCCTTCCACGGGCTAGTGGTTTGAAAAGATCTAACTTCACTTTAACTCTCAAGAAACTAGCCCACCCTATATCCTCTTCATCAACGTCAACGACTCCCAGGGTATTCCCTATTTTAAGCCCACACTCCCGATTCATTCCTACCAGAGGCATATTTTGAAAGTGCACCCAAAATGCCGTAGTCTCGAACTTCATCATGCTTGGTTGGGTGTAGCCTTGAAAAGGTTCTAAAACCAAGAGGCAGCCGTCGAATGACCACGGCCTTCCTTCAAGGATTCTGTTTTTATCAACATGAGTTTCAAAGGAGAGGATGAACACATTTTTACTCACCTCCTTAAACTTGGTAGGTTTACTCAATCTCCATATTTTGGCCATCATCGATTCCACCACCTTAATGCTTATATGTCACTCTGAACAAAACTTACTGACTAGACATTTTTCACCTTTTCTTTGAGCTTCTAATGTTGCCTCATCTTCTAACACAATCTCGTCACCCTTCTCTTCACTAAGACGAAGGTTTCCCCACAACTCCTACATGCTCTCCATCGTCGCTTACAGAGAGGAAAATCACACACTAATACTCCGTTGTTGATACCAACACCAGAAGACTGAGTTACTACCACCAAAACCCGAGTTTCCTTAAAGAGGAAAAAATGAGCGAGGACTCAACCAGAAGCACCCTAACTTTAGGTGTTCTGTTTTAGGATAGGTCTAGACAGTGAATTGAGATGAAAATTTAAAATTAAATAAAATATTGTTAAAATATTATTTTTTAATATTATTATGTTTTGAAATTTGAAAAGTTGAATTATTTATTGTATTTTATATGAAAACTTGAAAAAATTGTAATAATTAGATAAGATGAGATGAGTTGAATTGAGAGACTTCTTGTATCCAAACCTATTAAACTTTTTTAACTAGGTACTAGTTTATAAAAAAGTGCAAGTCCAAAGAACTTACATTAATTATCCCAAAAAATACTTAAAACCCCATTTAAGAAAATTTAAAATTAAGTTCATGTTTGGGATTACAATAGAAAATAGAGCTTCATTAAAAAAAATTAATATTAAAAAATTATTTCTTATTTTGTAAACATGCATCTAAAGCATTTTTAAAGTTAATTATGATGATTTTTAAAATATATATAGAGCTATATAGACAAAAGCTTTTAAAAAAAACTTCAATTTTTTGTTTTTTCTTTTAAAGTAGACTTTCAACCTTTATATATATATATATATATATATATATATATATATATAGGGGCTTAAACAACTTTTTATAAATATACTATGCCAATTTCTTTTAGATAGCTTTTAGATTGTTAAAATCACTTTAAAATTTATGTTGAAAAGCAGCTCCAAACAGAAGTGGAAAGAACCTTCTAATTAAGTTCTATAATTCAAAGCTCCATTACTCACACTATGTTAGGAACCTAGTTAGAGAAGGGAAGAAGGAAGCTCGCAAGGATCTCACGGGAAGAGACTGAGAAGAGGAAAGTGAGTTCTGGTGATGGGTTTCTACGAACTGAAGGGTAGAAATAAACTGGAGCGTTTTTTAGTTTTTTTTTTTTAAAGATTAAGTTGCTGCTTGGTAGTGATACGCAGCGTTTCATTTATTAGTTGGGTCTGTGTAGAAATAACACGCACCGTTTTGGTACTAAAAACACCAAAACGAGGCGTTGAAGTCAATGTCATTTCCATTACAATCTGTCATGTGTCAGTTTAGCAATTCATGAGGTTAATTACCGAGTCTATCGTGTTTACGTATACGAGGAAAACATGAGGAAGAAAAGAATGATCTGGAAAATTGCCAAGGCTTGATCTGTAATGAGGTTGGTTCCCTCGAAGAATCCTTTTATCAACATACGTATGACTCTCTTTATCATTTTCACAAACACCTTCCAGGCATCCCTCAATTTCATTCCAGCTAACTTCATTCCCTCTCCAATTCATTTCCTTGTTACATCGCAACAATTCCCAACAGTTACCTAACAATCTAATCCCAAACAGTCCTAGTTAATATCGAATAAACAAGATTGATGAAATAAGCAATCTCATCCATTCAATCCTTAACAAAGTACACCCATTTCTTTTCCTCTACATAAAACCAAACTCCTTCAGAATAAGTTGGATTCAATATCACTTTCCTTGCAGAAGAAATTTAATAATATCCATGTCCATTTTAGAAGGAAGAAAAAATAAAAGAGTAAATAATTTCGGTCAAAGTTCTTTCGTTGATTATTTGAGGTATTGCAGTGTTGACGGGTCAGAACAAATGAAAGCAAGTTACCCCACAAGTTCCGGTTGAATATTTCAGCATTTTCCTATAGAAAAAAATGACAACGACATGATGATTATAAAATGGTAATGCCCTTCATCATCTTTTCATTATCCATAATTTGATAATTATTTGATATAATTTCTCTGAACTGCGACAATAAGAGGACAACGATAAAATATTACAGATTTTTTCTACAAGAAACCGATGAGTTTAGTCTAATTCATAGACACAATAATTGACGTAGATGACATTCCACATATTAAAAATTCCCTTTTCTTGCCAAAACGCTAGATTAAGACATACTTGATAAGAGATGAGATGAGAATTATGTGAATAGTAGTGAAATGTTTGTGAATAGTAGTGAAATAGTTTAAATTAAAATGTTTTATTGGGTTTTGAGAAATAATAGAGAAAAAGTTGAATAAAAATATTATAGAGTTAAAAAATTATTTGAATATTATTTTTTTAATATTACTTTTGTTTTGAAATTTAAAAAACTTGTAGTATTTTTTATTTTTTAGAAGTCTAAGAAAGTTATAATGATTAGGTAAGAATTAGATAAAAAAAAATAGAAAATTTGAAATTAAAAAATATTTTGTATTTTAATGATGTTTAAAAATAAAATTTTGAGACGAGATAAAACGTTCTCAACTCATCTTCCTAAACATATACAGAAATTATTTTTCAGTTATATGCTTATAGATAATTGGATACCATCTTTCCACAAAGTAATCAACAGGATAAGACAAATTTTGACAGTGGTGACCACTAAGCTTCCACTGTCCAACAATAAAGAAGAAAGTTAACCCTCACTTCCCACCAGCAGTAGGCCATGGTTTCTCCAATAATATTTGGCCACTATGAGATTTTGGGAGGAGGATGAGATATATATCTATCGTTAAAAATATAATACAAATAATTAAATTTATTTCTTTCCATAAATTTAAACATTTGGTATAAGTAGTGATTTCACACATACGATCACTCGTAAGCTTGACAGAACTTAATTAAAGAGAGATCCTAAAGCGCAGTGATCAATATAGAATCTTCAGGCAACAAGAAACAAATGAACAGCAAGATTGTATGATAACTGGACAGAACAGATTAAGATCAGAGTCTGCTTCTCACTTCTCAGTCATACAGCAAAATGTGTACACTTATTATACCTGGTATGAGAAACAGTGAACCCATCTGGTCAAAATCAAGAGCTCTAAGCTTGTGACTCAAGTTGTGATGGAAGTGCTTGCCTCAATTCATCAAGGATCAACCAGTATGAGACCTGGAAGTCCCAAGGTAAGCACGATAGTCTAGAAATAAAGATTATGTGGATAATTAATTCTACAAGCGGAATATTTTAGCAGTAGTCTCTTGATCCTTTTGCTTATATTGATGAATGCAGTTGTTGAGAAATAATCCAACATTATCTGTGGATAAAGTCTTGGACATATTTATAAAAAATGAGCAATCATCTTTTGTTGAATCGGTTTTATGAGATGAGTTAGATCCATAAATTTCTTCATGTTATCAGAGCCTGCCACAAAACGAATTTGGACCCACACTACTTACCCCGTGACAATGACTAGAAAAAATTATGCCTTACACATGAAGGAGTGTGCTGAGGAATAATCTCACATTGCCTGTGGACAAAGTCTTGAACATGTTTATAAGGAATGAGTAATCTTCTCTTGTAGAATCGGTTTTATGAGATGAGTTAGGCCTATAAATTTTTTCACATATGATTCAACAACTTAAATCGGTCATTCTCAGGTGAAAACGCAACAGAAAAGTTTACAAGGCATCCTTCTAATAGAAGAGTCACTGTTATGAGCTTCTAACTATGCAATGTTTTGAACATCCAACAAAGGTGGCTACAGAACCAATTGATGTCAAACTTTGAAAAAATGGGGACTGGAAATTCAAGTTTAATTGAGTTACCAAGTACTAAGCCAAAAGAGTTGCTGCTCTGACTTGTTAAGAGGGAAAGTGTCCCTGAAGAAAAATTAAATAAATACGCAGAGTTGACAATTTAACCATCAGATATTTAATCACCACATACGCCTTTGTGCTCAATAATTTCGAAGGAACTTCCTTAATTGTTGCTGTCTTCTATTTTCTGTACACCGTATCCACATGATGCAGCGAAGGCTTTTTTTCTTACAATCATGAAGCCGTTTTGAAAACAGGATAGAAATTAGGTGTGCCGCCCCGTACCTCCCCCCGGTTCACGAGTTATTGTGAATGCTGGAGATACAACCCGTAGTCGTGTATATCGTATAATTACCGGATAATTTACAACCCAATTACCTTAATATAACGTATTACAAACCTTGATATTGTCTTTGAATTTACAGCATTTACATCTCCACCCATTTTCCAAGTTTACATAATTAGCCCTTTGAATAAGTAAGGATGATCCTCCTCTACCAACTCCTGCTTGATAGAACCTGCATAAAGATCTATGTACGTCCTACAGTTCGGTGTTGCAATGGGACTACTATAAAGAGATTGGAGATCTAGGTATTGTTAGAATATTATTTTTTAATATTATTATTATTTTGAGATTCGAAAAAGTTGAATTGTTTATTATATTTTATGTATAAATTTATAAAAGTTATAATTACGAGATAAAACGAAACACTTTCTGAATCCAAACGAGACCTTAACCTTTCCGACTGTAGTTTTGTTGGGATTCATGCCTTCCTAACCAAGGGGTTGCCACATCAACTTTACTAACTCCAGAGGTGGCCAAAGAAACCTTGTCAAGGTTACATACCTTCCTGACTGTAGGTTCACTGTCACCATATTCATTCATTCAAGCATACTATGTATTATGATATTTTATGAGAGGTAAATTCGGTCACACACCCCTTACGCTATACCTGACTTTGGATTAGCTCCTTGCGTTTTTTTTTTTAGAAATAAGACAATGTGGTTCCAGTTATTTAGAAACAGGTCACTCCACTAACTCTTTAAGGTGGTCAGAGCATGGCCACCACTTGTGGCTATGGTGGAAGCCACCACCTGTGCCTGTCACTTTTTTTTTTTAGCTTTAATTTTTTAATAATAAAATTTTTTATTATTAAAATTAATTTTGGTTAAACAAATCCGATTTATTTTTTTAAAAGATTATAGATGACTTTTGTAAGTTTGTGATTAGGAAACGTGTTTCCTGTTGATGTTGATTGACAGAAAAGTTTACTGATAGACCTATTTCTAAATAACCAAAACCACAAGGTCTTATTTCTAAAAAAAAGCCCGGTGAGCTAATCGAAAGCCGGGTATAGCACAAGAGTTGTGTGACCAAATTACCCTTTATGAAAAACTCATAACGTTACTAGAACAGGCTCATTGATTAAACTCATCATGGCATGAAAACATACTATATGCATAAAGCAATCGGCTATAAAACATATAAAACATTCATTTGAAAGCTCATAGAGGTCACAAGAAGCAACTTACAAACTATGCATCAGTTTGGGCTTTTGTCCTCCTTTTCTGCTCAGTGGTCAATTATAAGTTAAAACAATGCTTTAATTAACGAATTTTGTTACTCATCACTTCATACACCATACTTATTTTTATTGAATTTTATGGGACCCACTTAAGATAAATTTAGATGTGTATAGATGTTAAAATAAGTTTAGATATATTTATGAGAAGTTGAAAATGATTGTGGATCATGCATGTAAAAAGGTATTGAGTTAAAAAAAAAATTATGGGTCCTACGTGTTAAGAAGTTTTGAGTTGAGATGAATTTAGTAATTTGAAAATTTGGTATTTAAATGTCAAACTCACCTTAAAATTAGACTAAACTGAGTTGATCTCAGTTCAATCTAAACTCCAAACAGGGCCCTATGTTCAACCCCTAGGGTCGAAATCCTTTAACCTTTCCTAAACCTCAATTTTTGCTAATTGAATTACTTCGTTACCTTATAAATTTTATTTCATCTAGACACAAGCTAAGAATCTAAATTTGTAAACTCTTTTTGTTAGTACTAATCCATTTTTACTAATTCAGTCCATTGAACACCTAATTATGCCTAATTAACTTGACATCACGCAAAGCACATATTATCCTCTTCATTGGAGATCATAAATGTAACACCCCGTATTTTAGTGTATTTTAATGAAGGATTATTTTAATTAATTTAATGATTGATTCTCTAGTTTTAGTATTTTGGGAGTTTTAAAATATTAT
>QEOT01003476.1:0-20504 GCA_003123785.1 Pterocarya stenoptera | reverse complement strand
ATAACATTAAAACCTTTTTTTATATAGCAATTTTTAATTACATGAGATATTTTGATAGGATAAAAACACCCATATATATTTAAAAACTAGACATTAGATAAAACTGAAATTAATTTAAAAGTTCTGCTATGTATAGTCATGTTTGCGTATTTTTTACACATTATTTCATTACTGATATAATTGGTCAAAATAGTTATTTTAAATTAAAAAAAATGATACAACCAATCACATGAATAGATTGCATAAAAATAACACAAAAATAGCTACACAAAAAAAAAAAAAAAAAATTTTGTTAATTTAAAATGTTGTCACATGCATGCAATTAAAGCCTATTATACGTACCAACCAGTACGATGCAGAAAGTTTTATATGTTTTCTTTTTCTGTTGGTCAGACCGGAATAGCTGTTCTCCACCATTCACATTAACCTTAAGATCAAAAGGTTGAAGTAAAAAATAAAATGAAGACTCAGCATCGACAAGACTATTAGATTGTGGTGCGGGCTTTGCATGGCAGCGATGAAGGGGAGAGGGAGAGATCAGACAGAGACAGAGAGAGAGGTTTTGCACGCGTACACTGTGCAGTGTGCACAAACGCATTTAAGCATTCACAAGTCGGCCGTGGGTTATAACACTTCGACAGATGTGAGCCATTGACATGTTTATCGCCTGGATTATCGGTATGCAATTTGTGTGATTTGTTCAAGTGAGAGTTAAGACATGATCATAGCTTCAAAGTGGGTAAAAATGAGGTATACGTACATATCTAGGTTAATATTTGTGGCATGTATATATGATCATGCATGTGAAATTGTGGTTACGTAATTTAATCACTTCTAGCAGGTGTTATTTATTTGGCTTCCAGATCAGAAAGTTCAAAAAGTAGTTAGGCTGTCGATGTTACGAGTCCATCTATATATAGGCGCCTAGCTTCTAACATCCCGAAATCCCCATTCTATGACGTTGATGATTTCTTAGTAATTTATAAACATAATTATCATGTCTTCATATTAAAGTAAGCTCAATATTTATTTATGTATTCCATGGCACTACGTACAACATGAGGATAAATTTAAATAAAACAAAGCAAAAGAAACAGTGGGAGAGGGAACTTTACCAACTGAACAAGCAAGCTAGCTAGCACCAATAATGATGTAACATTAATTTGGCAATAATTTATTAGGAGTGTAATTAACATATTGAGGAGACAGTCATGGGGGTGAGAAATCTGATCATGATCACATGATTTACATGGTTTCAAAATAGCGAGAGCTTTATTGAAGTAAGTATAAAGAATTCTCAAACTTCATAGACGCAATCCAGGCATAGAAGTAATTAATTAGGATCAACGAGGGAATAATCCTGCGCATGTGATCACTGCTTACAGAAGCGATGTTTGATTTTGTGGTAGATTGACAAAGTAAGAAATGAAAAGCAGCTGGCCGGTTCCCAGAAGTACAGAGAGTGCAGAAAGCGACGAGAAGCATGGAGACGGCTGGAGTGTTTGATATTCAAAGCTCAGGTCTAATTTAAGCCGTTGCTGCTTTGACAACTTGGAGTAATAATTAAGTCCAGATTCGGAGTTGATCTGAAATCATTCCATCTTATTTGATCATTATAATTTTTTTAAAATCTTATATAAAATATAATAAATAATTCAATTTTTTTAAATTCTAAAATAATAATAATATTAATTTAACAATATTTTATTCAATTTTCATCTCATCGCAACTCACTTTCCAAAGGCCAAACCTCACCTAAATGAAGTATTTTGAGCAATAGCTTGGAAGATATTTCAGGCCAAAAATTATCTCAAATTTAAATGGTTCTGCATATCTCAAATTTAAATGAAAAATTCTATTTATCATCTCACATACTACACATGCACTACACTTATTTTATTTTATTTTTTATTTTTTTCTCTTACTAAATGTGTGGTAAATGGATGATAAATAGAAGAATTCAATAAGTTTAAGAAAAATAAAACCAAAAAATTTAAAATTAAAAATTTTTTTTTTAAAAAGTATGGTGTATAAGAATGATGAATAGGAAAACTCAATTTAAATACACATGATATCAAGGTTAAATTTCGAATAATGTCAATGATTTTTTGGATTTAGTGGATTTGTTTTCCTGATCAAGGAGAAGCTATGTTTGAGATTCAGATATTGTTGTGGAACTTGCATATATTGTGAAAAAAAAAAAAGGGGAACAACTCTCCTTTTTTTATTTTTGAAATTTAGTGGGAATTAGGTTCATATAAATATAAATATATATAAATATATACATATTTATATATTCTCAACCACAAAACAGATATAAACAAGTACGTACATGAACATGTGCAGGATCACGTCGGCGAAAGCAATGGTCATTAAATACGCGTGCATTTTAATTTTCATGCAGGACCTATATATATTCATGCATGTTCTTTAATAATTGGGTGGATTAAGGATTTTGGATACATAGAACCTCTCATTTTATCTCATTTCATCATTATAATTTTTTCAAACTTTCATACAAAATATAATAAACAATTCAGCTTTTTCAAATTCTAAACTAAAAATATTATTAAAAAATTATATTCTAATAATATTTTATTTAATTTTTAAAAAAATATATATCACATATCAACTCATCTGAATTACATAACGCCAAATGTAACCTTAATTGAAGAGGGTCATACGGTTGGTTTAAAATTGAAATAGAATTTTCCCCCTGTTGATATTCATGATCATGTCATGGAGTAGTTTCTTATTTTTATGAGACGTTGCCGTGTTCCTCTAATATTGCAACTTTAGATTTCAAACTCTCTGTGTTTGTTTATCAAGAAATATTTATTGTTGATGCAACGTCTTTGTGTGCCATCCCACTTGCCTCCCAACACTCAAACACATAGTATATCACTCAAATATCCTTAAATCCATTAATATAATAGCCTTAACTTGACATCTCTATCTCTATTTATTTGCTTTTAGTATGCATTGTGCAGTTTGTTTAATTTCATATCAATGATATTATATAAGTTTTTCTTGTCTTTCTAAGCTTACATAGTTACATGACTTTTTTATTTTTATTTTTTCTCATCTAGATCATTCTCGACTTCATTGAGTTTCCTAGCTATCACTTGTACATAATCTTCTTTTATAACATTTAAGATGTTTTTAACCACATATTAATCAGTTAATTAAATAGATAGAAGTTTCAAGAGAGTTTATCTAATAGTTAAAACAAATCTGAAAGATTCTTGCATATGGGAAGATAGCAGGTTTATCTAGCGAGATGATTGATGAGACGTTTCTAGGAGATAGAGAGAGTATGTGAATAATTTATTTTCTTTTGTGAAGAATTTATTAGATATTTACATGCTTTTCTTTTTGTTCACTTATTATAGTAATACAATTATAGAATAAAAATCTAACGAATTTTATATTATTAGATATTTTTTCAGATTTATTCTTGATCTATAAAATTTTCTTAGAGCTTAGAAAAATATGAGTAAGTCGAAACAATTATATAATTTTATAACTTATTATTTTTTATATAGTCACGTACAAAAAATACATATTACTTATGCTGACACATATATACTGCACACTTTGCCAATCACCCCTCTAGACACTAAATCTTAGGTCTGCCCTTGTGTGGGAGGAAATTTGGAGCATTCCAACTACTCATGATCATAGCATGCAATCTTGGTTCTGATGGATTTGGTTCTTACTTCTTGATCATGGAGTGTTAGGATATAGTTAGCATGGATATTCTTGTTGAAGTTCTATCGATCTTTTTTAAGATCAGCCTCTTTCTTTCTATTTTCTTCATCTTTATTTATTAGATAAGGTTTCTAAATTACGCCTCAAAAGGAGCGATATTGTCACAAACAAGATCTTTACTCGTCCCACGACTCGTGTTCAATTGTTAATATTGTACATTTACATCACTTAGAAGCTAGCTACTAAGGTGTCCCAAATTTATTTCACACTTCAAAATTAAGATATTTGAGATGGTTGATCTGGAAGATTGTAGAGAGAGAGAAGCTATTTAATTTTGTTCCTAACACACTTGCAAGAAACTAACGACCTAAGAGCTTTTAAAATCTCCTAATGAGTGGTTTATTAACTCTTTTATTTAACCCTTTAATTATTGGTGTGGAGTTAATTAACTGATGGAGAGTTATCAATATAACTAGTACTCCTCCTAGGCCTGCAACCAGATGTGTCCAAGTCGGGTTTGGCCCCGATCCGACCCAAAACTTTTACTAAAAGGTGCCAACCTAACCCGATCCGACTTAGTCCATTCAGGTTGGGTCATAATCCTCACCGTCTTCTGCAGACTCTACCTTAACTTCCTCAGCCCTCCTCCAGCACAGCCAAATCTTCCCTCACCTCCGTAAACTCTCCCACACAGCAAAATAATATTCAAATAGATTGTGGTGTACTTATCATGGCGAGGGTCACATTTTACCATTACGGATGATGGCTCAAACGCACTGTTTGTGATCTCAGCCACAGAGAGTTGCTTGTGGTTGGCATTTTCGACTGAAATAACGGGTGCATACAAATAACGGGTAGGGTACCAATGGAAACACCTTAGAACTCCAAGAAAGAGAGAACCCATCTTCCATAAACTCTCCAACCAGCACTGTCATCAATGATGTGAGTAGCAGCAACAACAATGGCCTCGAAAATCCCACCCCACCTCTTACACCAAAAGCCATCCCTAGATCTGACTCCAACCCCTACCCGACAACCTTTGTCCAAGCAGACACCTCCACCTTCAAACAAGTTGTCTAGATGCTCACTGGCTCACCGGAGACTGCCAAACCATCGTCAAAACTGAACCAAGCCCCATCCAAGAACCATAACATACCTCCAATCAAGACTGTGGAAAAGAAGCAACAGGGGTTCAAGCTTTACAAGAGGAGGAACAACCTCAAGAAAAACCTCATGATCAACACCTTGATGCCTAACTTTTTTCACAACCTAGATAGACCCAGCAGAGAGTAACGGAAGCGAGAAACGAGAAAGGGGCTTCGCTTTTTCATTACAATGGATTTTGAGTCGGGTTCAAATGTCGTTCGATATTAGTCGGATTGGATGGATGTCGAAACTGGAATTTACTCAACCCGACTTTAGCGGGTTTGACCAAATCGGGTTGTGCAGGTTGTGCAGCCCAACAAGTATTTTGCACAGGCCTAACTCCACCAGAGCTTAGCCATGTGGATTATGGATACTAATGGGCCATGGTTTTACTTAATTCATTTAGCAACAATCTTCCTTATTGTACTTCTGAAAGACGACAACTAACCGAGGCCCACTAGTCTATGTTCAGTGGCTTAGAAGGTTTTTTCTAAGATCATGCCTAGGTTGGCTCCCTTATTGCCAAGGATATTTATTTTGAAAGAACGAGGCCGTGCTTTTATTAAAGATCAAAGTGTTTTTGAAAATGTTGTTCAGACTCAAGAAATGGTGCACTTTCTCAATTCCAAAATTAGATATTGTGAGTTGTTGACTGTAAAACTTAATATATATGGCTAACGCCAAAGATAATCTGGAATGGGGTTGTATAATCAAAATTATGGAAGCTTTTGATGAACATTAGAGTCAGCTAGTTATGGCTTGTATTTCTTCTCCTCATTCTTTAATTTTGATGAATGATATTGTTAGAGGGTTTTTCCAAGCTTTCCAATTAAAGGGGTTAGACATAAGAACCCTTTGGCCCATTATTTATTTATTACGGCAGGGGAGCTTCTTTCAAGGATACTTTAAAGTTTTTTTGGATGGAAGAATTGGAGTTATAAATTAGGTACCAGAGGCATTCCAACAATTGGTGACTTGTTATATGTAGATGTGTAATACCCAGGCCCGTGGAAGAGCCCAACCCAATTATAAAACATCATCGTTAAGTGAACTTCTCTTCTATTTGTCCTCTCCTTTCCCCCAAACGGTTTCTTAATTTTTCTCCTCATATTTCTCTCCTTGCCGTCAGTTTTCTCCTCATCGTTTCTCCCACTCCCCCATAGACTCTCTCTTCTCTCCATTTCTCCCACGTTGCTCACTTGAAAATCACCCAATGTAGCTCGTTGTTTAACCTCTCCCTCTTAGACTCATCTCATCATAAACTACCCAGAAACCACCAATAGCCCAAGACATCACAAAGTGAGACTCTTCTACTCTCCACCACCTACAGCAAGCATCTGTAGAGGACTCAAACACCACCATAGAAGAAGTTGTTTCAAACAATAGAAACAGTGCGAGCCCCATGGCCAAGATTTGAGCCACCATACCTACACCACACACATGCCATCAACCAACGGCAATGCACAACACCATTAAACGACAGCCAAAGCACCCCAAGTCGCAAGCTGGTTTCCCCCACGTGAAGTTTAGCAACCAAGTGGAGAACCACCACAAGAAGCCCACACAAAGACACCATAAATCACCGAAAGCCCTCACCCAACCTCCGTTTTTGCTCCTCAAAATAGAGCAAGCAAGCGGATTCCCACGCCCTTAATTTTAGTCAGTAACAGCTATTCAGCCACACTTAGCCGTGAACCACCCTTCACCATCATACCAGACAATGTGAATCCCTCTAAACACGGCAACGACACCCCAGAACGCATCATCGACCACCACAGTGCATTGGAATCTTCGAGAAGCCACATAAATCTCCAACCAACCACCCTCCCCACTTCGCGGTTGCACAGTCTAAGACAAACAACCCCTTTCGATAATTCTCTCTCTCTCTCTCTCTCTCTCTCTCTCTCTCCCTCCCTCCAATGTAGTTTTATGCTGATGGGTCAGGGCTAAGCTTAAGATTAACATTAACATGCATAGGTTATGGTGCATGAATATTTTGAGTCACGGGTTTAGCCACAAGGAGCATGCAAGCTTGCATAAATTGTTTAAGTTTGATGATTTTATTTTTATCTTAAGATCAAGAGAAAATTAGATGTTGGGATGAGGAGATATTGTAGGGTTTAAATGTGTAATTATTTGGTGAAATTAGGTGGTAGGCTTAGGAATAGGTGGATTTAGATTTCATGTGTTAAGTGTTTCAGGTAATCATGGGTTTACTTTTAATCCTTGATCCTTGGTATAATAAGTAAATCTGAAATTTACTTTTAATGCTTAATCATGTGATGTTTTAGAGAAGATATGTGAAAATTAAAATATTTTGGGAGCAACCATATTTTAGGATAAGAGAATTTTAGATTTAGGATATATGAGTTTTTAAGCATTTTAGGTTTTTAATTTGCAAAGTATGTGTTTATTTTCAAATTTTATGCTTATTTATTGTGACGCCCCGACTCCCACGTACAAAAATTCTCGAGAATTGTGACGTCAGGATGATGACAACACAGGTCACATCTCAACGATAAGTGCTCAATTATGTGCAGCGTGCAACCAGAGCACTAAAGAGTCCAGCGGTTAAAATAAATAAGTCTACTAAGTACCAGAATTTTATTTAATACAAAAATTACCGAAATAAATATCTGAAATTACAGCAAAAGCCAAATATATAAACAAATGAGAAATAAGTTCTATAATCTAAATTGACAATAACCACATGTCACCTCCTCCAGGGAGCTGATCCACAAGCTCCACAACCTCACCTGTATCAAAATCTACAGTACCATAAAATGGTACCGCAGGTAAATAATAATCCAAACAATCTCTAAGATCAAAATACATTAATGCTACCAACTATGCATGCATATGATATACTATGCACCAAATCCAAAATATTATTTTTTCTCAAAAAATGAATATTTTCCAACACATGCCAAAATCCCATTTTGGCCCAAAAACATAATTCGTCATTTTTTCAAAAAAGATTTGCATAAAAACATTTATAGGATACTGTAGGCGGGAATCACAAGCAAGACTCTACCACCATCCCTACCGAGTGCACCGTAGGTGGGAATCACAGGCGGGACTACACCACCATCCCTGCTTACCACCATCCCTACAGTTTCTTTCTACAAAAAGGGTACCCATTAGAGCACTGTAGGCGGGAATTGCAGGCGGGACTCTACCACCATCCTTATCGCATGCACCGTAGGCGGGAATCACAGGCGGGCCTACACCACCATCCCTGCTTACCACCATCTCTACGCGTACACTGTAGGTGGGAATCGCAGGGGGGACTATACCACCATCCCTACAATCTCTTTTCCTTTAAATCACATAAAAATTTAATTTTTCATAAACATATGAACATGAATGCAATTACACGAAAATTCAGTTTTTAACATGAACATGCGTGCACATGCAATGTACCAAACCGATAACAATATCCATTAACCAATTCTAATAACCAAACACAACTCCAACCTCCAATCCATTCGACCGTCAAAACTCCTCGGATTCAATCCGGCACAACCAACCAATCACAGTAATAATAAATGAATTAGAGCAAAAATATATTAAAATCTCAAAATATGTTTGGAAAAATACTTACAGTACTATAAAAATATTTTCGGAGGATTACGGAGGGGCTGGAAGCACCAAAGCAGCAACTCCACAGTATAAAAAACATTGTGGCTGAAAAACACAGTGAACCCAAATTTCCACGAGGTCAAACGAAGACTTGGGGAAGGTAGGGTAGGGCCTATGGAGGTCGGTGAAGCTAATGGTGGTGACTTTTGGCCGTGGATGGCAGCTGAAACGGGTGTTTTAAGGCCAGAAAGTTTGAAACAAATAGGGTGTTCGTTGGGGCGGCTCCGGCGACAGATCGGGGCTGGGGTTGGGTCTAAAAGATTGCTGGAGGGCTAGTGATGAGGTGGTGGCCAATGGTGGCCGGACGGCGGTGGAACGGTGAAATGAAGCTCACGGCTTCGCACGGCTCGTGGCGGCTAACGGCAGCATTAGCCTGCCTGAGATTTGGTGGGCTGACTCGCCGGCAGCTGGAGAGTCCGGTGGTGCTAGCGGTGAAGGCCATGGACGGCCAAAGGGGATACCGATGGGGTGAGAGGCGAACGACGTGGGAGAGGAGAGAGAGAGGGTATCAGGCTGGGAGAGAGGATCCTCTGGAAAGAAAGGAGAAAAAAGAAAAGAGAAAGGAAAGAGAAAAGAAAAAGAGGAGGAGAAAAAGAGAGATCCAGACTTTCATCTTGGGTCTCGAAAATGATCCAACGAAAATGATTTCAAAACAGTAAATTTAATTAAAATAACTTAAACGCAGTGAAAGGCTTAAATAAAACAATATTAATTTTAAAACTCATAATCTAACTAATTTAAATTAAATATCAATTTAAATGCAAAACAATAAATACTATTAAGAAAATCCATTAAAAATAATTTCCACAACATAAAAATATAATAAAATAATATATCAAAACTCCCTTAATTTTAAAACAAGAGAATAAATTTTTAAATAAATTAAAATAATCCTTTAATGAAATACAATAAAATCCAGGATGTTACATTTATAGATGACAATTGTTATTCGCTTGGCACTGTTGTAAGAAAATTCAGAAAAAGTTAAAAAGTCGAGTAAGCGGAGTTCCTATACTAGACTTTGCATAAAAAAAATAAATAGATAAAATAAACTGAGATTGATTTATAAAAATGTACATAATTTGGTTTGAAAAGAAATGGAAAAACAACCTCAGTTATGTATTTTGATTACTCATAAAATTTGTATAAAAGAGAAAATATTTTCTGGTATGACTAGTGTAGACATGAACAATATTTTGACATGTTGTTTCTAAAATATACAAAAGAGCAAATATGAAATATGAGAATTCTGCTTCTGATATGATGATTCTAATTCTGTCATATAATTGGTACCAACATCTCTAATATGTGTACACCCATTTTGAAAATAAAGTTATTTTTTTGCATATTCTTTTATGTATGCACACTCGAGGCTTCGAGAATGAATAAGAAAAAATTCCACATTCTAATACTGTCTGGTTTGGCCACGGGGGATATCACAACTCTAATACAAGGGTTAAATATGGTATATAATATGATATGATAATAGGATATGATACGACTCGATATGATATGAAATGATATGATAAAATGAAGATGTTCAATCATGTTATGCCAAAGGGTCTTTGAATATAAATAGTTGATTTTTTATATGAAGAGTTTGAAATGTCGCTCTAATTTTTTGATAAGATGTTTTTGCGATTTGCATATCAAAACTGAAATGTTTTATTTCTGCATTCTAAATTCTGTGAAAAGGCTCATGTTTACATACTAATATATGTTCTCTGCTTACGGAGTTGTTGATAACTCAACCCTTATCTTCACAATATTTTTCAAATAATTTGAATATTTTAGTTGAGAATCAGGATTAGGGAGTATGAGTGAGATGATTTAAGCATGGTTGATTAAGCTTAGAAGGTTGCTATGATTATTGGAGAATTGTATTCAGTAATTTTGTCGTGTTTTGATGACTTAGTATTTCGGAAGGTTGATTTTTATTTTTGAAGTTTTTTTGTGTTTTTTTTAGATTATTTATATTGGAGTTGATTATTGGAAACAGTGAGGTCTCTATTTAATTGAAAAATTGAAGTCTATATATGCACTGTGAGATATAAGTTTAAGTAACAGGAAGTAACTCTCCAAACCCTCCGGGACCAGGCATTACAAGATGAGTTTCATCTTTTTGAATGGTTCAAAGAAGTTTTGTCTAAAGTGTTATCCCAGTATAACAAGACATCAAGTCCTCTTGTTAATAAAGCTAAGTTCGTTGTGTTTTTTCCAAGACATGCTAGCACTCATGCTTCGAAAAGGCAAATTTCACTTGTTGGAACTAGATATAAAGTAGAGGCTCATTTTCCTTGTAATCACTTAGGGTGCCAATACATGTGGAGAGATTAAGCTGTGATGTTGGATCCCATGGTATAAAATATTAGGAATATATTGGTAGGTTGGAAGTCTAAATTGTTATCTCTTGGTAGTAGGTTAAGGTTGGTTAAGGATGTATTATCAAGTATGCTAATTTATCTTTTTGTCAATTCTAAATGGTCCTAATAAGGTTTTGACTATTGTGAAGAGACCTAATTTGTTTTTATTGGGGTGACAAAGTTAGAAGAAAATAATAGCTAAAAATTCAATTTGTAAACCTATTGAGGAAGGAGGCGATATTTCCAAGAAGTAAAGGTTGCATTGCATACGAAGCATGCATGGGAATTCATATATAGTAATTCCTTGTGGGTAGATCTCCTTAGAGCAAAATACCTCAATGCAGTGCATCCTTATTCAAATTGTTTTAGGCTGCATTTAGAAGTTGAGCTGAGCTGAGTTGAGTTGAGTTCTTTATGAATAGTAGCGAATTGAGTAGTGGAGAGAGTTATGTGAGGCCCATCTAAACTGAGTTTAAAGTGTGTTTGGATATTAAGATGGGTTTAGTACTTTTATGAGAAATTGAAAAAGGTTATGGATTCCACGTATAAAGATGTTTTAAGTTGAAAAAAGTTGTGGCTTTCACGTGTAAAAAGGTTTTGAGTTAGAATGAATTTAGTAATTTGAGAGTTGGATATTTGGATGCTAAACTCAGTTTAAAATTTGACTGAACTCGGCTGAGCTGATCAGCTAAGTTTAGGAACCAAATGCAACATTAATGGTCACTGTCTAGGTAATGAAAGTTGGTAAAACGAATTTTGGTTTGATCATTAGGTATTTTAGCTGAGAAGTTGGTTATGGTACAACAACCTAAGATCAAACTTCTTGAAGTTTTGTTTTATACTGGATGGAATATAGAGAAGTTGCAGCAATTAACTACTTGGATCATAACTAGTTTGTCAAGTATGTACCATGTAAGATAAAACAAGAATTATGATGGAGTAGGTTTGATAACTTACTCACTGAAAAGTTTGTATATTATATAGCAGTATCATGCTGTAGTTACAGATTGAATTCAAATGTACAAGAATAAGTAACAGACTTATCTTAACAGACTAGTTCAAACTTTAAAACTCTATTATTTACAAATTTGTTTTCTCAGTGCTATAGACTCGGGATTTTGTGATTCTTCTGTATACTCAGTCAAGCTAACAGTTTACCTATTGGAGTAAGAAGCTCTCCTATGAGCAAACCGAGTAGGTCTTGGCTCTCGGCCAAGCCTAGGATTTGTTCTCTCCATAAGGGATAACTTTCTTGCTTTAGCCACAACATGACAAAGTTGCCCACGTTAATGGATGGTAAAGCCATGAATGAGGAAAAAGAAAAAAGGGGATTAGAGTGGCATGAGCCGTTCAGCTCTAATACCAAGAAGAAAGTAAAGGACCAATCTTGGTTTTATTATAAGAAATCTCACACTGTTACATAGTCTTGGTCATAATTCATATATATACATAGCAAAGGACATATTATTACAAGCAGTAATTGAGTTGTGTACAAGAAAGGAAATATGAGAGGCTATACTTGGGAATTAGTATTCAGTAGAGATGATTTTTAGGAGATATGTTGAATGATCAACTTTTAAATAGAATCCATTTGTGCAACGGTCATGATGAGTGGTGCCATGATATAAGGGATCTTGGTTAGAAAGGAGTGTGCCGTTTGAAGACTGAGTTTGACCGAGAGTACTAATTGTTAAGTCTGAATTGTTTTCAATACTCATTTAAGAAGAAGTTTGCTTCAAAAAACTAGATAGAACAAGATCATGAATAGATGCGAAGTGATAAACTTGAGATACATTAGGTACCTTGTATTCAAAGTTTTCCAATAGGAGTTGTACTTAGAACAATTCATAATTTTGTAAAAGTGTTTTGTATTAGTTAAAAAGCACGTAATAAAGCGAGTATCAGTTTATACTCTATCATGGTATCGAGAGTCCTTTGACAAATATCACAATGGCTGAATCCTCATCTTACTCTCATATTTCTTCTAATGCCCATGCTGCTGCTACCCTGACTATCCTTACCATCATCCAACACTTCATAATTAGCTCGAGAAAACTATATACCTTATGTGTTGTGCTGATCAAGTGGTCCCATACTTTAAAGGCCAACGCCTCTTTGGCATTGTAGATGGCACAAGTCCTAGTCCCTCTCCATTCCCCCGACTACATTGTTTGGTGTCAAGAGAATGAAATAATTTTTAGTACCATTATGTTTTCTCTCACATAAATTACACTGGCTCAAGTTGTTGTCAGTCTCGACAAATCCTGTGTCATTTGGCTCACTCTCAAGAACATGTATTATTTTCCCTCTAATGCTCGTATGATGACCCTTATATGTTATCAACTTTCTATAGTGAAGAAAGGCAACAACAAAATTGTACACTTTCTCCAAAAAGTTAAGATCCTAGCCGACACCCTTGGGGCTATTGGCCACCCCCTCGATGACACTATGAAATGGACTATTATTTACTTGTCAGTTTGGACTCCTGGTACGACTCTTTGGTCACCTCTGTCACCACCAGGGTCAACCCCATGCCTCTATCAGATCTTTATGGTCACTGTTTCGCACATGAACTCTGCCTTAAGCAACAAAGATCCTCACTAGATCTCTTGCTATCCACTGCCAATACCGCTATTGGTAGTGGCACATCTTCTGAGGTGGCATTTCTTGTACAACAATTATAATGGCTCCTCCCAATCTCATCAAAACTAACGCGGTGGCTCTTTAATTCCTGGACATGGTTGCACTCAACAATTCTCTCTTTCACCCAATCAAAGTCCTTAGTGCCAAGTGTGCAACAAGTTTGGACATACAACCCTCAAATGCTAGCATTGCTTTGACCATTCCTTCCAGGGTATTGTACATACTCCATCAATGAATTCCTTCGTTGCTTCTCCCTCTTGAATCTCACGAAATAAAACATAAAGAGAATGATAGATGCAAGCAAGAAAGACAAGAGGACATTGAGCAACAAAGCTGCAACACACGATGGAACATGTGCAGCAACAAAAGCAAACATGAAGTACTCTGCAATGACCAAGAAATGCATGCTGCAGGAAAAGTTGAAATAAAGCACACTGCAGAAAAGAGAAGTGAAAAGCAACAGCAAAAGGAAGAAGAAAAGCAAACAGAAAAAGGAGGAGAGTGTTGTCACAGAAAAGCAAGAGATCATGTGTGAAATACATGGCAGCACACAAATGTCAGGAAATCAAGAGGACTGCCTAAGCCATGTTGTTGCAGTAGATTACTTGTAACTAAGTAGAAGATTAAAATTAATATTTAGAACTTTTTCCTTCTGTTTTTATAATGTATAAATAGCAGTAGTTTCTGTATTATCAATTAAGAAGAATGAGAAGGAAACCTTACTCTTAACTGGTTATGCATTTCGAATTATTGTTCATGTTTTAACATGGTATCAGAGCAGGACCTTTTTCCTGCTGTGTTTCATTAACCTGCAAACAACCTCATCTTGAAAATCATGACAACCTCTTCCTCTTCTTCATCTCCTTCTTCTCTTGAGGACCCAAATAGTCCCTTCTTTCTACATCACAGTGACAATGCTAACACTGTCATTGTCTCACCTCCATTAACTGGTTCAAACTACATTTCTTGGAGCAGATCATTTCTGCTTTCTATTTCTATCAAAAACAAATCAGGCTTCCTAGATGGCACAATCACCACCCCTGACTTGTCAGATCCTTCCTATGTTTCGTGGCTAAGATGCAACAATATCCTCCTAGCATGGATTCTGAATTCTGTCTCAAAAGATATTGCATCCAATGTCTTCTTCATGACTTCAGCCAAGCAAGTATGGGACAAGCTGAAGGAACGTTTTGCACAACCTGATGAGGCTCGGATCTATCACCTCCAACATAAGCTAAGTAGCATTGTACAAGGACATCTCTCTGTAAGTGATTACTTCACACAACTTAATGCTATTTGGGAAGAATTGCATAGCTATAGACCTCTTCCATGCTGTACATGTGGAAAATGTACCTGTGATGCCTTGAAAAATGTTGGTGATGTCCAACAAAGAGATTATGTGTTTAAATTTTTAATGGGCTTAAATGATAGTTATGATGCTGTAAGGGGACAGATCATCTTGTTAAGTCCTTTGCCTACATTGGACAAAACCTTTTCACTGATCTTGCAAGAAGAAAGACAAAGGCAGGCAAGGAACACTACCCTGCCTACCTCAGAACCTTCTGCTTTAGTTGCCTACCAAAATTTTCCAAAGAAAAAGGACAGGTCAGACCTGGTTTGCCATCATTGTGGTAAGGTTGGGCATACCAAGGAAAAATGCTACAAGTTAGTGGGATTCCCACCAAACTTCAAATTTACCAAACCAAGAGTTGGGAACACTTCTGCTGCACCTTATTCTGTAAATCAGGTTGCTGCTCAGATTACTACCTCAAGACATGAAGCACCTGCTCCAAGTTCCTCTCAATTGAACCTCTCTCAAGCACAAGCACAGCATCTCATGGATCTTGTCAATGCTCAATTTCCTCAGATAAGCTTGGGACAAAAACCAATTCTGCCTACACCTGTTCCTGCCAAATCTGACCCTACTGAAACTAGCTCTTCGACCACACCATATTCAAATTTAGCAGGTAATCATCACTGCCTCTCCACTTTTTCCATACCTGCTGATCACTCTCGTGCCAATACTCTGAATCAATGCAAACACAGTTCATCCTCCCAGCATATGCACTCTGATATCTACAATACACCATGGATCATGGACACAGGAGCCACAGATCACATGGTGTGCTCCACCTTCCTCTTTGACAGTTCTCCTACATGTGTACAAGCCTTTGTGCAACTCCCAAATGGTACAAGAGCTCAAGTCACACATATTGGCACTGTTAAATTATCAGATTCACTGTCACTAAAAAATGTCTTGTGTGTGCCCTCATTCACTTTCAACCTCATTTCAGTTAGCAAACTCACTCAAAAACCAAACACATGTCTGTTTTTCTTAAAGGATCTTTGCTTCATTCAGGTCCTCTCTTCATGGATGACGATTGGACTTGCTAAGGTTCATGCTGGCCTCTACTATCTGCTGCCTCCTTCTCATGACAGCAGCATCAACCCCCCTTTAACTTTTCCCAATCAAGCTCGAGTCAACCAAGCAGCTATACAAAAAGATTTTGATCTATGGCACTTTAGATTAGGACATTTATCTCCACAAAGAATGAATTTAATTCATTCTCTTGTTCCTAATGTAAAGACCAAGGATATATCTCATTGTAAAATCTGCCCTTTGGCTAAGCAGAAACATGTTTCTTTTCTTCCAAGTGTGTCCAGTAGCTCATCTCCTTTTGACTTAATTCATTGTGATATATGGGGCCCATATTCTCAAGCATCAATTCAAGGCTTTCATTACTTCTTAACTATTGTAGATGATTATTCAAGAATCACTTGGGTGTTTTTAATGAAACTAAAGTCAGACACAAGACCTATCCTACAATCTTTCTTTCAGCTCATAAACACCCAATTCAATAGCAAAGTTAAGAAAATCAGAACTGATAATGGCCTTGAATTCGAGATGACTGATTTTTATAAAAGTCATGGCATCATTCACCAAAAAACCTGTGTGTATACTCCTCAACAGAATGGTGTTGTTGAGAGGAAACACCAACACCTCTTGAATGTTGCTAGAGCACTTCTTTTTCAAGCTGGTTTACCTATTGCTTTTTGGGGGGATGCCATCTTGACTGCAGCATACATTATCAATAGAATTCCTACACCCCTCCTTTCGAATCAATCTCCTTATGAAAGGCTCTTTTCCTCACCACCCTCATATGCTCATCTTCGAGTTTTTGGCTGCTTAAGTTATGCTAGCACTCCTAAGCACCACAGGACCAAGTTTGAACCTCGAGCCAAACCTTGCATATTCCTAGGATATCCTGCAAACATCAAGGGTTACAAGCTTTATGACATAGAAACTCACTCCACCTTTATTTCTAGGAATGTGATCTTTCATGAAACTGTTTTCCCATTCCACTCTTCAACCTCCACACCCTTCTCTCATTCATCTTCAGACATTCACTCTTCCTTCCCTAATAATCTGGTTTTGCCCCCTCCACCACCAGATAGCTATTTCTCACCTCCTCTTGATGATCTGCAAACTACCCCATTAAATTCTTCTCCCCAATCTCATCTTGAAACACCTCCTCTTGAGCCACCTTTGCCTTCTCCCTCCTTTGATCCACCTCCTCTTTCACTTGATGAGCCCCAAGTCACCTCAACTCCTGATCCACCTCCTCGAAGATCCACACGAGATAGGCATCAACCTACCTATCTCCAGCAATATCATTGTCAGATAGCAGAATCCCTACCTCTCACTCCATCCTCTTCATCCTCCACATCTCATCCACTCAATCACCACCTCACATACAAGCACCTCTCCCCATCTCACCAATCCTTCTCTGTTTCCCTCTCTCTATTTTCTGAACCTCACTCCTATAGTGAAGCTGTGAAATTTAAACATTGGCAAGATGCAATGAAAGCTGAACTTAGTGCCTTGGAGGAAAACAACACTTGGACTATTACCTCTCTCCCTCCCAACAAAACTGCCATTGGTTGTAAATATGTCTACAAAGTAAAGCTTAAATCTGATGGTTCTTTTGAAAGACACAAAGCTAGACTTGTGGCCAAGGGGTATACTCAAAGAGAAGGTTTTGATTTCCAAGAAACATTTAGTCCAGTGGCAAAACTCACCACAGTTCGTGTCTTCCTTGCATTAGCATCTATTCACAACTGGTACTTATCCCAAATGGATGTTCATAATGCCTTCTTACATGGAGACCTCAATGAGGAAATTTATATGGAAATCCCACCAGGTTACAACCTTCACCGAGAGCAGATTGAGGGGGAGACATTAGTATGCAAACTGAATAAGTCCCTCTATGGACTTAAACAAGCATCAAGGCAATGGTTCTCAAAGTTTTCCAACTCACTTACTTCTATTGGATTTCAGCAATCCAAGTCTGACTATTCTTTATTTACTAAAGTTAGTCAAAAGGGGTTCACAGCTCTACTAGTGTATGTGGATGATATCATAGTGGGAGGTGATTCTCAAGAGGAAATTAATTCACTCAAAACTTATCTTCACAGCAAGTTCAAGCTCAAAGACCTTGGACCCCTCAAATATTTCTTAGGATTAGAGGTTGCAAAGTCATCTTCTGGAATCAATATTTGCCAAAGGAAGTACACTCTCGAAATATTGGAAGATGCAGGTTTACTTGGCACTAAAGCTGTCTCCACGCCTATTGAATTGAACCACAAGTTGAGCCACATCACTAATGAGATTCTGCAAGACCCCACAGCCTACAGAAGGCTCATTGGAAGACTCATTTATTTAACAATTACCAGGCCAGACATCACTTATGCTGTGAATGTTCTAAGTCAGTTTATGGACAAGCCTTCACAAACTCATATGCATTCAGCCTATAGGGTTCTCAGATATCTCAAAGGGTCCATAGGCCAGGGCATCTTCTTATCATCAAGATCACCTCTGCACTTAAAAGCATATAGTGACTCTGATTGGGCTGCTTGCCCCGAAACTAGGAGATCTGTCACAGGCTTTTGTGTGTTCATTGGAGACTCATTGGTGAGTTGGAAATCAAAGAAGCAAGTGACTGTCTCTAGGTCATCAGCTGAGGCAGAATACCGAGCATTGGCTACAACAAGTTGTGAGATTGTGTGGCTTCTTGGTCTGTTAAAAGAATTTAACATCAACCATGAACAATCTGCTCTCTTGTTCTGTGATAACCAAGCAGCCATTCACATCACAAAGAATCCTATCTTCCATGAAAGAACTAAACACATAGAGTTGGATTGTCACTTTGTTCGAGAAAAGGTTCTAGCTGGAATGATCACTCCTGTCCATATTGCCTCAAGGTTCCAATTAGCAGATATATTCACTAAGGCTTTATCATCTTCTGTTTTCTATTTTTTATTGTCCAAGATGGGAATCCTAAACATCTATGCCCATCTTGAGGGGGAGTCTCACGAAATAAAACATAAAGAGAATGATAGATGCAAGCAAGAAAGACAAGAGGACATTGAGCAACAAAGCTGCAACACACGATGGAACATGTGCAGCAACAAAAGCAAACATGAAGTACTCTGCAATGACCAAGAAATGCATGCTGCAGGAAAAGTTGAAATAAAGCACACTGCAGAAAAGAGAAGTGAAAAGCAACAGCAAAAGGAAGAAGAAAAGCAAACAGAAAAAGGAGGAGAGTGTTGTCACAGAAAAGCAAGAGATCATGTGTGAAATACATGGCAGCACACAAATGTCAGGAAATCAAGAGGACTGCCTAAGCCATGTTGTTGCAGTAGATTACTTGTAACTAAGTAGAAGATTAAAATTAATATTTAGAACTTTTTCCTTCTGTTTTTATAATGTATAAATAGCAGTAGTTTCTGTATTATCAATTAAGAAGAATGAGAAGGAAACCTTACTCTTAACTGGTTATGCATTTCGAATTATTGTTCATGTTTTAACAATAATCTTGCTCCCAAAGTTGTCAACATCTCTAGTTCCGTTTTTAGCTTCTAGTCTAGCAAGCAAGTCTTTTTCTATTTGTGGCTCATGTCAATGAGCCAAGAGTCGTTATTCACATTTTCAGTTATTAGAGTCCTTTTCTAGTCGTAAGTCAGTCTTCAATTGCTTTACTTGCTCAACTCAATCTCCTACTGTGTCACCAACATCTCTATCGACTCCTCAACCCACCGTGCTTGGCCCATCCCCATGTTCTCAACAACCCACTTTGAGCACCCCCTACATCACATGGCCCACCTACTAACCTTCCTTCTCCCTAGCATATTCGCCCTATAAGGACCCACTTCAAAATAAAATTTCTATGCCCAAAGGCCTTTACTAATGGTAGCATTAGATATCCTATGCCCAAAGCCCTACTTAATTTATTCGAGGAATCACCATGTTTTATTGAGGCCTCTAAACATGAGCCTTGGCCGCATATTGAGTTCGATGCACTCTTATGCAATTGTACATGGACCATAGTACCTCCTACTTCCACTATGAATTTTGCTGAGTGCAAATGAGTTTTTAAACTCAAAAGAAAACCGGATGGCTCTGTTAACAAGTATAAGCCCCATTTAGTGGCCGAAGGCCTCAATCAGTTTCCAAGTGTCGATTATGATGACACGTTAAGCCCAATCACAAAGCCGACTGCCATTCAAATTGTGTCATCTCTTGCTGTCACTCAATAGCCCATCCCATAGATTGATATTCAGATTACTTTTTCTCTATAACTTTTCATTAAAAGCAATGTAGAAAAGTTGAAAAGTTGAATTGTTTATTATATTTTAAGTTAAAATTTAAAAAAATTATAATGATGAGTTGATATAGATTTAAGAACCAAACGAAGCCTAGTTCACTCATTTATAGTTTTTAAATCATGCATGCAAACTAAAAAAGATCATTTATGGACTCAAACATGCAGGCCTAGTTCTCACACCTCAAGTCCAAGGTACATGAATTGGGCTTTTCCAAGTCAAAGTCCTGTCCTTCTTTATTTCTTTTGTAAGCTCTAGCAGATGCCACAACAGAGTGAACATGGTAGCAATCTCTTCAACATGAACTTGGTGTCTTAGGTCCTTGTTTGGCAA
>QEOT01003475.1:34655-52251 GCA_003123785.1 Pterocarya stenoptera | reverse complement strand
TCTCTCTCTCTCTCTCTCTCTGTTCGCGCATACACAGTCATTCAATCCCTGCATGTCGGTTTCTTTTTAGATTCCAATACTTTCCGTTTCAACAACCATAGATTCCCTCTCCCTCTCCTTCTCACTCTCTCTCCCTCTCTCTCTTTTCGTCTCCCTCCTTCTCTCTCACTCTGTCGTCCATATCGAGGATAATCTTCGCTTTCTATTACGCTCTCTGGGGTGATCTCTGATCTACTCTTTTGATCCTGATACTTCTGCGTTTCTTCTGACTATCGTTGGGTGTTTTAGTAGTTACCCACTTTCTCGTTTGAGCATATAAGCGGGACCCAGTTTAGCTATTTGGTTTCTCTCAGCTGGGTTTTGTTCAGATCTTTATAACATATTGCAAAGAAATGGGGGATCTGAGCGATATAGTGAGTGATCAAGTCTTTCTATCGCTGTTTGATCTTTGATATTGATCTTTAAACTCGCTGATCGGATTGATTTCGTGCTCTGTTGCAGGGATCGGAGTCTGAGGACATGAATACGAAAAACCCAAATGGGGTTTCATCCGAAGAAAGCCACAAGAAGACCTGTGCCGATTGTGGCACCTCCAAGACCCCTCTATGGCGAGGTGGCCCAGCTGGTCCCAAGGTAAATAAACTCCTTGCTACCAAAATCCCCGGTTTGCAGTAGTGATTAATCAAACTCGAGCTTTGGTTTCGATCAGATCATGATTTCTGTTGATTGTGCAGTCACTGTGCAATGCGTGTGGGATCAGAAGCAGGAAGAAGAGAAGGGCTACACTGGGTTTGAACAAAGAGGACAAAAAGCCCAAGAAAACAAGTATTTGTCGCAGCAATAGTAATACTAAGATAGGGGATAATTCGAAGCAGAGGTTGTTGGCTCTGGGAAGAGAGGTATTGATGCAGAGATCGACGGTCGAGAGGCAGAGGAAGAAGTTGGGGGAGGAGGAACAAGCGGCTGTGTTGTTGATGGCTCTTTCTTATGGCTCTGTTTATGCTTAGGGTGTCCAAAGAAGTAAAAAAAGAAAAAAGAAAAAAAAAACAAGTGTTACAAATTGTAGGAGTTGGATGTGAATCCTGACCTTCGAAGTGTATTTTCTATATTTAATTAATGTTATTTATTTATTTATCCTTGTAGTTGGAAATTAATTTTTTCTTTGTTGTTTGTTTCTGTAGCTAGTTTTAGTATTTATTTAACCTACTGTTTTTTGGGACAACGTGAATGTCTGAACAAGTGTAAGAATTGGGAATTTCCTCATCCTAATGTTGCCAGCTAAAGTTGTCCCTTTCAATATTATTTCACATATTTTGCGATTCTGTGTGCTCCAAATTCCTTTCTGTTTGGTATCTCAGAAATGGGGAGGGAATGTGAAATTTGTATTTCCCGCTGTTTTTCACTTCCTGGACTATTTGAGAAAGAAAAATGTTAGTTTGTTTTTTCATTTTGTCTATTCACTTTGATCATTTGTGTATTTAATTTTTTTTATTTAATGATTAAGAAAGTGATTTTTAGTGTATTGTTATATATATTTTTTATTTTTTTAAAATATTTAAATATGTTAAAAAAATAAAAATCCACATTTAACCTTATAAAGTAGCCCGACTCTTTGAGAAAATCCAAAGTCATCTTCTGCACTGCCCATCTATGTTTTTTTTTTTTTTTTTTCAAATAACAGTACATTACCTTAATTTTATTAATTAAATGGAGAATTTTTTACAATTATATATTTTGTTTGAAATATAAAGTCTAGTTTGGGTACAATAAGTATTTTATTTAATTTTATCTCATTTTATAATTATAATTTTTTAAATTTTTACATAAAATGTAATAAATAATTTAATTTTTTAAAATTTAAAATAATAATAATATTAAAAAATAATATTTTATTTAATTTTTATCTTAATTCATTTAATCTTAACTTACTATTTAAACCACAAATAAAGCTTTGATCCCACGTCTTAATGTACCGTTAATTCCTTTTATTTTGTCATTTAGAAACTTAAATTTAATACCGTTGATTTTATGAGCAAAATGTATCTCGGATGTTTAAATGATATACAATAATTAAACTGCGGTGAAAAAAGAAAAAAAAAAAAAAAAGGATAAGCAGTTTACAAGAGATTAATAAAAATTGTCCAACTTGGGGACAAAACATAGCAGGCGACAAATACATAGGTTCAACATCATATCGGAGGGTACACATATTATATACACGGACACAGATTTTCTTTCTCTAGACGAGTTATCAAAGGAAGAGCAAAATGTTGACCAATGTTGGTGATTTTTCCTTTGACATGTCGTTTAATGTTTTAATTATCAACACCTATTGAGCTATGCCTTTAACATCACCGACCAATCAACAGTGCCCTGTCGCCTTCCAGATAAGAAAATTGGAAAAGAAAATATGAACGTAATTGTGCAATCTGTGTGCTAAAAAAAATTGAAAATTAAGGTCGGTAAAACACATAATATTAATGATAAATATTGTAGAAAGGTAAAGGCTGTTTTATCAGGTAAATTCTCAAATAAATGATTAATTAATATTAAGTACAAGTTTCAAATAGATAAGTTTCATATAAATTTTTTTTTATAAAAAAGTGAGTCTTATTAATAAAAAATAATTTTTTTTGCACATTTTTTAAGTAGTCTACTTTTTTTCAATAACTTATTTAAGTCACTAGAGTAACCAACACCACACATTGCCTATGTGATTTTTTTATGTTTTTTTTTTTTTTATTTTAATTGCTACATTCGTTTTACTCAAAAGACCAACTTCTCGACTTTTTTTCTTTCCAAATCAGGCCATTCAATTTTGTCTCTCCCTCCAACTTCACCTCGTCCCTCTTGCTCGGTTCTTGCTGCTCTTTTACCGTTGTCTGCATGCTGTCTACCATCTATGTTGTGCTGTTCCTACGAGGTCACCCATGTTCGTGAGATCTATTTTACTGCTTTCGGCAATAAGAATCCTTTTAAAGGTCCATACTTTGGTTGACCCAATTCCCATAGGTTATTAAATATACTCTTTGGTTGGATTTTGGAGATGTTTCTTAGTCGTATATCTTTGGGAACCTCATCTCAGTTGGTAATGGACATTGCACATTTCTATGTGGCTTGTTTTGGTACAAAATAATTGGCAATATCTCATACTTGTCATGAAAAATATACAGAAAGTTTTTGATGTCATACTTGCTTATACTAGTTAAAACTCAAGAGTATCCTATTAACGTTGAAAACATGTTAAGAACGATTTCTATCTCATAATCTTTATTTGATCATATCTCTGTCTTCTCTGTCTTTCTCTCTGTCTCATAATATTGTCAGTAGATATAGCAAGACTCCAAATGACAAAAATGCCTATAATTTGGTAATAGTGATGGGAATATTTTTGGTAAAGGACATTCTCTTTCTCACCTAGTTTATCTTTCATTTTCTGAACTTCATACTTGTGCAACAATAAATCGTCTCCCATTTTTCGAACTGCTTTCTCTCTTGTGCGAATTTTCTCCACTACTAGTTGAAGTTTATCTGCCCATATAAAGAATTGGTATCTTGCTTCTCCCTCCCTACACACAAATTGTCAATTTGACAAATATTAAATATGACAAGTTAAAAAGCAATACAAAATTATGATAAAAAAAAAATATGCTTTACCGTGTTATACTTTGGGCAGGCATAACATTTCCTTCTAAGATTTTTGTTAGTTTGGGAGGTCTTTAATGGGGCTTTCAAGCCACACCAACATGTTGGTACTTCCATTTTCAATTCATCAATAGCACATGATAATTGACTTGAGGCCATAGGTGATCTAAATGAAATAGCGAGCATATTCAAATGCATCATCATCGAAAACATATTACAAGGAACAAGTGTAAAGGAACTTATTTGAACATATGTGCTACTTACAAAGATGCCAAATATATTACAAGGAACAAGTTTAAAGAAACTTATTTGAACACAAAGGTCAAGAATCAACAAGAATGACTTTCTTAGAGCTCTTAATCGATAAAAAGGAAATGCAGATCATAGATTGGCAAACCATCCAATTCTCGCTCAAAATTGAGAATAGGGAATATCAAGTTTGACACTTTGAACCCAAGTTCTTCTCTTTGTCCATTTTCACCACATATGCAAAATGATACTACAAAAATGCTATATGCACAGAATCCATGCGCACGAGCAAGACTCATGAACAGTGGAATTACTACTTGTCAACGCAGAGAAAATTCACACAGAATGAGAGAGGGATTAGCTTACCTTCATGGAGTGGAAGATGTGCACCAATGGGCACAACAACGTAACACTCAAAGACGCGAGAGAGAAATGGCGTGGATTTTTGCATTTAGGATTTCTACGCTTCTTAAAGAAGGATGAAGGAGAAGAATCGATGTGAGGAAATACTCAGGTTTTCTGTGCTTTAGAGAAAGGACTCGAAATGCGACCACACACGGGGATTTCTCCAGTTAGGGCTTCTTCGTGAAGTGGAGAAAGGGAGGGTTTTTCTCAGATCTTGAGTTCTTCAATGGAATACGTAGAGGGATTCGCCCGAGGGGGGGGATTCGTAGATGGAGGGGGAGAAGAAGGAGGGTGGGGGGAGGGCAAAGAGGGAAGTGAATGAGATTGTATGTGGAAGGGAGGTGGATTCGGGGGGCTCGACCGTTTACCTAAACTCGATCTGCCACATCAGTTGGTGTGTGGAGTTCGAGGGTAGACTGGGTTTAAAGTAGATTAATTGTAACTTATATAAGATTTGTCTATTTAAAACTTATACACATCATTTCTCTAAATAAATTGTTGGAACAACTACGGAAGGAAGTCGGCTTCCATCCAAGGCATCATAATAGTTCACTTTCTGGTAAACATGACAAGTACGAAAGCAAAGTGAGCGGCCGTTCCTCATTCTGACCATTATTGTGTGAAGCTAATTAGGGGAGAAAGGTGCTCCCAATTTCATAAACTACAACTTCAATGCCGAGGATGTACGTACAGTACTACGTCAAGGCCATGGTGCATCAATTGTAAGTACTCAACTAAGGCCCGGTTTGGATGACCAAAGCATCTCATCTATATCTACTATTTCATTTGGGCTGTACGGTCCTAGAGTTTTGCCTATCCAAATATTATATTTCATCTCTAAGTTTTAAAAACATCCACTTAAATAAATAGTAAATGAACAGTGTAAAATTGACAGTGAGCACTTTAAAATAGTAAATGAACAATACAACCTGACGTGAACAGTGCATAAACAATGAAAAATCTCAAGGATTCAGGTACCTTATAAATATCGTGGACTCACGCATTTTTCAAATCTCAAAAAGTCAAAATTATCTCATTTCATGTTATTATCTAAGCATACATTTTTTTTTTTACAATTATCCAAACATATATTTTTTTACAAACTATCTCATCTTATTTTAACTCAAAAAATGTAACTACTATTTAAAACATCTCATCTCATTTGAACTATGTATTCAAACTGGGCCTTACTCCTTGTCTCGTGAATCAGCATGCCCTAAATAAGAGTTTCTATCTTTTTTTTTTTAAATCTATTTACTCAATCAACGATGGATAATAATAGTTGACGTTTTTGATAACTTTATTATTGTATAAGAATTCTTGCGATTTTTATTTGGATTATAGAATATTTGAGTAAGAATAGAGCAAAGGAGAGGGGCAAGTGCTCTAATGATATGCGTATAATCTGAATGGGAGATTGCATGCAGGAGACTTGGATAAAACTGTATTGTGTCCTATCTTCTTGATCAATAATTACAGCCTATGTTACAAATCCATATTTAGAATCTTTTATAAGGGAGATATTTAATGATGGAGAAATCTTCCCATCGGTCGGTCTGCAGTTACTTAAATAACAGCCCTCAAATAAAATTTTGCCATGTAGCTCTTCCACTTTAAATTCCATGTGCCTGACTACAATTGATAATCAGATGTGAAAAAAGCTTCTCCATCGTGAAAAAATCTCTTTCCCTCAAATGGGAAAATCCCCTCCCCTTCTCCCAGAACCAAACTGTGAACCAGATTCAGTCATGGACTTCCAAATTCGAGCCGTGGTGTGAATCAATCGGCACCATCTCTCCAAACCCCCGACAATGTGTCACTCGGACGAAGGGATTGGTGCCGTTGCCATTCTCAGCCGACGAGATCTCAAAAAACTCTGGTATGCCCTTTTGTTTGAATTTGGAATTCGCATAACTAGCATTTGGTGGCAAAGATATCTTTTAAATGGTTGTTTGTTGCTTCATCCTCTCTTGTTTTTCAATATCCTAATAAAATGATATGAATGTAAAAACAAAAAATTAATAAACACAACATCGACAATTCTAGGAAGCATTGTCAAGTGATTTTTGAGTTCAAATGAACATAAAGAATGGTACAACAATTTTTATCTATCCTGTTAGTTTCAATTCACAAAACTATAATTCAGTTAGTTGTTTTCATCTTACAGGAGTAACATTTCTTGTCAAAATGCTTGAGTCACTCTGTTAATGTGCCCTAGTGGACATCTTAGCATTTGGGTGTGTTCAAGTGTGCACGCTTACTAAGCTGAAGTTATTGCACATTACTAATATCATCAGTATTAGGTTACCCAGAGGAGAGAACAGAGAAATTGGGGTTCAAATTTACAAATTAAATAAATCCCAGACCACTTAACTCAAAAGGAAATTCTAAAATTAAAGGGTTACTATACTGAAGTAATGGATATATTAGGCTAAAATGGTGTTGTTACTATATTGAAGTAGTCGATATATTTGGCTAAAATGGTTCTGTTACTACACTGAAGTGTGGTTTACATGTAAATTATTAGACTATCTCACCTTCTTCAACCTAGGTAATCACCAAATACAGTAGGTTGAGAATAAAAACCAGGAAAAAGAAGAAGCAAAGTTGACCCAAATAGAACAGCTAGTAAGTGCAACAAGACTGGAGGTGACTTAATATTTTTCACATATGCATTAAAGAAGATTTTGATTTCTAATTTGTTTTTTCACAAAATAACAAATGAAGCCCAGAACACCCCCCTCTATTCTTCAAAAGTAGCTTAATGTTAGTCAAAGAAAAAAAACCCCCTTTATTTTAGTTATCCATATTTCCAGAACATCATACAACTTACTATTTACTATTTTCCTATTCCATTTAAATAGCTTTGATAGTTTGGGGTTTGATTACGCTCAAAGAATAACGCGGTAATTGTAGCATAGTTTTAGGGTGTCGATTCCATAGAGAGACAAATTAAAAAAATAGCTGAAGGAATAAAGAAACTAAAGAAAAATATTAAATGAATAATGGAGAACAAAAATTAATTTTAAATGTAAATTAAAGTGAAGCAAAGTGACTAACGAAAAAAAGTAAATTTGACGAACAGTAAAGCGTCGGGAATCCCATACACAAATCTGGTATTTTAATTATTTTTCATTCATTGAATAACTAAATTGGCAACTCAATTCTGAAAATTCTCAATCGGAAGGTATAGATTTATAAATTCAAATTAAACCAAATGTAACCATTTGAAAAATCATCTACTACTTTTAAAATACGTAAATTATTATCCCTATTGAGAAAATCCAACGACGACAATATACTCAGGGAGCGATATTGCAGTAAAGAATTAAATCACTATAGATAAATAATTGATCCAAACATAATCAAAGAACTAATTCATTCAATAGAAAAAACATGATGGAATCTATAAACATAATAACTTCTAAGATTATTCGGAGAAGAAAACATCAACAATGAATTGAGAATGATAAAACAAAAAATTTTTAGTAATTGAAAATCAAATACATAAATTAAAAATACCATCTAATGTGCAAATTCATCCTTAACCTTACTTGAGAATTTAGTTACTCATAAATATAATGGACAACAAAAATCTCAAGAAAAAAAAAAAAGCAAACGACGGCCATGGTGGAAATTCTTCATTCCAGATTCGTATGAGCGTCCCACCCTGGGCCAAGCCAAAAACATTCACTTCCCCCCTTACGTCTCGAACCCAAAAAGGAAGTAAAAGTAAATTTTCTATTGCCCCCCACGTGTTTCCTTCAGCTTGTCGTTCAAAATCTCCAGCTTGCGTCTAAAACTCAGAAGAAAGGTCCATGTTACATGCCGCTCAAAACTCTCCCCGCTGTTGCGTGTCTCATATCCAAGAGCCAAGTAAATGACTTGCTGCCTTGTTTTGTGTGGCTGTCTTATTTAAATTGAAGTTAGGCCCAATTGTGGAATGGAGCATGTGGCTTTTTAAAGTCCATGTGCTTGTCAACCGAATTATACGTGGGCCCATGTAGGTGCAACCGAAAGTGATATACGGCTGCTCCAATTCTTTTCACCTATATATATGTTGCCATGCATTTTACTTCATGCGCCTGTCATCAAAATAAAACTAAATGTACACACCGAATAGTAAAGTTTCAAAAATGTTAAGTGTAAAACCCAATTGCAAATTATCTCTCACCAACGAATAATGCAAGATTTGAAATTTAAAACATTATAAAATCATGCTCAAATATATCACAGTGTGAATAAATATTAAATTTAATAATATAAATTATATCTCATTATTTCTATTTATATTTTAACATTTTAATCCAATAATAGGGTATTTAGAATACACTTTCGCGCACTCATCACACCCTCTAATTTACTCATTGGTAATCCTTAGCAATTTTTATGCCAAAACAACGAAAGAGACCAAAGAAAATCACACACAAAGACCACCAAATCACACTTTCAAGATTCTCATATCGAAACAATCTTATGAATTCAATAACCTTATCACGAGTAATCCACCTATAGCAATTCACAGAGAGTGTGTGTGTGTTCCAAACTATATCCATCTAACCAGAAGCCCTGACACATACAACATCAAGAACATCTCAAGCGAAAGGTTCAACTCCATAACTCACGGGTATAAGGATTCTCTCCATAGAGTTGACAATAGGTGTACACACACTCTTATGGAGAATTAGGCAATTATGTATAAGTAACATGCAAATATTGATCTTATGATAGAAATACTAATAAATGAGACTTCCACCACTCTTTCCAAAAACTTAGGATCAGAACGGTCAATACAAAAGGATATAACGTGGCTTGAGTTCGGTGCTATATGAAAAACAAAGATGAAAATGATTCAAAAACTTTCAAGTACATATAAATGGAATCTTATTAAATATCTCAATAGACCACACTTTTCACTTGATGTACTCTTTAACTTCTCAGATCATCGAATGATAATGCTTTTCCTTATTCTTCCTCTTCTTTTCTTTTTTGTTTTTTTTTTCCAATAATTTGATGTACAAACACACGCCACTTTGGTAATCTTGCCATTTATACCTGACCTTGACTTTTTTTTTTTTCAAAGAACTCAACACAAAAGAAAGAAAATGCAAATTCTACACCTAGTATATACTTGAAAGTAAAAATGGTAGAAAAATCAGTGTATAAGCTATACTCCAATATGGAGAGGCATGGATGATGTGGGCATAAGAAAAGAAAAAGCTAAATGTGTTTATTGGCTCAAAGATGGCTACTAGGGGTATATGATGGAAAGTGTTAGCTTGAAATGCTCAAACGTTGATCCTAAGTTGACCTTCGTCGTATTCCAAGTATATCTACCATTTTACCACAAACCATGTAATGATATTTTTAAAAGAAGTGTCCAATTTAATATATCAATGATCACTTATCACAATCTACTGCATTTGTAGATTGTTAATCCTCTCTAAAACTTATACAAATACTTAAGTAAAAGAGTTCTCTAATTACATGTGTCAAACTACCATCTTACCATAAGACTTGGATGAATGCATTAGGAGTTCCGTGAATACTTCAGAAAAAAATGATTATAGTGGGTTTGGTGAATTCATGAAGATGGCTATAAATGAGAATAAGTACACATGTAAAAAGGATGCATGTGTAATGCATATTAAAATAAATTTGACACATGAAAATATGCTACAAAGTTCCAACAAGTATTTTAAATATTGAATTTGCACCACTACCCTCTGAACTTAAATGAAACATTGTCCTTAATGTTTAAGAATAAAATTTGAATGGGAAGTAATTAAAAATGGTAGAATACATCTAATGCATGACGTGGGTAGCTTGTAAAGTACTAAAGATGGTAATCTGAAATAACAAAATGAAACTAACCTGCAAACAAAAACAAAGAAAACAACAGCAAACAAAAAAGAAAAGAAAGAAAATAAGAGAAAATAAAAATAAAACAAATAAAGAAAAATATACCTGCATTGTGTGGTTAAGGCTAATAGACCGAATCTACAAGTGGAGTGTCTTCCATTTCTTGAACTTGTCTATCAATTAATACTTTAAAGGTGTTGACCATTTATTTTAAAGATCCGACAATCTTTAGAATCCTCTATTTCTACCGCCCCATTTGCAAAAACATTCTTCACTACAAAAGGGCTGGTCCACGTAGACCGAAGTTTCCTAGATACTTATGGAGTCTAAAATCATATAAAAACACTCGATCATTAGGCTTAAATGCTTTTCTCAAAATATTTTTATCAAGAAACGCTTTTATTTTAGCTTTATAGATTCTAGAGTTCTTATAGGCACCATTTCTCAACTCCTCTAATTCGGTCAACTGAAATTTTCTAAACTTACATCCTTCTCCCATGTCAAAATTAAAATGCTCGATGGCCCAATAAGCTTGATGCTCGAGCTCCACAGGTAAGTGACAAGACTTTAAAAAAACAAGCCTATAAGGTGACATGCCTAAGGGAGTTTCGAAAACTGTATGATAGGCCAAAAGTGCATCAACTAATTTCAAAGATCAATCTTTGCGATCCAAGTTGACCCTTTATTCTAAAACTTGCTTAATTTTCCTGTTTACAAATTCTACCTGTCCACTTATCTGGGAGTGGTAGGCAGTAGAGATCTTATGTACTACCTCATATTTTTTCATCAAAGTCTCAAAATAAATGTTGTAAAAATGTGTACTTCGGTCACTAATAAGAGCACATGGTGTACCAAATTGAGGTAACACATTTTTTTTAAAAAATTTAATTATTGTCCTATTATCATTACTCCTGAAACCTACTGCCTATATTCATTTTGACACAAAATCTATTGTCACAATAATATATTGATATCCAAAAGAAGAAGGAAATGGTCCCATAAAATCAATGCCCCAACAATAAAAAAATTTCAATCACTAAAATTGAGTTTGAGGGCATCATATTACGACGGGACATAACTCCTAACTTTTGACTCTTTTCACATGAGCGAGAATAGATGTTTGCATCCTTAAACAAGGTGGGCCAATAAAATCCACACTGCAAAATTTTTGCCGCAGCTTACTTCATTGAAAAGTGGCCCTCACAGGCTTGGGAGTGACAAAATTTCAAAACGCTAACAATCTCTTCATCGGGGATGAACGTCTTAAAAATTTGGTTAGAGCAGTATTTGAAAAGAAAATGGTCATCCCAATAGAAATTATATATCTCAGTCATGAACTTCCTCTTGTCCTGAGCACTCCAACCTGCCGGTATCTCACCTGTAGCCAAATAATTCATAATATGAGCAAATAATGGTAGAGAAGTAATAGAAAGTAAATGCTCTTCGAAAAAATCATTCCTGATTGTCAGGTTGTCAGAAGTGTCCTCAAATGTGAGCCTCGAGAGATGGTCAATCATTATGTTCTTCACTCCTTTCCTATCTTTGATGGTGATGTCAAATTCCTTCGAAAGTAAAATCTACTGTATTAGTTGCGCTTTAGCATTCTTTTTTGTAAGAAGGTACTTAAGGGCTGCATGATCTGTGAAAATAATAAGAGGAGAACCAATCAAGTAAGAACGAAACTTATCTAAAGCAAACACTACAGCTAGCAACTCTTTTTCAGCAGTGGAGTAATTCATCTGAGCACTATTTAGAGTTATACTAGCATAGTAAATGACAAAAGGTTTCCCCTCCCTTCGCTGTCCAAGAATAGCACATACAGTAAAATCACTAGCATCACATATGATCTCAAAAAGTAAAGTCCAATCAGGTGGCTGTATTATGGATGCTAAGGTAAGCTTGCTAATTAGTATTTTAAAGGTCTTTTGACAAGCTTGTGCCCACTCAAATGGGAAATATTTAGCTAAGAGGTTACATAGTGGTCTAGATATGGTGGAAAAATTCTATATGAACATCCTATAAAAGCCCGCATGACCAAGAAAGAATCTCACATCCTGTCTGTCTTAGGTGTAGGCAATTTAGAGATTAATTTAATCTTAGATTGATCAGCCTCTATCCCCCTAGAAGAAATAATATGCCCTAAGACAATACCTGAAGGTACTAAAAAGTGACATTTTTTCCAATTCAAAACAAATTCCTTCTCCTCACAACGAGTCAACACTCTTTCTAAATTCAAGAAGCATGTATCAAAAGAAGATCCAAAACAATCAAATCATCCATCAAAACTTTCATGCAGTTTTTGACCATGTCACTTAAAATGCTCATCATGCAATGTTGAAAAGTAACAGGTGCATTACACAATCCAAATGACATTCTACAAAAAGCATAAATACCAAAAGGACAAGTGAAAGTAGTTTTATCCTGATCTTCTAATGCAATCTCAATTTGATAATAACCGGAATAACCATATAAGAAACAATAGAAAGGATGACCAGCCACATGCTCAAGAATTTGATTAATAAAAGGGAGAGAAAAATGATTTTTCCCGGTAATTGCACATTCACCATCCAGTCACAAGTTTTGTAGAGACTAATTCTCTTAGGTCATTCTTCACCACAGTAACACCTATTTTTATGAACAATTTGTGTAGGACTTACCTATTTACTGTAAAAAATAGGATATATGATTCCTGCATCGAATAATTTCAACACTTCATTCTTTACCACTTCTTTCATAATGGGATTAAGCCTATGCTGTGGGTCTCTGCAAGGGTTAGTTCATTCTTCCAAATTAATTTTATGAAAATAGACTAGGGGACTAACACGTTTTATATCAGCAATGCTCTAATCTAAGGCTGACTTATGCTCACTTAGGGTTTGAATTAATTTTTCACCTTGAGACTTAGAAAATTTAGATGATATAATAATAAAAAAAGTATCACCTGGACCAAGGAAAGCATGCTTTAAACTCTTAGGCAAAAGTTTCAATTCAATTTTGGGAGCTTCCACACTTGAAAGAATTTGTTTTTTCCTTTTCTCAGGCAACTTCTCAAACTTCGGTTGACATGCCTGAGTATCATAATCCTGAGTTCTATAAAAAATAGCACAAATATAAATTACATCAGATGGATCACTAATAGAATCAAACTTAGAATTAATAAGAAAATACTCAAGGGGATCAAAATCATGAGCTGTAGAAACTCCCCTATCCATGAGTGAGTCAATCATGTATGTCTGGTGGCTCTCGTTATCATCTTCTGGCTATTTTACAATATGGAAGATATGCATATCGAGAGTCATCTTTTTAAAAGATAACTTCATGAGTTCATTCCTGCAATTAATAAGGGTATTAGCAGTTGCAAGGAAAGTCTTACCTAAAATCAAAGGAATTTCAGATGTAGTATCAACAACAGAGCTAGTGTCAAGGATTAAGAATTCAACAAGATAATAAAATTTTTCAATTTGAATTAGAACATCGTCTACCACACCTCGGGGTACTTTGACTGAATGGTCCGCTAATTGAAATACCAAAGTGGTTGGTTTGATTTTTTCCAAACCCAACTGTAAATAAATAGAATATGCCATTAGATTCACGTTAGCTCCTAAATTTAGTAGAGTTTGTCCAAACTCGTGATTTCCAATGCTGCATGTAATGGTTGGACAACTAGGATCTTTGTACTTGGGAGGAATCTGCTGCTCAATTAGAGTACTAACTTGCTTTGTTAGGAGTGCTGTCTTCTTCACATGGTGCTTCCTCTTAACTGTACACAAATCCTTAAGAACTTTTACATAAGTAGAAACTTGCTTAATCACATGCAAAAGAGAAAAATTGATTTTAACCTGCCTTAGATTCTCTAGGATTTCATTGTTAGGATCTAGAGTTTGCTTGCTTGATTTTAAAGCTTGAGGGAATGGTACATTCACAAGACTCTTTGTCACCTTAGGTTCCTGGGGCAGCTTAGCACCACTACTATCTTGATCATTTTTCACATCCTCTGATTTGTTCGTTGTTGAAATGTGTAATGACTTGCCACTTCGTGTCATAATGGCATTCACATCCTTCAAATTTGCTTGCACCATGTGTTGACTATGGGGTGCAAACTAAGCTTAAGAAGAAAACTTACCTCGCTCATTCACACTCAAGGAGCTCATCAATTTAGACACTTGGCTTTTTATTTTCTTGTTTTCTTTAACAACCTACGTAATAAAAAATTTAAACTTTTGGTTAGTCTTACGTGTGCCTCAATAAAACTATGCAAAGTGTCTTATAAAGAACTCATAGAAGATGAAGGTGTATGATATGGTACAGGATATGATCTAGGGGTTGTGCAGGCAGTTGGTGTTCAGACTTCCAGTTAAAATTGGGGTTATTGTGTCACCCCGGATTATAGGTATCAGAGAAGGGTGAAAAAGGTTTCTTATACATACCTAAGGTATTACATTGTTCCTTGTACATCCCCTTCATCTTAGCAAATGTGGGACACTCTTGGGCGAGGTGATCTACCCTGCCACACACAAAACATGGTCCAAAAGACTCTGCATGATTAGCCACATGTGTTGGCTTTAAGTCCTTAGTCTTTAACACCTCTAGCTCCCTAGTGAGCGTCTCAACCTTAGTTTTTAGGTTATCCTCTTCACTGAAATGGTAAATTCCACCAAGTGTGAGCTTTTTTAGCAAGCTCATTGAGGTATTCTATAGCCTCATCAGAGTCTTTTTGTAAGAATTCACCATTACACATTATCTCTACAAATTGACGTTCTCTAGATGTAACTCCCTTATAAAAATAGCTCACTAAGTGCCAATTCTCATACCCATGGTGAGGACATATACTCAACAACTCCTTAAATCTCTCCCAAGATTGATACAAAATCTCATTGAACTTTTGTGCAAAGGTGGAGATTTGCCTTTATAAAACGTTTGTCTTATGTTGGGGAAAATATTTATCAAAGAAGACCTGAATCATCTCATTTCATAACCCAATAGATCGTGGTCTCAGCGAGTAGAGCCAACTCTTAGCTCTATCCTTCAAAGAAAAAAGAAATAACTTAAGTCTCACAACGTCATCAATTGCATTTTGACTATGAAAAGTCGCAACTACTTCCTCAAACTTCCTAATATGCACATATGGATTTTCATTTCTATGCCATGAAAAGTAGGAAGTAATTGTATCATCCCGGTTTTAAAATCCAGTTGGCGCGTATTAGTTGGAAACATGATGCATGATGGTGTAGTTGTGCGTGTAGGGTGGAAGTAATCCTGAAGAGTTCCATTGGGTTGATCTTCCTATTCACTCATTTCTTCAGAACTAGATAGATTGTCAAATAAAGGATGTAAAAAATTTGATTCTGACTCTCGCATAGGCCTACAAACAAATCTACCCAAGGCATCTCTATATTTGTGCATGCAAGATAACAAACTACTAAAAAATATAAAAATACTATAAAAAGAAAGAAGAAAAAAAATAATGCAGCAAGCTAAAAGAATTAACGAAGTTACCGACTTTACAAACTATTGAAAAGAAAAACTATCTAACAATTCTTCTACAGTCTCCCCGGCAACGGCGCCAAAATTTGATTATGTCCAAAGAATAACGCGGTAATTGCAGCATAGCTTTGGAGTGTCGATTCCACAGAGAGACAAATTAAAAGCATAGCATAAGGAACAAAGAAATTTAAGAAAAATATTAAATGATTAATGGAGATCAAAGATTAATTTTAAATGCAAATTAAAGTGAAGCAAAGTGATTAATGGAAAAAGTACTCAAATTTGACGAATAGACTAGTGTCGGGCATCCCTTGCACAAATATAATATTTTAATTACTCTTAATTAATTGAATAACTCAATTGAGAACTCAATTCCGAAAATTCTCAAAGTGATCTACAGCTGCTGCAATTCTTTTCACTTATATATATGTTGCCATGCATTTTATTGCATGCGGCTGCCATCAAAATAAAACTAAATGTAAAAACCAAATAGTAAAGTTTCAAAAATGTTTAATGAAAAGCCCAATTGCAAATTATCTCTCACCAACCTATAATGCAATATTTGAGACTAAAACTATTATAAAATCATGCTCAAATATATTTCAGTGCGAATAGATATTAAATTCAATAATATAAATTATATCTCATTATTTCTATTTACATTTTAGCATTTTAATCCAATAATAGGATATTTAGAGTACACTTTCACACACTAATTAGGATGTGGAACATGTATTTCCATTATTTTTTGCAACGAGTCTGTGTGATCACAAGATGATGTATGTAATTTGACAATATTTATCTATTTTTTAGCAAATGACATGTTCCAGTACCAATACCGGTTCATGTTCGTAGACGTCAAGAGGGAAAGACAAAACAAGTTTGGATAAACCATTTTGCTACTGTGACGTTCCATCAAAACTATGAATTTTTGGAAAGGGTAATAGATTTGGTAGAATATTTTACGACTATCCAAATTATAAGATCAACAAACCATATTGATTTTTTGAATGGATTGATCTTAAAAGTGAACAAAATTCATGCAGCAAGATGACGTTGGAGTAAGGTCAACGAAAGAATGAGAAGTTATTTTATGAACATGTAACAATTGAATAAGGTAAATTTCAAGCAATGGAAAAGTATAAGGGAACCTTGAAGGCATTATTGACATCGTGGTTGTTTTTCTTTTTTCATTTTTTGCGATTTGTGCCACAACTTTTATGTATCTAAAAAATATTAGTGTGTCGGATAGTGCTATGACTCATGTAACTTGTTGTACTTTGTATGACAATTTTTGGACAACTAATTGTAATGAACTTGTGATGTAATTAGTCGTGTTTGGTGATTGTAATGAACATGTGATGTAATGAGTTATGTTTGGTGAATGTTTTGGAATGGTATAGACAGATTTTGAAATGTTATAGACAGGTCTTGGAATGGAATGAATATGTAATTGATAATTTTTGAAATGTTATGGATATGTTTTGAACATGTTACGGATAGGTTTTGGAATAACTACACAAAGTTAAAAACTAATCAAGAAACATCTACAATTCAAAACACGTTGTTAAATTTTAAAATTCATGTTCAAAACTACATAAGTTCAATCCACAATTAAATGTGGGAATCACATAACTTCAAAACAATCCCGTCAATCCAAAATTACATAAGTTCAATCCACTCCTCCCAATAGAAACCAATAAATCACAAACTTCAATCCATAAAAGCTTTACAAAGTTCAATCCACAAAAGCTTCACAAGCTTCAAAACAAAAACGCTTTACAACCTTCACAAGCTTCAATCCACAAATGCTTCACAAGCTTCCTATCACATTAATCACAAAAGAACTTGATCACATACAAGATAAATTTAAAAAAAAAAAAAAAATTCCCTGGCACATTGCCTAGTGTAAAAAATCTTCTCCATAATATATATATAAAAAAAAAAAAAA
>QEOT01003475.1:17293-33553 GCA_003123785.1 Pterocarya stenoptera | reverse complement strand
CTTAATCGCATACATAAGAAAATTTCAATTAAGAATCCATAGATCTTCACCTTCTACACATGTGTGACTCATCATTAGCTGAATCTTATCCAATTTCAACACTATCGAAACTGCAAATTTGATCATTTGTTGTAGAATAAGAAACACAAAATAAGAACTTCAGTTGCTAGCCAAAAAGGTAGCCCAGTACCTCAGAATTTTGAGATAGAATCACAAACCCCTAAAATTATGCCTTAACCTAAAAAACCAATAATAAGCCAAGCGAAAAAAGATAAAAGTAACTAGTTGATAAATTTCTTCCACATTCATTCCATATTTTGCCATTTTGAAATATTCAATCTTCTATTTTGCTAAGAAATTCATGGAACCCAAGAACATCCATTCCATTACCCCAGTTATTTTCAAAGGCATGCGTGGCAAGTATGAGAGGAAAATAAGTGAAAAAATCAAACCATGATGACGACAACTGTGGTGGGCGATGGCACTGACCTCTATCGATAAGGACAACTGCTATGGTGGGTGACGGTTTCCCAGGTGGGCAAAGGCTATCATGGGAGACAGAACAAGCTGAGGGAGAAAGAGCTTCGTGGGGGCAACGTAACGAGTGGGTGTGATGGCGTTGTTCGTTTGTGGCGGCAACGAACTTGGTTTGGTGTGGTGGTGGTATGAGTTTGGTGTGGCGGCAATCTAGTTCTTGTGTAGATTATGGCCGTGTTTTTTTTGTAGTGATGAATTTGGGCACTCGTTTCTCTTTTGAATTTAGAGTTTTGTTGGTTTAATCATATGAGACCAGATTCATTGTGTCTAGTGTAAAACTATATACGTGGCTTGTTTTGATTGGGGGCTGTTAAATGCCCAATATCAGCCCGACCGTCCCAAATCGGAACTGTTTAATGATGGTAAACAAATTATTAGATAAATATAGAAATTTCTATTAAGGTTCTTTATAGTGTTATCCCTCCCAGGCTTCTATTACTTTGAAGTAATACTATATACAGTTTTAAGGTATATAAGTTCAGCACACTTTTTTTAGAAGATGAATTTTTTCATGTAAGTTATATTTTTTTTCGAATAAAGTGTATGGAACTTGTACATCTTAAGATTGTAAATACCGTAGCAAAGACTAATGACCTATTAAACAAGTAAGACAGATTTTCCACCATAGCAATAGAACTAAAATGCCATAGGATTCTGTTCATTTTCCCATCGGGGCGGGTTCATAAATATAATTTGGGGGAAAGGTAAAAGATAAATTAAAGTTTTAGAGGCAGCAAAATTAGTTTTTGTCAAGTTTTTCTAGTAGATAAACTATAAAATTTTTATTGCCATTTATAAAATGTTTTTTTTTTTTAATCAAGTTTTCCAATAAAAATTTATCAGGCACATGACATGTTCATAAAAAGTGTAGGGGGTGTTCCATGATACAACCACATAAGCGCCACCAATATCATGATCATATCATCAATTACTAGCTTGTAATTAAAAACCACATCATCTTCAACTAGTGTTTAAAGAAGTGAACCACGGAATAACCAACAGACTGCCTAAAGAGGTTACAAATGAAGCATAGATCCAGATATTGTCAAATAAAACATTTTATTTTTTATTTTTTTTGGTTTCTTATTATCCTAAGAATGTCAACAAACCAATAGTACAAAAGGTTTTTTTTTTAATATATATTTATTTTAAGAATAGGAAAACCAGTTAAACGTGGAAAGAAAAGAAAATAAGCAATGGAACAAAAGAAAATCAAACCCTTCTATTCCATTGGCAAACTGCTGGGCCTATTCTATTCCTAATCCTCTATAGTGGAGCCCTTCTTATTCAGCCCACCCAACCCTAACATTGTAGCTCCATTCCATCTCGGTTTATATCCAACAAACTCAAAGAACCACAACAACAAGAAGCCCAACATTCAGGCCTCTCACATGACTCTCTATGGACACTAACAATAATATCTCTATAAGAGTTTTGTGTTTAACTTTGGGTTTGTTCGAGCACTTTGCTCGATGAGACTTTGACAGGCTCCAGGCCCTATCTTAAACTATGATAACTACTACGTCAACCTAAGTTTTTTATTAAAATTAAATAATAATTACACACTAATTTGACAGTGATAACATGAAAAAAAAGTTAATTAAGAAATTAATATAGAATAAAACCGGTTGATACTATAATCTCTTTTATAAAACTTCTATATAGACTAGAAGTTCTCTTAAGTTACAAGTCTCATGATTGCCTTCCATTTAAGAGTACTATGAAGCGTCTATGGCGCCTTGGTAAGCTAGCTACTAATCGGGATGTCAGTCCTAATTTCTTTATTGTGGAGTTTGAGGCTCCATGGGATAATGAACATGTTTTCAGAGAAGGACCATGGGCTTTTGATAAACACCTAGTTCTAACAAGTGAAGTGGATGGGTTGCAGCAGGTTCATCAAGTGTCCTTCCCTGAGGCTCTTTTCTGCATTCGCATTCATGATCTTCCCATCATAGCTAGGAACTGGAAGATGGGAAATACTGTAGGAAAGGAAGTTAGTGTGGTAGAGGTTGATTTGGAGAAGGATGCACTTGCTTGGGGGGAGTACTTGCGTGTTAGAGTTAAGTTGGATGTTATGAAGCCATTGTTACGTGGTAAGAAGGTTTGTGTGGGCTCTTCTAATCCATTTTGGGTGCGTTTCTCTTATGAATGCCTCCCAAATTTTTGCTATATCTGTCGTATCTTCGGTCATGGTCATAAGAAGTGTAATCTGTAGAGACCATCAATGGAAAAATGTTCAGTCTCTGATTTTTCATATGGACCTTGGTTATGTGCAGGTAACCAAGTGATTATAGAGGACCTGTTCACGGTAAACAAGTTAACCAAGGAGGTAGCAGTTCGTCGATGGATCATGTTGCAGGCCATTCTTTCGGTGATTCACTAGGTGATAGGAAAGCATATGTTTCAGAGGATAATGTTGGAGAGAAAGCTGTTGGGGTGCAGTTTTCGGAGGTTAACGTTGGAGAGGCAGGTGTTGGGGCACAGACCTCGGATATTAATAACGGCCACGATAGTATTGATCCCCAAATTCTATTTCAGGAGAGTTGCGCAAAAGAAATAAATTCTAATGAGTATGTTATGGAACGTAGTATGGCATCTAATCAACATCGTGATATTTTGGAAGCTCTAACTGTTGCAGATAATATGGGTTTTAATGTTGCCTCTTTTTAACAGAAGGGTATTTGTGACAATCCAGTAGGGGAAGCTACTAAAGTCTATAATTCTGGTGGGAAGGAGGTTTTGAATGAAGAGAGCTCAGGTGCAAAGTTTATTTCTCTCTCTTGAGTTACTCGTAAATGGAAGAGAACATTAAGATCTCAGGTTCACCATCTTTCTTCTATGAGTGACTATGGTAAACCAAAGAGACCTCATGGTTCTGATGATGACTTGGAAGTTTTGGGACCTATTAAGAGGCTTAAACGCAATGCTAGATTACATAATGGGAATGAGGAGTCTATTCAAAAGGATTCGGTGGTGGCTGATGCTCAGCCCCACCGAGCTCAATGAAGGTCCTCAGTTGGAATACACGAGGGCTTGGGAACCCTTGTGGTATTCGTACTCTTTCTAATCTAATCAGAAGAGAATATCCCCATGTTTTGTTCTTGCAAGAAACAAAACTTAATATTGCAAAAATGAAATTTGTTAGAATTAGATTAAAGTTTGCTGGTTGCTTAATGGTTGATGCTGTAGGAAGAAGTGGAGGCCTTGCATTGTTATGGAAGTGTGATGTGAATTTGTCCATTCTGAGATACTCTGTCTCACATATTGATGCTATTGTAACTGAGAATTCACGAAATTGGTATTTGACAGGTCTCTATGGCCAACCTGATACTGCAAGAAGAATGGAATCTTGGAATTTGTTAAGAAGTTTGAGAATGAGTTCTGAGGAGGCTTGGCTAGTATTTAGAGACTTTAACGAGATTTTAACTGAATATGAGAAATTGGGGGGGGGGGGTGAGAGATTGACCACAACAACAATTGGTTGATTTCTAACAAATGATTCTGGACTGTGAATTGAGTGACCTTGGCTTCTGTGGGCCAAGATACACTTGGTGTAATGAACGACAGGATTAGGCTCGGGTCCTTGAAAGGCTGGATAGTTGGGAATACCTCTTGGTGTAACCTATTTTCTATAGCCTCAGTCACCCATGGCTTTATCTCTTACTCTGATCATCTTCCTCTATGGATTGAGTTAGAGGGAGCCAAGTCAAAAAGGGGAGGTGCTAAGCCCTTCAGGTTTAAGACAATGTGGCTTGAAGAAGGGGAATGTTCAAGAATAATACATCAGGAGTGGCTCTTTATAGATACCTTAAATGGCATGAAGGGGGTTATGGACTGTATCTTAGGGTGTAGCAGTAAGCTGCAAAGGTGGAATAAATCTCAATTTGGCAAGGTCCAGAATAAACTCAAAGAAGCAAAGCTCAAGCTCTCAGAAGAACAAAATAAAGCCCCAACAGCCTTAAATACAAGGGAGATTGGTGAAGTTACAACTGAGATTCAGAAATGGATGGATAAGGAGGAGATTATGTGGAAACAAAGATCAAGAGCTTTATGGTTAGCTGAAGGGGATCAGAATACTAAATTTTTTCATACTAAAGCATCTCAGAGACAAATGAAGAATTTGATATCTAAACTTTGGGATGTTAATGGTTGCTGACAAGAAGGAGAAGATTGTGACAGGTTGATTATTAATCACTTTTTTTCTTTGTTTACCTTTGCAGGATCTCGAGACTAGGAAATTATTCTTGAAAATATTGAGAGAAAGGTCTCACCTGAGTTGAATGCTGAACTTATCAAGCCCTACACTGCTAAAGAAGTTCTCCAAGCTCTGAAAGAGATGCATCCCAACAAAGCACCAGGGCCTGATGGTTTGCCACCTCTCTTTTTTTCAGAAATTTTGGCCTGACATTGGTTCTTCCATCACTTTTGCTGTCCTGCATGTTCTGAATCATGGTGAAATGCCTCAAGCCCTTAAACATACATTTATCACTCTAGCCCCTAAGAAGAAGTGTCCTCCAACTGTTAATGACCTTAGACCTATTAGTTTATGTAATGTTACATATAAGCTAATATCTAAGGTTATTGCTAATAAAATCAAGCAAGTTTTGCCTGTGGTCATCTCGGATACACAGTCCTTTTTCATTCCTGGAAGGCTTATCACAGATAATGTTCTTGTGGCCTATGAAGTTCTACACTTTTTGAAGAGGAAGAAGAAAGGGAAGAAAGGATTTATGTCTATTGAACTTGATATGAGTAAAGATGATAGAGTAGAATGAAGTTTTCTTGAATCTGTTATGAGCAAGTTGGGCTTCCATGAGAATTTAATTCAACTTGTGATGATGTGTGTGAAGACCCCCACTTTTTCTGTTTTGATTAATGGTTCTCCTTCTGGGTTTATTGTTCCCTCACGAGGTTTGAGGCAAGGAGATCCTATTTCTCCTTACCTATTTCTCTTGTGTACTAAAGGGTTGATTAGTCTTTTGAGAGAGGCTGAGAGAACCAAGTTTGTTATTGGTATACAGATTTGTCGTGGAGCCCCTAAGCTTAATCATCTGTTTTTTGCATATGATAGCTTATTTTTTGTAATGCAAATGTGGCAACTAATGTTAGGTTGCAAGCTTTGTTAAATTAGTATGAAGTTGCCTCAGGCCAACAGTTGAATAGAGAGAAAATAGCAATGGTATTTTGTACCAATGTGGATCAAAATAATAGGCAGGCTATTATGGATTTGTGGAGTTCAACTCAAGTGCAACAGTATGACAAGTACCTTGGCCTACCTCCAGTGGTGGGCAGGTCTAAATCCAGGGTATTTGCAGATATTAAACACAAAATTTGGCTCAAATTGCAAGGATGGAAAGGAAATATGTTCTCTCAAGGGGGAAGGGAAATCCTTTTGAAGGTAGTAGCTTTGGCAATTCCTTCTTATGTTATGAGTTGCTTTAAGCTTCAAACAAAACTTTGTTCTGAATTAGAAAGTATGATGGCCAGATATTGGTGGGGTCAAAAGAAGGAAGAGAGAAAGATTCATTGGATAAGCTGGAAGAAAATGTGCAGATCTAAATTTGTGGGAGGCATGGGATTCAAGAGCTAGAGATTTTTAATATGGCCATGCTGGCAAACAAGCTTGGAGGTTATTGTAAACTAAGGAGAGTTTGCTCTAGAAGATCTATGCTGCTAGATATTTTTTAGATGGGAACCTGTTGACGGCCTCACTTGGTGGTAATCCCTCCTCTGCTTGGAGAGGTATTTGGGAGGCAAAGAACCTGCTAGTTAAAGGTGGAAGATGAGAAGTAGACATTGTGGGGCATTGCTGTTTTTGCCAACATCCACTTGAGGACTTAAGCCATGTGTTGATATCATACCCTTCTATCTATGAATTTTTGATACGCAGGTTTTCTATTTTTCAAAATGGAGACCAAGTCAGCTCTATTATCTCTGCTGTAATGGATATTCTCTTCGAAGATTCGTCTGAGGAACTAGTTGATTTTGTCTTAATGGTGTGGGCTTTCTGGTTCAGAAGGAACAAGATGGTACATGAACAGATTGTTTTACCTCCTCAACAAGTCATTGGTTATGCTCTAACCAAGAAGTTGAATAGGGAATTGGTTGTCCCCTGCATACTTTCTTAAGCTTAATATCGATGGGGCTCTTTCCTTTGATTTTAACAAAGTTGGTATAGGTGCTATTCTGAGAAATCACATGGGTGAAGTACTAATGGCAGTTAGTAGAGTTGAAACTATTTTTCTAGAACCAGAACAGGTAGAAGCTGTGGCTCTATTGATGGGACTTCAGTTGTGCATGAATATGGGTATCACTAAGCTAATTATTGAAAGTGACTGTTTGTTCTTGGTTCAAGAGATCAACAAATTATCTGAGTCTAATGCTGCTATAAGTTTTGCGGTAGCAGAGGTTAAAGGTTTGATGCAAACATTCTTAGAGTGTAGTATCCAACGTAGCAGCAGATTCACTAATAAGGCTGCCCATTGACTTGCGAGACATGCATGGTCCATTAAAGATATGTTTATTTGGTGGAATAGTGTTCCATCTATCATTGAGAATGTAATTTTCATTGATCAACACTATTGTAACCTATCTCAAGGTGTTTTGCCTTAATGAAATGAAGAATTTTCGTCTATATATATATATAAAAACTGCAAATATATGCCATCTATATTAGATTGTTGGTAGATTATTTATAGTAAAACTTAAACATTTTTTACCTCAATATTTATTATAAATGAGTAATACCTTTAAGAAATAAATGAGGCTCTCTCTACTTCAATGGAAAGGGGGGAATCATTGTGTCATAGCCACTCCTCCAGGCACTGAATGAGTGAAATGAGTTGAGACCTTCATTCCCCTTTGAAAATGGCCAAGGTCGAATTGGTCTTCTACCTTGTAGCAGTTCATCTGATGAGTTCATCACGCAATTTGAGTTTGCAAGGGGTGGATGTAGCCCAGTGGATCAAGGTAGGGGATTGTGAATCCACCACGGTAGGTTCAATCCCCGTCATTCGCCCAAAAATAATCGAGAGCTACTCCCTCGAATATCAACACAAGGAGCCGTCAAGAGACGACTTCCAGAGCTCAATCTACAGCTGTTGATTTGTGTGGCAACAAAGCGAATAAGCATAAAGATAGAAATCAGACACGAGGTTTTTTTTTCCCCAAATGGTAAGCTACGAAGACAGCTTTTTGGGTTCCTATCGACGCTGAAGTGCGAAAGCATGGGGAGCAAGTAAGCAATCACCTATAGGAAGATATCACGACTCGAGCTAGGGGACACAGGCGCTAAGCAAAGGTGGGAAATTTTATCTTTCTTACACCTGGAATGGAATTCAAATTGCCCTTCTTGAATTTTGGAATCCAAAAAACCCAAGAAAGGCTGCATGACCAAGACAAACGTCGAGTGCATCGCTGGCCCTTAATCGTCTCTAGTAGCAGATCGAGTTTCTTCACCCTTCAGTTTGTGCTCCAATCGTTTAAAAGCTCCGTCCTGTAATCAATTCTGAATCGATGTAATAAAGACTCCCCAAGACAAGGTAGAACTGTTGGGAAAGGGACATGATCAATAGAACTTGACTGGATCCGGGCTGGGATAATGGTGCCCATTCCTAATCAGTTTTGAAAAGGTTTGGTGGTTGGCCTTGATGTATATATATTATACTTTAGTTCCCACCTTTATGTGTATTCTGTATTTGCTCCAATCCGATCAACTTCATTTGAATAGGCACGCACAAGGAGCCCTGTGATGCCCCCGACCCCCTTGCTTGGGATTGGATGGCGACTAAAATGTCGAGACATGTAACTCAATGGTATATACCCCCGTATATGATAGATAAAATGCAATACACTTATTATATTCTAGCATATGCAATAAATTGCAGAGAAAATATTCATGTAAATCTAAGTAAGATTTAAAGCAATTCAAAAAAATAACATGGTACCATAAGCTATTTATCCCAAAATGATTTCACTTGTTCAAGTTACTCCCAAAATAGATACTATTTAAAATCTCCCAAAACAAAAAGGGACCTCCAAGATTAAACCATAATTTAAGAAATGGAAAACTTCACTACACTAAGGTCCAATCACTAGTTACACTCAAGAAAATTCCTCTTGTCTGCAGGGGCTTTGGCTCAAGAAGTCACAAGCTAGAAGCAACTTTCTTTGCCACAACAAAGAAATCTCTAGCTTGTTTAAGATATCCCATCACAAAATCCATGTGCCCTTTAACTTAGAGGCCTCTTCGGGCTCGGGTAATCCAATCCTGTTGTCATCCTTATTAAGGGCTTCTAGAATGTCCTTAAGTCGCTGCACCATGAGCTTCAATATGGCGGTAGCAAAATTATAGCAGGCCTCTACTGTAAACTCATCCTCTATAAGATTTTGCGTACCTGCCACAACTTCTACCATTTTGGGTTGAGATTTTGAGAAATTTTAGTAAGTAAATACACAACATACAACAGATAACATATGCATATAAAGGCAAACCATAAAATGAATGCATGGACATGTATATGACATAAAAATAAAACATATTTTCCATCTTTTCATGTTGATCATTAAACATGTAACATATATTTGAGCTCATTGAATTGTTCATTTTCTGTAACATACAATTGGATATCTCACGGCTTCTCTATGCAGTGTTGGCTCCCTGCTTGTTTCTGCATCATCTAGTGGCCCATTTGACTGGGTGACTATGTCATAATCTTTAACTTATACGGCATTTCACATATTTCGCCTTCACCGCATATAGAATATGATATGACAATTCACATATTTTGCCTTCACTGTATTTTCAATGTGTTGTACTTATTAACTTTAGGTGCTACCTCGCTCCTGTATCATTTCCACAAGGATCCATTCAAGGTCTACAAACAGTTCTTTGTTGATCCAGGAGCTACCACTCCATTTCTAAACACTCTAGAGTAGACAGAGGAGTTCTACTAGGACATTTTCTCATCCCAGCATTTGGGATCATGTTAAAACATGTATAGACTCTTTTCTATGAAAATAATTTGCAACCCAAATCCATGTGACATGAGACTTGTAACACTTTTTTTTTCATGGACCATATGAAAATGTGAATGCTGTGAGTTATGAAATCATGTTATCAAACTTTGAACATCTCACTATGGGTGGATTGATTCTTCCTTTGAGAATAACCCTAGCCCTATCCTGGGTGTCCATGTGCAAAAGAAAGCATAGATTGCCTTCTCACTCAGAGTGGCCGTGTGTGTGCGTGTGTGTTGGATGAGGATGGGTGTATGGCTCTTGCCGTGCATGTTCTTTCCTCTTGGATGGTGTCACTGCTTTCTTCGTTACTTGTAAGATCGGTTGGATGAAGGTGGAGGATGTGTGTACAGTATTTGGTTGGAGAGAAATGGTGAGAAAAGGTGAGAGAATGGTGTAGCCATGTGGGAGGAAAGTGACACACTAGTGGGAGTCCCAAATTTGTCCAAAAAGGCCTTTCACCCATCGGCCCCTCCCATTTTATAGACACCCCTTCATTCCTGGGAAAAGCAAGAGACTCATGCATGGGTGCCATGTGACACCATGGCCAAAAATCCCTTCATCTTCCCATCATTGAGTTGTGTTAGGAAAACCAAAAACCTCATAGGCAAGTGGCGTGAACCCCTCCATTTGAAACCCTAGCTTCCAAAAGTATATTTCCTCATGTGTCTAAGTCCAATGTATCCAATGGCAAAAAGGTCAAAACACAAACCCTCAATCATCCTTGGGAGGATGAATGTGTGCATGATTGCCACTTGGCAAGTGGTTTAATGTGTGTGTATGTGGGGTTGGCCGAACTCCTCATTTCCCCACAAACCTCTTCCTCTTCTCTAGACTTGAGTGGTGTGTACATGTGGGTTCCCTAGGTGACATTTCCTCTTCTCTAGGCTTGGGTGGTTTGTGGGTGTTGGTTCGCTAGGTAAATGACATGTGGGGTGTGGGTGTGGGGTGCATGTTTGGGTGGCCGAATCTAGGGACTTGGTTTTGCCTTGTCCCAGTGTGCCTCTTCCACTTCTCGTCCTTGGATCCTTCTAGAATCGCCCATCCTGAATGCATGTGTGATACATGGCGAATTGCATCGCCCTTGGCCGAAACCCTAGCCCTTGTGGGTTGTGTCTCTGCCCTTTGAGCTTCCCCTTGCGCCATTTCTCATGCTATCTATTTGGAACTCTCATGCTTTTGACAAGTGGCAAAAGATTGTTGGTTTTCTCCTTTGGCCGAAACCATATAGTCCCTTAGAACATTACGCCTTTGATTTTGCACTTTCCTTAGGCGCCTCAAATAATTGCACCTTCTAGGAACTCACACAAGTGCATGTGTATGTGGCGTGTGGCCCTTAGGGTTCCTAAGCCCTCTTTTCTTTTTCCCCTTCTTCCACTTTCATGTCTAGGTTCAATGTACCCAGGGTGTTGGCTTGCATATTGGCCATGTGGCATCACTTGTACTAACCAAAGTGTTCCTTTCCTACGTTCCAAATGATGAAAATTTCTTGGGAAGACTAAAAGCTCCTCGCCTCTTCCATGTGGACACCACCTATGCAAAACCCTAGTTAGGGTTTTTCCTAAGCTCTAAGCCCTTAGTGGCCGATTCACACTGACCCATGATGGGCGTCCTAGTGGGCTTGAGCGCCCCTTCTCTAAGATAACAAGGTCCTTGATCCTTACTATACTGTCTGCATACTAAAATTTGGACAGATAACTAAGTGGGTTAAACTCATCATAATAAAAGTAATAGACGTGGACTTGGCTAAGTCTGGGTTATCACAGGCCCCCCGCTTTCTCGAGAAAAAGCCTAAGCAGTGCCTTGAACAAGAATGAGATATGGCTATCCCTTGGCCACCAAGCCTTCAACCTCTCAATTGCTCCATCAGCTGTTTGTTGACTTTATAAACCCCTATTGGCCTGGAGTAAGACATGCCACCTTAATGCGCTAGTCAGTTAGAAGGATTTGAACTATTACTGAACCGGCCATTGAGAGGAAAGGTGGAGGGCTTTGAATTCGACCAGACAGTGCTTTCTGAGATTTTGTGTCAAGACCAATGCGAATCGCCTTTCTATTCCAGAGTTTAGAAGAAAGAACGGATCTTCTGAACTAGTTATGGCAGCAGTAGCGAAGTCTCAGGAGGGGTCATTGACTCGTTCGAAAATGAGCAGCACAAAAGGCTATCCCAAGTACAGGAGCGTGTCGCGTAGTAATTAGGAATAAATTCCTAAATCGTCTCCACAGGGAAAGTGCTAAAAATAAACTCGTGTAAAATGGTGGAAATATTTACGATGAGAAAATAAAAAATAAAAAGTAATGATATGTACAATGGATGAAAGAGTGCAGTGAAAAGAAAATTTACTGGTCGTAAACCAGATTCATTTTGATTGATTTGATTGTTTGAGATGCAGTGAAAATTAAAGAAATTAAAATGCAAGACAGTGAATTTAAATTGCTGAAAATTAAAAGACTGAAATTTAAATGAGCTGGAAAATTAAATGGCATCAAAATAAATTGCAGAAAATAAATAACAGAAAATTAAATGACAATAAAATAAAAGTGCAGGAAATTAAAGTGCAGAAAATTAAAGTGCAGAAAATAAAGGACAGTAAAATAAAGTGCATAAATTAAAAGTACTGAAAAATAAAAGACATTAATTTAAAGTGCATAAATTTAAAGTGCATAAAAACAAATGACATAAATTAAAAAAAAAAATAAAAAAAACAAAAGTGGAGACTGCAGATAAAGGAGAACAGTTCGATAACACAGTTGGTCCATTAGGCTCTCAACTGCATCACCGAACTCCCTCACTTCATCTGCATTTTCTCCCAAAAATTCTGCAGACTACTCCTAAACTACTCTACTGGGCTTCTAACATCCGCCTGCCTCTCTTCATCTGCCTCCAAGCCTTATATAGGCTTCAAAATGAAACTGTGCACTGCATATATTCGAGCTGCCCATGTGCATCTGTCTGTCTTCAGTCGCCCATGTGCTCTCCCGCATGCCTTTCTTTTCTATTCTTCTCTTTTCTTTTCTTCTTCTTCTCCTTTCCGCATGCGTTGCCTCGCTGTCTACCCAGATTATCTTCTCTCTTTCTTCTTTCTTTTTCTTTCCTTTCTTTTCCGCGTCGCCCTCGTCCTCGCCCAGCATGCGTTGCCCAGTTTCTCTGCTCTCTTTCTTTTTTTTCTTTTCTTTCCTTTCTTCTCCTCCAGTTCGGCCAGCCTCTTCCTTTTCTTCTTCTTTCTTTTTTTTTTTCTTTTCTTTTCTCTTTTCTTTTCTTCCCAGCGTTCTCTGGTTGCTCAGCATCTCCCGCAGTGCTCTTTCTGTTTCGGCCAGCCCCTTCTGCTTCTCCTTCTTCGTTTCTTCCTCTTCCGCTCAGATTCGTTTCTTCCTCTGCTTCCGTTTCTTTCTTTTCCGCTCGCATGCAGCGTGGAAGCTTCTGTCGCGGCTGCAGGTGGCTGGGCAACGCTGTACGTGCATGCGGTGGCTGCAGGCGGTGCTAGAACAACTATAGAAGTGCTGGACGAGCTGCTGGTGGCTGCGGAGGCGCGTTGGGCAGCGGAAGGCAGTGCTATGCGTGCGTTGAAGTGGTGCTGCCGTGGCGTTGGATTGGTTCTTGGCCGTGCATGGTGGTTGCGGTTGATGGAGGAATGATCGCCGGCGTCTTCTGTGTTTGCTGGTGGCTGCAGGTGGGCGGAGGACGGCTGGAGCTGCAGCTGCACTGTGTTGCGGAGAAGTGTGATCTGGAGGTTGAAGATGAAGCCAACGACGTGCCGTTTTTGTCTATTGACAAAACGGCACGTCGTTTAGTCTTAAACGGTGAAACCATCTCAGCGCAAAACGACATGTCGTTTTGATTTTAGACAAAACGGCACGTCGTTTAGCTCAGACGGCAGAACTTATTGCCCAAATAAATCACAAGTTATAAAATCAAGCATAAATTATGCTTTTAATCAATTTAATTCACAACTTGGATTTATGCCTCTTAATCAATTTTTCCATCTAAAACCAATGATAAAATAATAAAATAATTAAAAATTATTGGTTTTAAATGTGTAAAATATGCAATAATGCAGCTCAATCACACCCCCCAACTAACTTTTTGCTAGTCTCTGAGCAAAATAGTGAAAATTAATTGAGATGAATATTGCATAAAGCTCGAAATTCAAACAAAAGCAATCAAACACAATAATGAATTCTCACAAAATGCGACACGTAACTATCAACTCCCAGGGGCTATATTCACCAAGACTGTCTTAACAATCTTTCATTAAGAATTTGGGAAAATGTCTCAAAACTTAGATGTGTGTGTGTAGCTAAACAACTGTGTGTTCTTCATTACTAGTCGGGATTTATCTCAGGATTTTTCAACCTTAAGATTAATCATTTCTGATTCTAACTACCTCAAAGCCCAAGGGTCTAGCAGTTTTCACGCCAACTCTGTTTAAAGGTTGATCACTCAACCCCTAAAGTTTGGGTAACTGTTTCTAGCCCTTTAATAAGGAAAGCGCACCGCTTAATCCTTTATTTATTATTATTACTATTTTTTTTCAAGTGGATTCGAACAGTGGGGAATCAAACCGATGACCGTGCGCCTAATCCACACAATCCCAAGTTCGCCCTTACCACTGAGACAGATCTTTTTTTTTTTTTTTTCAAAAGGCTCGGTAGTCCTGCAGTTTACTTCTCCTGTGTAAAATTCATGAACAGTAATGAAGAACACTATGAGTGTAAGCGTGTGCAAAATATTGTTTGAGATTTTCCCTTCATTATATATAAATCATGCTAAGTCTATCTCAATAAATATAGCATCCCGGTGTTTCAAGTCATACATCAAGCAGAATATGATGCATCAGGAATTATGTTCTATGCTCAGGGTTGAAAATAAATCTTCATAAAATAATCCCGCTCAACTACACCACCAAGATGCTCAAATCGATAGAAATGGAGTGTGTGTTAATCAGTTCATAGCAGTGCATATTGCATTAAGGCAAAATATTGTTTAACCAGTGCACACACACTAATATAGAAAAGATGAGCAATAAAAGAAAAGCTATCACAGAAAATAAAGAAAGAAAAACAATCAACAAACAACATAAAAAACAAACAATCACGAAATCCATTATACACATGCAAAAAGTAAACAAATCATGACACAGAAAGTAAACAAAGAGAGGCAATAAAAGAAACAACACAAAATAAATAACAAAATGCAATTGCAGAAACAGTGTTTAAGTAAGTATGCGAGAGTAGAGAAAAACTTCCTGGCCCAGAGAGAAATGCTTGGGGTGAAAAATTTTCATGTGTCTCTTTCCAGCTAAGTGTTGAGTGTTCTCGACACTAGAACCCTCAAGCTGGATTAAATTTGAAGATGATCTGCCAGCTGAGCAAGAGTTAAGCATCCACTTGCCATAAATCCTGGGTGTCGTAAATCCCGAAGTTCGACAATTTGCCGTAAATCATGGAGTCCTGGGTCCGGATTATGCTGTAAATTGCAAATGGACAAATGCTTTATGGCCTCGATCTCTGCTTGGATCTCGACTGGATTGATCATTGCTGAGCCTTTGAATGCTCCGGACCTCTATATAAGAGACCATTTCCACCCTCTCGTAACACAGAACAATCTCTGCATTTCTCATATTTTGCTTTCTCTTTCTCAATTCTCACTACTTCTCTCAATCTCTCAACTTGTCAAATGGCCAGCCAACATTCTGCTAGCAACATTCCTGATCTGAATCAAGCATTACCTACCCCTCAGCTAGTCTTTCTTTGTCCTGAGGCCGTCAATGCCATGGTTGGGGCAGAGTTATATTTCTCTACCCGATCCGACGCTGAGGTGGTTGCAGGTACGAGAATGTTGGGTTCCCAATATGCTGCTGCCGTTAATACTATGTCCCGGAGATTTCTTTCACGAGAGAGTGAGGTTGACGAACTTAAACTTCAGGTTATTGAATTGCAAGAAAAACTTGCAAGTAAACGAAAAAAAATTGAAAATTTAAAACGTGAAAATAAGGAGTTGTGGGGATGTGTGGAACAGTATGCTCGAAGACTTCAACCACACATAGACGAGATAGAACGAAAAATGGAACAATTACAAAATGATCAGCAGCGTTAACAGTTTCAAAGTTTACAAGAAATGGGGGGTCCGTTTGCTGTTTAGTCTGCTGGTTTTATGATAAAGCTTGTTTGTTCGTTTTCTTTCCAACTCTATAAAATTAGTCTTTGAGTATTACAGTCACAACAAATCTCCTTCCCTTATTTATTTATTTTTGTTTTTGTTTTTGTTTTTTTTTTAATATATATTTCATGCAGAACACCAAATAAACACATGCAAAGGAAAAAAAATGGTTTTTTTTTTATATATATATATAAATATGCATAATACCAAATAAACGAATGTAAAGAAAAAAAAATGAATTTTTTTTTATAACACGCAGAACATTAAATAAAAATATGCAAAATAAATATGCAGAATACAAAATAAAAAAAAATATGCAAAGAAAAAAAATGATTTGTTTTTATAAAAATATGCAGTGAATTTTAATGAAGTAATTAAGGTAACAATAGAAAAGAAATGACTCATTTAAAAGCGGGTTTTCTAAGACTCAATATCCCTATAGAAATACCGCAAAACAAATGGGATAACAGGCAAGATAACTACTTTGCCAAAGCGGACACTTGAGATCATTGTGCAATCGCGTGTCGGTATCACTTCATCATGCC
>QEOT01003473.1:262365-276284 GCA_003123785.1 Pterocarya stenoptera | reverse complement strand
GAAGGAAAATCATACTTGAGTTTTGTAGTATAGCCATTACAAGTACTCCCAAAAACCATGTTTCCTAACACTTCACATTCCTACATTCACAATCCTATACCTATACATATATATATTTTTATGTCGGGGAACCTCTCCAAGGCAGGACACGGAACTGGTTAAATCGCTGACTTTTCACCAAGAGGTGTGGCCCCAAAAGATTGTTTGCATCCATGAGGTGTTGAACCTTGGGTCTTGATGAGAGTGATACCCCAAGACCAAGACCAAGACTTTCACCACTTGAGCCAACCCCTTGCGGTTACAATCCTATACCTATACATATGTCAGATTTTCTCTTAACCCCGGCAATTAAAATTGATGGATACTGCAATATCATTCCTCATCTAAAGGTAAATCGACTTTTTTTGCGACCATGATTGGCGACATTGTTTTGAATTCACATCTCCTTTTCTTATGTCTTCACCAAACAACCAAATCCTAACACAATATTTAAAGAAGACTCAGGAAAATAAATATTCTTAAGGGATAACAAAGTCAATTTCATTCATAATTAGCTCATCTGACCCTCAGAACTTTGGAAAGGAGGAGGAAATCTGACTAGCTATTGACATTAAGGTTGTGATTGATCGACAAGAAAAGAAAAATAGAACCGCTTTCTTGCATTTTCCATGCATTCAAATGACAGGGAAAAGTCATGAGTCCACCACTAACTATTTTCCTACAGGAGATGTTTCACCCCAACTACCATCCTGCCTTTTAACAAGATTACACCATGAGATTTCAAAGTTACTTATAAAAATACTTCACTTTGTGAAAGTTTTTTTTTTTTTTTTTCTTGAGCATTTCCTTTTCTTTTCTTGAGAAATACTTTCACGTAAAATTTTCTTCTGAACCAAACCCAGGAAATTCTCTTATATGCGGGAGGACATTACAAGGAGGCAAAAACTAAAAATCTTTCATATATATATATATATATATAAGTAAAAATGATAATAATAACGACAATTGGCTTGTAAAGATCTATATGTGGGAGGACATTATTAGCAACTGGCTTGTAATTTCAAATAACAATAGGCAATTATATGCTTGGCGGAAGAAAAGACAGTGGATTCCGACAATTGGATGATAAGCAAAAATCAAACTATTGAATCTAAGTAGCTATTAACTGTAATGGGCTTAATTTTCATGATTTTCTTATATCTCCTTCTTAATTAGGTGTTTCCTTTCATATACGTCGTGTGTGCTTGGGCTATATGTACTCTTTGATTACTAAAATTTATACATAAAAAATATCTAAGTAATAGAGTGAAGTAATAAATATCAAATGGAATTCTAAAAGCTAATAACTACAAGGTCACGACCAAAAGCTTAACATTTGGCAAGAAAATTTGGTACTTACCAATTATGGAAGCACAATGCATATCTGCATAAGGCTCATCACCCGTGAGCACTTCCCACATAACAATCCCAAACGAGTAAACATCAATCTACAGCAATATAGAATAATGATAATGAAAAAGAACAGCAGAAAACATCTTAACGAAAAGAAAAAAGAAACATTAACCTCTGAAACTCAAAAGTTTGCATTCACACTTGGTAACAATTACCTTCTCGGTCACCATGTGGCTTTTCCCACTGAGAAGCTCAGGTGCCATCCAGGGTAAAGTTCCACGGACACCTCCTGACACTAAAGTGTGTTGTTTTACCTTTGATAAGCCCAAGTCGCCAATCTAAAATGATATTTGCAGATCATGTGAGTTTCCAAATCCAAGCACCTCCAAATATATTATCAAGGTTAAAAGTATGTTTAAAAGTGACTAAGGTGAAAAAGAGCATCGAAAGAAAATACACAAACAAACAAACCATCACAAGTTGATTTCCTACTGTGTCCTACTTAAACTTACTGTGTTCAAGCAAAAGATTTCCGGACTTCAAACAAATATTTTTTTTTTATTGGTAAAAGAATGTATGTGACTTCAAATAAATATATAAAGGACATTATTATAAACAAACAATAAGTAAGCAGGTAACACCATAGCATCAGGTGCCAAAAGTTTTTTTTTTTTTTTAATAATTCTGGTGCCAAAAGAAAATAGATGAAACCAAAAAAAAAAAATTAAGTATAATTCCTATAGATGTCTACCTAATCATACCTTGCACACAGGCCGCTGCGGATCTCTCATATTAACCAACAAATTTTCACATTTCAGATCAAAATGTACAATGTTCTTTCCATGCAAGTACTCCATTCCAAATGCAGCATCCATAGCTATGATGAGTCTCTTGCGGCGATCAATAGTTCTGTCCAATTACATTATGGCATCAGGCATTCTATTTTCAACGAATTCTTTATATAAACTTGAGCACACAGTCAAAATAACATACAGCATACATTTCATATAAAAAGATAGTTGCGAAAATATTTAAAATCTGAAACACAGTGTAAATCCAACAGAACAGCTACCTGTCTTTCTTCTGCAAAAACTGCTTTAAAGATCCATTGATCATGAACTCTGTCACGGTTGCTAAGGATCCATCAGGACCATCCCGAACAATTCCATAGAAAGAAACAACATTTGGATGATGTAATGAACTCAATATCAAAGCCTCCTTCCAGAAATCTGCAATCTATGACAGCATTGCACACAGCCAGTCACTATCATAGCCAATTCCATTAGCATACCCACAAGTCTTGAGAAAAGAAAATTTAATCTGTATGAAACAGTTCTTTACACAGAATCCATAAAGAGCAAAATGAAATCCCAGACATTCAGGTGGGATTGCCATCAGTAAGAGTAAGGAAAAAAACACTCATAAATAGGACAGAAAGATCTTTTAACTTGATTATTTAATGATGATAAATAACAGCTAATGACAGTATTTAAAGAGGCTAATTAAAGCCTTAATAGCAATAAAAAAACACGATAAATAATAACAAATATGTTAAACTAGCATAGGTCAGCCTCTGTGAAAACCTCAATATGTATTCAGCAGACTCTTGTAGATGTTATCCTCATTTTTTCCCCTTTTAATTTCCTCCTTGGGTTCGTAACTTAATTCATCACACAGATTTACATCTTGGCCAGTGATAAGTTCTACTTATTTGCTCAAGAAAATTCTTTCTTGACTAGAAAAATTATTTTCTTGCTCTCCCCTGCAACCTCTGCATTGACATCTAATCCCCCTATTCACAAACTAAGCATGCTCACAAAAAAGAAGTATGACATAAGCACAATGCTGAACAAAGTAAAACCTCCAACCAAATAGCTGCAAAAATATTTAACCAATTTACTTTGTGATGCTGAGCTTGCACCTGAAATTCAAGTCTGCATAATATCAAATAATTAATAATTGCAACACCTACTACTTAGGTGTCTCTCTCTTGTATATGTCCTGTGTACACAGGCAATGAACTATTGTTTTCATCAAAAGTTTCAGGTCATCATAACATGAGCAGCAAGAAAGTGCTTTAGCTAAAGCATACAAACAATTAGCACTTTTACAGAATCCTAAGCTTTGAACCTAACCAAAAGTACAAAATATTGAGAACTGAGCATAGTCAAGACTTCAATTTCTTTTTGTTTTACCCCAAGCAAATTTAAGATTCTCACTTGAGAAGAAAAGGACAGTGTTTATTACTAGCTTTTCCTTCATATTTCGTTTAGTACCAGGTAACACTAGTGGTCCTCCCACCAAATAGGCTGCCAGATACTCACAGGCCTCCTTGAGCACTGGTTTGCACATAACATTAGTAACTAACATACGTTCAGTTACTCACAGGCATCCTTGGGCAGGAGAACATTATAATATACGAAGTAAATTACACAACAACTAAAGAGAAGTCAACCATTATATGTTTCAAGCATGCTAGTCAAACAAAAGCAAGAGTCATAGACACTACCAAGCGTTCCCTTTCAGAGGGTCTCCCTGCAAAACAACTGGCTTTTATTCTCTTTATTGCTACATCAGAACCCTTCCATTTCCCATGATAAACAGAACCATATGTTCCAGAACCTAATTCCCGGATTTCCTCCAGATCATCATTCTTTATTGTCTGGTAAAATACAAGCAGTACTTTAGAATCAAGGAATCAAGGGAATGAATGAACAAAAGAATTAAGGAAGAAAGAATAGTAATGATGTGTATAAGACAGAAAACAGTAACCTGTAATCCCCTGTCAATTGCTTCTGCCTCAGCCTTTGTTGGCTCAATCTTGTTGGTATTCAGATTGTCATTATCATAATCCAACTCTAGATCCCCATGGGCATTCTATCAACAAAACACGGCATTAGAAGAGAATAACTAATCAAACAACAGCCCCTCTATAAAGAAATTTACTTGTTTCTCACCGTTGCTTCCATTCCATTTCCAGTTGCTTCTTTAAGTTTAGTACATTCTTTGACTCTAGCTTTCACCTCTTCAGCCCCTCCTAATGCTGCTCTCTTTACAGAAGCGATCAACCCAGGTAAGAGGCTCAAATGGTCAACTGAAACCTTTGGACCTTCAGCAGCAGAAAGGTCCTTTTCACACAGTTTCACAATACCACTACTCCATTCTGCAGATTTTAAGCAGATTGAATTGGTCTCCTCACAATTCTTATCAGCAGTTTTCTTTGGCTCTGGACAATAAATAGTCCGAAAATCAGAGTTCTCAACTTTTTCTACTTGACTTGCATCTTTTTCTTCACCAAGTTTACTTTTCACCTCCGATCTCACCACTTCAGTGATGCTTTTCACATTTCTTGAATCTGAACTATAACCAGGAGTTGCCAAAGAAACCAGTTTATCATGAACCAAAGTTGAAGATGAATCCAAAGGTGGCACAGGTTCCAAGGGGGCGGCAAAGTTCACCATGTCGGGCACGGGCCGAGATGAGTGGTGGCTTTCCTGATTAAATGTGTTTGGGTTCAGTTTTAAAGCATGGCCATAAGAATATTCTGGCACAGCTTTCCCATCGAGACCCATCACTTTTTGCGAGGACTCTACCCTAGAAATTTGACTTTCCGCACCGAGACAGAACCTTGGACTATCCTCACGCCTAGTAAATCCAGGATTAACAGTACCATTCACTTGCTGAGCTGAACTGGAGGCTTCATAAGAAGCAGTAACATGCACCGGATTATTTCTCCATAAAGCATGTCCAGGTACATTTCCATGTGACATTGGATAAAGATTATCTCCTCCAAATGCGCAAGGCAGATTCCCATACTGGACCCCACATTCTTCAGGAGGAGGAACACGTATGTGGGGTAGAGAAGCCATAGCTTGGTCATGCAACACTTCATTCCCCAAGTCAGGTCCAACTAAGTGATGAGCATAGTTTGTGGACACAGATTGGCTATCTTCTATATTACCATGCCCAAGAGGGAAACTCATCCCTGGTCCATCTACAATAAAGTGATCGCCCAATCTTCCAGCTCCAGAGACATGCATTCTTGCTTCATCAACCTGAGCATTCAACTGTTGCTGCAGGATCCATCCTCTCTCATGATTTCGAGTTTCATTATGAATAGATCGATGATCACTATTTGGCTCGTTGGGGTAAATACCATGGTGTGAGTTGGCATCTGCATTCAGAACGAGAGTCTCCCTATTTTGGGGACAATCAGCACACGAATTAGAAAATTGGGAAAACCCATTCCCCATGTGGGGGTGCTCCAAATGTGGCTGATTTCGATGGAAAGTCATCCGGCAATGCTCACAGACACTGTTCCCTTCAAGAATGCTGGGGCTATGAAAAACATTACCAGGAAAAACAGACTTCTCCCCAGATATAGCTCCAGTTGGCACCCATACAACATTCTCAGAATATTGTGGTTGGTGCTCATGCCTGGGCTGGTGATTTACTTGCTGCCGAGAATATTCATCTGGCATTCTATCAAAGCATTTTTCTGTTAATTCTGTGAATGGCATACGGTAACGTGCAGAAGAAGGTGAAGATGGATACTCTACCAATTGTCTTGGATCATGGGGCCCATGGGGCCCATATTGCCTAGGAGAATAGTATGCAGGGCTCCATGGAGCTTCCATTTCATTATACCTCTGCGGCTGGTGTGGTGCCGATCCCACGTGAGGAATTGTAAGATGATGCAAGTTAAACTGTGGCAAGGGCGTTTCAGGTGTCCTTTGGCTATGAAGGCCACCCTCCACACTAATTGGGTTAAAAAAATGTTCCGCAACATGGATATCCTCAACCAGACTAATCCCGGGGGACTCAGGCTGCTGATGTTTCCTAAAATCAGAAGCATCATTCAAACTATTCAGAGCATCTACATACCTCCTCTCGGTCTCCCTCTCATTCCCCTCAACATAGTGCGACCCATCTTGGTCAGTGTGGGAAAACAGAAAAATCCTAAGCCTGGTGAACCCATCGCCAGAACCCAACTTATCATACTCTTCCATCATGTTAGTAACATCATCATCATTAACAACTGATACAAGCGCATCAAGGTCCTCATCAGGTTGCTGGTATTTCAACACAGTAGCTCCTTGATAAAGCTCCCTCATTTTACTCATCAACTCCTCATAAGTAATATCTCGCGGCACGCTCACGATTCGTGTCTCTCCACCCACATACCGGAGCTTTCCATCTTGGGGGCGCGGCAATATACTACCAGAAAAACTACACAAAAATTTCACGCGCGGGCTTTCGTCATTCGAACAAGGGAACGAGCCCAAGAATGACGTTGGGGTTGAGCAAGGGCTTTCCATCGAGTCAGATTGAGAAGCGTGTTGCCGATGTGCTCTCAGACTGCCTCAAGTACACAATTCTGTTATTGCACGAGTGTCACTCACACAATATATCTTAAAATTGTCGTAAGTTGGAGCGGAAACCCAAAAGCAAAGCCACAAAGCAGTCCAACTTCACTTATCCAAATCAACAAACTCTCCTTTGTTAAACTCATCATTAACACTAAAAAGGATCAAATTTCCTAATAACAACCACTGCTACAATTGAAAGTTACGACAAAAAAAAATCCAGAAAAAATATATGAGCACGAGAATATTTCCGCCGCGAAATTCCAAGATTTCCCAAATTTCTGAACAAAGATCCAAAGATCAAAACCCGAATCAACCAATTCCAGGGAGAAACGATAGCTGGGTACCTGAATTGGAGATTACCCCAAAACACCCACAACTAAATTCTGAAACCCAGTCGTAAATAGATCCTCTGCGAGTTTTCCGAGGAACTCCCAAGCTAATTCAACCCCCTCTACCTTCCGTTGAAGCTTTGCGGCATGGGTTTCAGTTCTGAGCGGATGATCTATAAGAGCAGAGAGAGATGGAGATATGCATACAGAGAAGGAAGGGAGAGAATGAGTGAGATAACCCGTGATGATTAGGAATGGAGGTGATGCAGAAGAACCGCCATAGGCGAGAGGGGGGGGGGGAGAGAGAGAGAGAGAGAGAGTGGTGGCTTGGCCTTGGCTGTCTCTCTTCGTGGTTCTTCCCCAAGATGCGATGCCCGGGTGCCAGGTAGTGTCCCACGTGGCACTCCCTGGTTTCTGCGTTCTCTTGGCATCTATTTATCTCCTCCAAAGCATATGCCCTCCATTCTTACTTCTTTTCTTTTTCTTTTAATTAATTTTTTTTCTTTTTTAAAAAGTATAAGATAACTCATTCCCAAATCCTATGACGGTAATAATACAGATTATAGAATTTGTTTTGTAAACGAGATAGGGTAGTGGAGATGAAATTGAAAAGTTAAATAAAATATTATTATAATATTATTTTTATTTAAAAATTTAAAAAAATTTTTTTTTTTATTTTATTTTCTGTAAAAATATAAAAAAATAATAATTATATGAAATCACAAGAGATGAAAATAATTATAAAAACAAAACAGGCTTGAGGGTCAAGACTCGCGAGTAAGTACGATCCCCTTGTGTGGATTCTTTCTAGTTTGTGTAAATTTTATGTGTTTGTTTTTTCAAAACAATGAATAAATATAAAATTTATATTTTTCATATTTTATTTCATTTTATTTTTTTAAAATACGAAAAATTTACTTATTTTAAAATTGTATCTAAGACATTAATTTTTTTATTTTCCTTCATCCTAATTAGTTTTTTTTTTTTTTAATTGTCAATCTTAACTCATTTACGTTTTTTTGCTTCTACGTACCAACAATCCAATGTTATAGGCGTCGATTAGCATTAACCAATTTACTCATACGAGTTTAGTAATTGGTATTTTATGTTGTTTGTTTTGTTTCTTTGAAGTAATTTGGAATAAATTTTCTCAACTCCATATACATTATCACTTTAAGGTTTTTTTTTAATATTTATTTAAAGAAAATGATTTGTACATAATATTTTTCATAATACATTTCACAACAATATGTTAAATGAAGGGTAATTTTATAAAACACTTTATAAAAATAATATTACCTTACAAAAATACCATTATCTTATAATATTATTATAAAATGTGTTGTGAAAATGTGTTACGTATCAATACTCTTTATTTAAATCATAATCATTTTACGAATTTAAAATGACATGTTTCCTGTCAAATTATTAAAAACAAATCTAACGTTTACCAATTAATGTTGCCTTTGAATTGGATTTAGACCCTTTTTTTCATCTTGTTAATTTCTAGATTTTTATGATTGTTTTGAAGAAATATTAATGCCTTGATTTGGATAAATATAATCTTGACAACACTTATACAGGACTCTTTAAGCGAGTTCCAAATCGGGCACCCGAGTTTCAAGCCCGAGCCGAAACCCGTCCCCGATTAACCTAGGTATGACCCGAGTCGAAACTCAGACGAATCCGGATTGTCGAAACGAAAATTCAGGTTCCGCTAATAATCCGGATTTTTTTTATTTATTATTATTTGTTTTTAACAAAAGCTTATATGTTATTTATTTTTTTCAAGAAAAAAATAGTGTTAAAAAGTATTTTTTTTATATCTAAAAGCCTATATTTTATAAAACTAAAAATATATCAAAATGGAAAACTAAATTTATATAAAATAAAAAAAAAGCATATAAACAAATAGTTAACTCATAACAAAATTCATGTAAAAAAAAAAAATCAATATTCATCATGTAAAATACATGTGACATATACGATGCAATCCACTACATATTACATTATACGAATTAATTTGTTAATAATATTACAAAACACATACACATTGCTTTAATCAAACTCCAATATATAGCAAATTGTCTAAAAAAAAACCAGAAAATTTTCCATCAGGGTATTTCTCCCTAATTCTTGCAGCTTCAACACGCCGCTTCACTGCAGAATCTAGATGGAGTTTGCCGGTGAGTGCAGAAAAATGGACGGTCCACATTTTCAAGATTGAGATGCCAGATTTCAGCTTGAGATGAGATCATTATATCCTAATTTATGCACACACTGGTATATAAGTTTGGAGTGCTTACCTGTCAAATACACATATGCTTCAGCTTTAAGATACAGACATGTCCTACTAATTGATTCTCAGTTTTCTTCTTCTATAACCTAAAGTAATGTGTCAAGTTAGATTTAAGGAAGAAAACAGAGAATCACAGTGGTCAAGGAACATGTCTCTTCCTTGGTTTTGTTGGATAAAAGTAAGACTTGAATTAGACCAAAGCACTACTCATATTCATGTACTCACCAAAACCTGCACCAGCCTTTGTCTAAATCATAAATACCACATATTTTAATTGTCAATAAAATATAAACCGGAAACTAACTACAAGAAGGAGCCACTTTATTTACCAATGAGCTGCGACTCCAGGAAATGCACAAGCAAGATAGATAAGAATTTCATGACTGCAAAAACAAAAATAAAAAACTTCATTAGACAAATCAATGGATAAGTTGAGAAATAATAAAATAGAGTAGATCTTTAACAGCATTAACGATAAGTAAAAGTAAAACTTCATGCAACTTTAGTTATAACTTATAAGCATCACAAGCCAAAATCAATTTTAAAAGAACTGGGTGATTATGCAATAAGAAAACACCTACTCTAGATTTACTAGATCATAGAGCTGGAATGATAAATGCACATACTTGCAATATATAGGTCACAGTCTCAAATCCTGCCAAGACGAAATAAAAGAATTAATAATTACAAGTTTACAACCATCTATAGTTAATCTCAAAAGGTAAAGCTAATTTACCAATGGGAGACAAAAGGTTCTAAATTTTCAGCATTAATTGGAAGAGAGACTCATAGCAGTCTTGGTTGAAGATGAAGCTAGATGATCATCTAAAAAAATTAAAAATTAAGTTAGATAGATATTAAAAAAAATATTTCAAGTTTCAAATTTACCTTCAAGGTTCATCGACTGTATATATTCTTTCCAACTCCTGGATATCGACATATTTGGTCCTTAATTAATTTTGGGTGCGAATGAGGGTTTCGACAATTTTTAGAGACAATGAACTCTTAAAACGATCCAATATGCGTCATCTAGTACTGAATGCGAACTTCGAGACAAAAATAAAAATGGGAGTGGCTAACACATCACGTGTTATCTCAACAATGACAGAATAATTGGCGGCATTAACTCTCCACCAATCTAAGATATCAAAACTAAGCGAGTCATTTACACATGTCTCAAACAAATACCTCTTTAACTCCGATCTAAACACCATAACACCCATCTCCTCAAGGTGTTTGTTGAACATGATCTGAAATTTAGTCGTAGGCAATGTCGACTCATTAGAACTCCCTCCACTAGTAGTGTTTGGCCTCCCTTGAGCCACATTAGAACTCCCTCCACTAGACACACGAAATGTGTTATACTGCTTGATCAAGGGGCCTAAATGGAATTTAACCTTGTCCTCTATCTTATCCTTCAACTCATCCCCTTTGCATTTTTGCAACCAAAACTCCATTGCCATCATTTTGTATCGTAGATCATGCACAAAAACAACATATATCATTAAGTTGAACCTATTTATACTACCTAAATACTCATCATACTTACTTTTCATATTTATACTCATAGTAATAGTGATAATATTATTACTTAAGTACATATTATTTAATGCATCTTCAATTGTGTAAAGTTATTCAAAATATATATTAGCCGTCACATACAAAAAATAAGAAATGTCTAATGTAACATCATAAAAAAATTTCAGCAACTCTACAAAAATCCGTACAATTTTCCAATCATCACTGGTGGGGTTCACGAATTGTTCATCCAACAACACATATTTTTCAAATGCTTGTTTTTGTTTTTCAGCGGTATACAACATCAAATATGTGGAGCTCCATCCAGGAGGAACATCCAAACAAATTATCCTCCCACTGATCTTTTTCTTTGCTGCACAAGTCTTGAACTTGACAAATCTTAACGAAGAATATTTCACATACTTGATGACATCCCTAATCTTTATTACAAATTCATAAACATCATTCAAGCAGTCCATAACAATCAGATTCAATATATGGGCAAACACATTATTTATGCAATCCCAAGTCTAATACCCTCTCAATAGTTTCGCCCTGATGGTCAGGAATTTGGCAAAACTTAACTATTTTTTATGCATCTCCAATTGCAACCAATAAAATGTGTAATAATGCACATGCAATTTATATTTTGCATCGACGTCTAAGTATCGGCGGTAAGACAGATTATTTGACCATCAAACAATTTATTTAACTGTATTTTCTCTTCTTTATACATTTTAAGACAATCCATTTTTAAAGTGATTCGGGATGGTAAAATAAATCGAGACTCTAAATCAGCCACGAACTCAACAAACCATTCGTGCTCAACTAGTCTTAGGGGTGTAACCAGTCCGGTTTTGGACAAAATCTTGGACCGAACCGATATGACCGGTTTTACATTTTTCAAAACCGATTACGCACTAATTACTCTCCTAAACTTATACTTCCGATTTTTCATTTTTTTTAAATATAAATTTGACATTAGTCTAATATTAGACTAATAGTATTAATATTAAACTATTAATATAGCTATATATTAGTATATATTAGTATTAGTTATAAACTATATATTAGTATAACATGATCAATTACATTTTCATTTTTAAGATTTAATTTTTATTTTATAATAACATTATCTTATATATATTATATTAATAGCATATGATCAAATAAATTACAAATATTCATATTTAAGATTAATATTTTATGTTATAATTTATAAATTATAATACGAAATTATTTCATATATGATATATAATTATATTAATATATATAAAATATTTTGTATAATTTTAATTTTGTATAAAACTTAGATATAAAATATTATCTTATATATATTTTATCAACCGGTCCAGTCCGGTCAGAAAAATCTCAACCAGTTCCGACCGGTTTATAAAACTATAAGAACCGGTCTCAAACTGGATCAGTTCAAAACCGGTCCCTTCCAGTCCACCGATTTAAATTTATACCCCTAACTACCCTAAAAGGCAATTCACCTAATAAAAAGCTTAGCAATTGACACCCTAAGTTTTTCTGCATCATACTTCACTATACCTTGTGGGTTACACATCATTCCCTCTGCATCCCTCTTAACAATAGAGGATTGACTATATCTAACTCCTTTAATTCTAAGAGGAAAGGTTTCACATGCATTCTAAATGTGGTGTATCATAGATGAAGTGTAATTTTTGTAGTGGCAATTGTATAGCTTAGCACAATAATTACACTGAACTTTTGGGTTATTGTGATCAATAGGTTACACTTTAGTAAAGCGTTTCCAAATCATAGATTGGTTACTATGTGTTTTTTTGAATTTCTTGGATAAATGTGGGATAAAACGGATAGGGTGTTGTGTATACATGGATGAAAGGGTTGGAAGACTCCCATGCTCCTTTATATCCATTGGAATAGAATGGGAGTCACCACCAAACCCCTAGATTGTACCAATATTACAACTCACAAAATTTGCTTCCATATGTTATTGAGTAATAAATACAACCAAACACAATATAATAAATAATCAAACACAGATGATCAAATATAACAAAATAAATAATCAAATATTGATCTAATTGGCACAGTGGGATGACCACCACCATACATTATGGAAAATAATAATTAGAAAAAAAATAGCAATTGTACGCTGCATATTAAACTTACAAAAATTAAGATAAAGACATCTATTTTTAAGATAAAGCGGGTTGATTTAAAAATAGAAAGACAGCAGGTCAAAAAAAATTGTACACTAAAAGTTGCAAATTTATATTTGTTTTCAAAATTTCAAAATTTTCTCAACTTTAATCCAAACATTTTTTAAATACAAGCAACTTTCAAAAAAATCCCGAAATATTACACCTCTCACCAACTGTCATATCAATTCATGAAAACATCCAAATGCCAAAGTTAAAGGGTTTAAAATCAGGGTAATTATACTCTTAAGCCAGTTTAGTCTCCAACACTACACACCAACTGAGCTGGCAAACCCGGTTTCTTAAAAACGGTCTAATCCTTTCTTCTCTCCCCTTTTTCCTCTATCGAGTCCCTTTCCCTCGTTCCAAAATCAAATCGCTTTTCCTCGTCAACACCCCTTGAGAAACCAGATAGAGGACTCAAAAATCTCTGATGAAATCTCTCCTTCCATCCCTCTGCCGACTGTGAGAAACCCGTCGCCACCCCTCAAGGGCTAAGGGTTGACTAGGAGAAATCTCTGACAAAATCCCTCCATTCATTCCCTCCCTAATACGAGAACTGGTAGAAATGTAAACATAAGGTTGCTCATACTGTGGAGGTTAATGGATCTTCGGCAGCAGATGTCAATCAAAGAATATTGAGAATAGTTGCAGACACTATGCAAAGAGCACTGCATTCGTACCTTCAAGGGCTAAGGGATGGTGGTGGGGTTACAGCGAGCTGTGGTTGTGTAGATTCTTCGAGATTGGTATCTGGCAGTGAATCATTTCAGGTTGTGTAGATTTTTTAATGGCTTTTTTTTTTTTTTTTTTTTTTTTTTAA
>QEOT01003473.1:248620-261377 GCA_003123785.1 Pterocarya stenoptera | reverse complement strand
TTAAGTGGCCTAAGAGTAGAATTATTCTTAAAATCAATAAATAATAGATTGTCAATCTTGGTTAGCATAAAAATTTCACAAATTCTCACTTACCAAAATTGCCATATTTTAAATGTCCATAATTTAGTGTGTAGATATGTGCTCTTCATGGTACTATCCACACACCTAGAATAACCCCAACTAATCTATGTTAAATAAATAAATAAATATATATATATACACACACATATCTATATATATATTGTGGGGATTTACTTATGCACTTCTATGTATCATTTTCTCAGGAGACGGGCTGGCAAAAATTTATTAGAGTTGACTTTTCGATAGTCTAATCTTTTGAACTTCAACATGAAGCGCTCTTTTCTTTTCCTAGACGACGGAAGTATCTTATTTCCTGAATCTGTCATCTTTAGATATGAGATAGAAACTTGTAATCTTTTCACGAATTTGTCATAAGCTTTTGCTTTTTATACTTTTTATCTAGACTGTTAATACGAAACAAATACTGAATAATATACTTCTTTCTTTCCCTAGTCCCTAGTGCTTCTGAGGTCTAAATCCAAAGCTTTGTGATTATTTCCCCGATTAGATCAATCTCAATTCACAGATTGCATCAAACCAATTTTAGTATTTTCAATTTCTCACCATGCACAGAGAGACAAATAAAGAGACAGAGAGAGGGAGAAAGAAAGCGCGCACATATTCTTCTTTTGCTTACCAATTATACATAAGTGGGAGAAGAAAGATGTTTGGAAATAAAATGCCTCAAACATTTGCAAACTCAGATTATGTTTGGAAGATGAGATGAGAATTTTGTATTTTGTTTTAAAGTTTAAAATATTATTTTTTAGTTTTGGGATTTGAAAAAATTGAATTAGAATTTGAAAAAGTTATATTGGGATTTGAAAAAGTTGAATTATTTATTATATTTTGTATGGGGATTTGAAAAAATGTAAAGATGAGATAAGACTAAGATGAAAATTTTGAGTGAGACATCTTTTCCAAACATAACCTCAGTCATGACATTTGAGCATAAAACAGGCCCAAATTGGAATAAAATGCAGAGAACAAACCTTGGGATCATGAGGATGACGGCGAGTCGGTGACGACAACGATGGGATCATGAGGATGACGGGATTTCTTCAATCGACACTGAGGGAGGGAAGCCAGGGTTTCTTTGGAGAGAGAGAGAGAGAGAGAGAGAGAGAGAGAGAGAGAGAGAGAGAGAGAGAGAGGGTGTCGACATGATTCCCCACTTTGAAGAGGGAGGAGGAGAGCGAAGGGCTATGGCCCTGCGGGGCTGCATGTGAGATAAGAGAAAGATTCCAAAGAGAGAAGAAGAAAAGAGAGAGGAGGAGGTGGAGTTATTAAGCCCTACATTGCAATAACACTAAAGCCAAACAACGTTGTTTCATATAATTTTTTTTATAAACATTAGAACTAAAACAAGACCGTTTGAGTGAAACGTTGTCGTTTTCTATACGAATAATAAAAATATATATAATCGGTTGGGGTTTAGCGGTTTGAACTGGGATCGAACCGGCCGACATTGGTTTTTTTATTTTTCTACCACTGGTTAATCGGTTCTTTGCCGGTTTCGGAATCTGGTAGCTAGTTCCCATCGGTGACGGTCGGTGTGGTCGGTTTTTGTACAGACCTATTGCCAAGTACCAACTCATATATTTTAATTTTTTTTAAAATTATTTCTTAATAATTAAGAAAATGATTATTAGTAAATTTATATTTTTTAATTTTTTCTTAAAATAATGTTTTAAAATGCTTAAAAAAATTCATTTGTTCTAGTGTATATATTTGGAATGCACATTTGGTGTGCACTTTACAACAATCCAATATTGCAGGCCTATATACGATTTTAGAGTGTGCAAACCTCACTTATTCATTTTGAAATAAAATAAGATTTACTATCAAAAAAATAATTTTTTATATAAATATTAATCACTTTTATATTCTAAGGTATAAATATCAATTCTCTTATTGTTTATATTCTATTAAAGAAAATGATAAAATTATTACTAAATAGCAATTTATATACCACTATTGAATATAAAATAATATTATTTTAAATTTTATTTTGATCTGATGTGTTTAAGGGTACGAGCAGTTTCAAGAGTCATGACGTAGTCCGAGAATGGTTGGATAAGGTTAAAATGTCTTATTTTTCACATATGTTTTTTATATTTTTAAATATTAAAAAAATTCATAAAATTATTAAAAAAAAAACTTACATAATCATTAAATTAAAAAGAAAAAAAAATCGTTTAGATTTATAAATGAATTGAAATGAGTTGAGATAGTTTATAAATAGTATAATAAAATATTATTAAAATATTATTTTTTAATACTATTATTATTTTAAAATTAAAAAAATTAAATTATTTATTATATTTTGTGTAAAAATTAAAAAAAAATTTTAATAATGAGATGAGTTGAATTTTCAATCTAAAAGATTGTATTTAGATGTTAAGCTGAGCTCAATCAAATTGAGTTCTTTATTAATAGTAATGAATTGAGTAATAAAAAAAATTATGTGGAATCATCTAAATTAAATTTAAAATATATTTAAATATTAAGATGAGTTTAATATTTTTTATAAAAAATTAAAAAAAAATTGTAAACTTTACATATAAAGATATTTTAAATTACAAAAAATTATGAATCTCCCATATAAGAAAATTTTTAATTAAAATAAATTTAATAATTTAAAATTTAAATATTTAAATATTAAGCAAATCTTGCTTAGAAAAGCACCGCCCAAATTGAATCCCAAGTACACAAATCCCCTTTCTCAAGCAACCTCTCTCTCTCTCTCTCTTTCTCTCCAAGCAATGGGTCAGGCTCCATCCGGCGGGCCGAATCGCCCAGGCGACCGCAAACCCGACGACGGCAACAACAAGGAGAAAAAGTACGAGCCCGCGGCGCCTCCCTCCCGCGTGGGCCGCAAGCAGCGTAAGCAAAAGGGTCCCGAGGCAGCGGCCCGGCTCCCCACTGTGACTCCTCTAAGCAAGTGCAGGCTCCGACTCCTGAAGCTCGAGCGCATCAAGGACTATCTCTTGATGGAGGAGGAGTTCGTGGCTAACCAGGAGAGGCTCAAGCCCCATGAGGAGAAGAACGAAGAGGACCGCTCCAAGGTCGACGATCTCCGTGGCTCCCCCATGAGTGTGGGCAATCTGGAGGAACTGATTGACGAGAATCATGCCATTGTGTCGTCCTCGGTGGGGCCCGAGTACTACGTTGGGATCCTGTCGTTTGTGGACAAGGATCAGCTGGAGCCCGGATGCGCCATTCTTATGCACAATAAGGTTTGTTTTCTTCTTTTTTTCAAAAAAATCTGCGGTAGTTTTTAGGTTTTATTTTATCCATTGTTTGTGGAGCTGAGTTTGTAAATTCTAGGGTTTAGGGAAAATTTCTAAAGGAAGGATTATAGAAATTTTGTGCTGGATTCAAGAGTGTTAAACTTTTTGAAAGTCATAATGCTTTTTGGCTAAACGGTAGGATCTGCAACAGACGATCTTGCAACTGTTGGTTGCTCTGATACCATAATACAGTATAAAAGCAGAGTGTATAAGTGTTTGCTGAAATGCTTCAGAGAGCACATTTCATTTCCAGAAATTTTCCCATACGTCTTTAGCCGTACATTTACATCATTTATCCTACTCGGTGTCTTACTGACTACTCTCTATCATTGTGACATGTGTATAACAGAATCTCATTCTGTTTTTAGAATAATATCCTCACTCTTTATTTTCTGCATTATTCTAGAAGGTTCTGGACATGTGTTGTGTGCTCCTTCCTTGCCTTTGGTATAATCGATTTCATCCTTCCCTGAAGTATATTTTGCCTTATCAATCTGAACCATGCGTCCAATTTAGGATGATTATTGTGACTTTCCCTGTCTCGAGTAGTAAATCCCTAATTGTCTGAATTATTCTAAAGAAAAATCAAAAGACGGCCATCAATTACTTTTTTTTTTTGAAGTCTCTAAGTAAAGAAAAAATTAGTCAAAGTAGTACTTAATATTAATACAGTTCTGGCCCTAAATGTGAGATATTCGTTGGTTTTCACGTGGCAATTGTTGCTTGTGTTATATGTATAGGATACATGTATTGATCTAAACGAAATATCTTTCAATTGTGTATTGGTTTAAATGAGATATTAATTTTTGATAAATGTGGCGCAAACATTTACATAAGATCAAAACTTGTGACCACACCCTCCAACCCTTTGTGGGGGAGGGGGTTCCATTTGGTCCAAAGGCAATTGGCTGTACAATTGACATTCATTTTAGCTACATCTTTCTCTCTATACAAAGGCAATGACCTAGAGAAATGGGAAGACTCTGAATGATTATAAGGAGGAATATAGGAATATAGCTATCCGTCATCCCAGTATTTTGTTATTGATAAAAAAAAGTATTTTGTTATCAAATGGTATTGAAATTTTGAATGGTATTCTTGTTGTTTATGCTTGGTTCAGGTCCTTTCTGTGGTTGGGCTTCTTCAAGATGAGGTTGATCCCATGGTGTCCGTGATGAAAGTTGAGAAGGCTCCACTGGAGTCTTATGCTGACATAGGCGGGTTGGATGCCCAGATTCAGGAAATTAAAGAAGCGGTGGAGCTTCCTCTTACTCATCCTGAATTATACGAAGACATTGGTATCAAGCCGCCCAAAGGAGTCATACTATATGGGGAGCCTGGGACAGGGAAAACTTTGCTTGCCAAGGTAAATAATTTGTTGTTTTTACGGCGTGGCCCACAGTCATCTTGGAATAAAAAGTTTGTTGGAAGCTTCCCCATGAATTTGGGTTGAAGTCCCATGCTTGTACTTGAGTGCATTCTTCACATTCTTTCCAATTAGTATGTATTAATAGTTATATATACTTAAAAACCATATATTAATCATCTCTTGGATTCTGAGGGGTATTTTTAGGCTTTGGAGTCCCTTTGCTAGAAGAGCTGGCTTAGGTTCGAAGGCTTGACATACATTTTTTCAAACATGCTGAGCTGCACTTTGAAATAAGAAAGTAGGAAGTCAGTTTGGCATTGATAGATTTTATTTTGAAGATTGACATCTGCAAGTTAGGTAGAGTCAGTTTGGCTCTTGCTTTCAAATTGGATGGAATATTCCTCTTTTCTTTTTGGGGTGGGGTTCATTTCTGAAAGTGTAGAATATTTTATGAAAGTTGGGATAAACATTTAAGCTTTCATTGCATGTTTTTCTGTAACATTGCAGATATGCTTCTTTTTTTTTAGTGTGTAATTGTATTTTAGTAGAAACATTTAGGCCTCATTTGGTTACACAGTTCAGATGAGATGAGATGTTTTGTTGAAAGTTGAATAAAATATTGTTATCATATAAATTTTTAATATTATTTTTGTTTTGAAATTTGAAAAAGTTGAATTGTTTATTATATTTTATGTGGGAGTTTGAGAAAGTTGTAATGATTATATGAGATGAGATGATTTGGTTTTGTGTAATCAAACCAGCCCTTATAATGCATGCATGTTCTTGGCACCTGTGTGGTATTCATTAAACATCTAAAACACAATTTTAACAATTTATGAGAATTCACCATGGATTTCCCTGCATGTTAACCCATCATAGATTTGGTTGGGAACTGTGATTATGCTTTTAAATTTTACTTCAGGCAGTGGCAAACTCAACCTCAGCAACTTTCTTGCGCGTGGTCGGAAGTGAATTAATTCAGAAATACTTGGGCGATGGACCTAAATTAGTCAGGGAACTCTTTCGAGTTGCAGATGAGCTTTCACCATCAATTGTCTTCATTGATGAGATTGATGCAGTGGGCACAAAAAGGTACTTTATTTAATATAGCTCTGCCATATTCTTTCCGGAACATTCTTCTGATAACATATTTTGGTTTATTTATTTTTACCAGGTACGATGCACATTCAGGTGGGGAACGTGAGATTCAGAGGACTATGTTGGAATTGCTGAATCAGTTAGATGGTTTTGACTCAAGAGGAGATGTCAAAGTGATTCTTGCTACAAATAGAATAGAGAGTCTTGATCCAGCCTTGCTGCGTCCTGGTCGAATTGACCGGAAGATTGAATTCCCTCTACCAGACATAAAAACAAGGAGGCGCATTTTCCAGGTACTTTGGATACAATATGTCTAGAAATGGAACCATTGTTGACAAAGTTAAGTGCGTTTTCTCTATAAAGATCTTTTTGCAATGTGTATTCTTTTTGGAATGCAGATACACACGTCAAGAATGACATTGGCAGATGATGTCAACTTAGAAGAGTTTGTGATGACTAAAGATGAATTTTCTGGGGCCGATATCAAAGCAATTTGTACTGAGGCTGGCTTGCTTGCTTTAAGAGAGCGTCGTATGAAGGTGACAAATCTACTTTATTTCTTTCTTTGTCTTAACATTCTGAACCCCCTCTCAGCAAATAATAATAATTGAACTTATCAAAAAATAATAATAATAATAATTGAACCTATCAATTGCCTGTCTTGCTCGTTATATGTAATTTCAATTTCTTTTGACATGTAGGGGGTACACTTATTTTTGGCTGTGCTTTAACACATACTCGAGGGTATGGTGTGAATATATGAATGTAAAGTAGCAAAATATTGCATATCCGAACGTACATTCATATAATTATGCTCTATTTTAAATTAATCCAAATTTATTAATTAAACCAAAATATAAATTAATTCAAAAAATAAAAAGAAGAGATTAATTCAGCTTCAGATTTTGTCTTTGGCGTCCAGCAAAGAAGAAAGTGTGGGAATGTGAGAGAGGATCTAAAATAAAAATAAATGACTTTTGAAGAAATGGGAAAAATCAAAAGCATGAGAGAGAAACTAATTTAAAATGTTTACAAGGATGAATACTTCTCTTCACATCTAGCATGCTACTGTAGCAGAATGTAAAATGAAGGATAGAATACAAGATCCATTGGAGGGTACTTTTAAGAGAATTTCTTTATATTTTAAAGACAAATGTATTATAGAGCATCCATTGGGAGTGCACTAAAAACTGTGACTTTGATGCGAGCCTAGCTTCTATTTTCTAATTCATACGGTGATATTATTCTCAACAAAAGTAGGCACTTATCATAGCTGCTTTATAGTTTTGACATTTTTAGGTCTACATTATATGTTGGCTGGTTGATTCATTGCCCCTTCCTGGGAGTAGCTTATTTCTTTGTTAGTTTGACTTGACTGACTATGACTTGTTGACACCGTTCGCACTTGCTTCAGGTAACACACGCAGACTTCAAGAAAGCCAAGGAGAAGGTGATGTTTAAAAAGAAAGAAGGGGTGCCAGAAGGGCTCTATATGTAAAAAGGGAGCTAGTTATGTCAGGCCGAAAAGCATTGTTTTTTTTTTCCAATTGCTTTTTTTAATCTTCATGGGAGAAGGACCTTAGAAATGCTCCAAAAGGCTGCAAAAGAAATGCTCTGAAAGACACTCTGCCAAAACTGCAGAATCTGGGTTATGAAAGGGAGTTTTTTTTAGTACTTACGCAGATTTATGCCTCAGTTTCTAAAACCAGCTATAATGCATTAATCTACTTGGTTAACCAAAGAAGAAGAAGGATAAATGGATTGCTAACTGTTTTCCAATCACATATACCTAAAGCATAGGACACTTAGGCTTAGTTTGAACACTGAGAATACTTACTATTTATTATTTTATTATTATTTTTTATCTATTTTTTATTATTATTTAATATTCTATCATTATTTTTTTATAGAATATTTCATTATCCAAAGGCAATAATAATTTAAGGAACCAGATGGGAAATATTCTCAGTGGAAGTGGCAAGGAAGATAAGAGACCCTATGAGAAGATGCTTGAAAAATCCAAAGCCATTACTCGAAGCAGGAAACTCACAAAACACATAATATCAGTTTTAAGTACCTTATGAAACTTTAACAAAGCCGAAAGGTTTCCAAAGAAATCAAGAACCGCAACATCCAAGGGATTGTTGGAAATGGCTTCAAAGAAGTTACAATTAGATAAAGATGAAAGGAAATTAGGATCTTTGTTTCCGGTTCCACCTTCTAGTTGATTGTCATGCAGATAAAGCCGGAGGTATTCGGCTATGTTTGGAATATAAACTCACTTTAATCCATCTCAAAATAATTATTGATATGATCTATTACTTTTTTAACTTCCCATAAAAAAAACTAAATCAATCTCAACTTACTTCATAAAGTCTCCAGGTTTAGATTTTTGGGTATTGGCCTAGAGAATAAGTTTGATTTAGAGTAATACTAGATGCAATCACGGGTTGTGTAAGTGTTGCGCACTCATTTTGAAAAATATAATTTTACCATTAAAAAATTAATTTTTTATAATGTAAATATTATTTATTGACTTTAATCTAGTTGGGTAAACTGGAGCAATTTGAAACATAGGACGGGATATGACCACTAAGGTCGTTGTTATGAATGGCCAGAGCTTCAAGTTCAGGGCAAGAATCTTAAATTCAAATGGAAGATTTCCGGACAATCAATTCTTATAGTTAGTGCTGAGATGTAGTTGGCGAAGGTTGTGTAAGATTCCCAGCTCTTTTGGTATGCCACCACTTGGGGTTCTCAAAAAGACGTAGATGACTGATCTCATGCGGTAGAGAACCAAAGAGGCCGTTGTTAGTGTTATGATGTATGGAGATTAGTAGAAGAAAATAACAAAAATTCGACAATCATACAAAAGAACACCAAGATTTAAGTGATTTAACTTGACCAATAGTCTACGTCTACTGGCGGACTCAACCCAAAGTCGAGCTACAGTCGAGCTAACTTTCTGAAATGATGTTTCTTAGAAATCAAGCCACCATTCCAGTAGTTAGAAAAATCAAATGAGCCAAGGAAGTAGAGATTGCCAATATGAGGAGAAATGGTTCGTTGGAGAGCCATGCATGAAAGGTTCAGAGCTGACTCTTTGCCAGAGTTGCTACAGGAGACCCCGATACAATTGCAGAAGTTTGTTGCCGTAGACCAGTTACCAGCCAAGCTAGTTTTGTTAGGATCAGAGCTGAGTTGAGATTGGAAGGCAATTAGAGTTGTTTGATCGGTGAAATGGTTGGAAGATTCGGCCCACCCGAGCATGCATGAATGCAGTGACAACAAACCCCAAGAGCAAGAGAATGGACGACCTTTCTGTCATCATGTGTGCACAAAGGTGATGGAATGGTAGGGGTTATTAGTGTCCCGATATGGAATCAATCACTGACCCTTTTAAAGGGGGAAAAAAAGGTGCTGTGAGGATAAAGATGGAGGTAGGAAAACGGCTCATCCCTCTTAAATGATAGCGGCAATCTCACATGCAAGTTGGTAGTCGCCACGCACGCCCATTGCCGGAAAACGCTACTTAGCAACGATAGTGATTAAGAAATTGACTACTAATAAAGTAATACATTTTTAAAAAAAAACTAATAATTAAAGATGTTAAAAAATATTTTAAAAAATGATAAAAAAAAAAAAAAACACAAACTACAAATTTATACTAAGCGGTAAACGCTGGCCCGCCAGCACCGCCTCCTAGTTTGACATATCCCAAGCCAGGATATTAGGTTGCGGCAGCAGAAGAAAGTGATTTTTTTCCTTTCTTTTTCACTTTCTTGTGCAAAGGACGACAAGAAGGTATTTAAGAAGCGGACACATGGCCCAATAGTTTGAGTGCCACAAATGGCTAAAGATCAGCTTCAAGTGGTCCAGCTAAACACGAATCAAACCATACTTCCAATTCATAATGGACCCAAAATACATTGACAAAATAACCCCAGAAAAAGCCTAACCCTACTCTAGCAACGCTTTTTTTTATTCATAGTTTGCCAACTCCCTATACCTATTGTTAGTGGAAAGATCAAACTAAGAACGGGGATTTAAAGCTTGGCGCTAATTTGGATGGGACGCTCTAAAACACAACATATGAGATTGTGTTAGAGATGTGTTAGATTCATAAAGAGATCTCGTACAAGTACAAGATTAAAAATAATACATTAAATCCATTTTATAGTAAAATGATATTTAAAATTTGACAGATTACATCAAACTACGTTAGGTTGTGAGTTTTAAGGTTTTAGGTAAGATTTATTTATGAACTAAACATTTTCGCTTCGTGTTATGTTGTTCCAAGACCAAGATAGGTTCACGTTGGTTGATTGATGCAATCAACTTTTGCCAGTGGGAGCAGCAAGAGATCAGACCAATATTGTTCTAGGAGTGGGACGGTGGTTATGCTTGCTTAATGCTTCTACAGAGAGAAAAGCAACTGATTAATGCAGTTTGTGGACGCAGCAATAGAACCATCAAAAAGCGAAGGAAAAATGACGGAAACGGCCAACATGACGTTAACTGCAAGAAGCCACCGTGAGTGGTGCCAAGGAACACTTTCCGATTACTAGAACTACTATTTTCATGAAATAAATAAATTCTACTAACTCGAGGAGTAGATTCGTTTCGACATTGCAAGTGACTTCGGGTAAAATGCTCTTGCTACCAAATGGTTTGTAATGAAAACCGAGCTGCCAAAAATGCACTTTCGGAAGTTATAGGCGAAAGACTTTTAAGGCACACGAAACTCCACATATTATTTCTTAACCATAATCTTTTTCCTTTATCATTGCTTCCACTACCTTTCTTCCCAATATTTTTACCCAAATTGACGCTGAAAATCCAGGCTTTACACTTAATCCTGTGGATTTTTTTCCCTATTCGTATATGCAAACTTCGCATGGCTATCCAAGTTCACTCGGGCCAACCTTCTTTCTTTTTTTTTCGCTAAAAGCAAATAACAATAGTCCTGTGTGTCACAACGCAATCAATTAACCAGAGAACCCAGATATGTACTCACAGACCAACTGGCACATTAACTAAGCCAAGGCTTGAGCCATTGTAGAACGATGAGATAGCTGCCGCTCATAAAGCTCCCGGAATATATGGTATTTGGCATCATGGTACTTCTTCACCTTTGGGTCTTTAGATGGATGAATGACCTGCCGTAATTCAGACATGTCAAAATACAAATGAAACCAGAATAACGGATTCCAAAATCTTTTAAGTTTGAGAGAGCAAGATGCTAGCTGATAATTCTTTCGGCAGCGGTGGCAATTCATCATTGATAATTCTTTCTTATGGTTGCGTTTATCTGGGTAGTTAGGCTCTTTTCTCTTACTCATAGCACTGCTAGTAATCTAGAGGCAGTCTCCATACTATATGGTAAATTCACTCATGCACTTAAAAGTTAAAACGGTACTTATGAGTCCACGCCTGCATTTTATGATAAATAAGATTTATATATTCAAACCAACAGACCCAGGTCAATCACGGACAAATATCACCCTAGGATTCATATACAGCCTGACAAAACAAATATACATAGCATGTTAGACGTTATATGTGCATGTACGTGTGCATATAGTTGGCATGCATGCGTCACCGTAGGATTCATATATATACATAGCATGTTAGACGTTATATGTGCACACACTCATATATGCATATAACATCTAACATGCTATCATGTTGCTTTTGCAAGCTTGACGTATAAAACTCCTCTAAATAAAGGCCAAAAACAATGAAGATTCCAGAAATGATTGAATAAAGAAATTAAAACAAGAGGAAAAGAACCATTGTGCATACCTGACCAGCTGCATTCAGGGCCCTCATGGCCTCATTCAGACCAGAATATTTCCTTGCAGCAACCGCACCGAGAATGGCAGCACCCAGAAGCACAGACTCGCTCTCTCGTGGAAGAATTATAGGGCAGCCTACAACAATCATGAAAGAGTAGGATAAGGCTTAATATATATATATATTTATAAGTTAGAAGAATTTATTAATCCACATAAGTAGGCAAAGCCAAGTACACAGTAAGTGTACAAGAGAAAAACCTAATTACAAGCTAAGTGCTGTGAAAAACAGTATAAAAGTCATTAAGGCTAGTCCCATTCATAAAATAGCGGAAGTCATCAATATGTATAGTTTATGCTTAAAAGAAGCTAAATAGAACATTCAAGACCTTCTTCATGACTTGTCTTGACTTTTATATTTAACAGAAAATTCTTTATTGGAAGGTCAGCCATAAAGCAGTCCAGTTGATATATTCATCATACTATTCATATTTGTAAAGTTCATAAGTCTTATTTGTAGGGGTACATGTTATATATGATATAGGGGTTTTCTTATGTTCTAAGTGTGCTTTCTTGTCTTTAAGTTATCAGCTTTATTAGGTAATTTACCGAGTCTATTTAATTTTATCTTTTGTTTTTTTTTTTTTATAAGTAATTTATCTTTTGTTTTTAACATTTTGTTTCCAGCTTGTGGTATGCTTTCCTCTTCTCTTCATTCCCTTTAGTTCTCAGCATGCTATCCATCTTGCTCCATACTACTATTCTCTGCTATAGAATCTCTGTTAACCATTCTACAGAATTATACAATGAAATCAACTCCCACAATCATCAAGTTCATTTCCCATCAACTTAGTATCATCCAACCGCCTTTCCTACGCAAGGCAAACCCTAACTAAGAGATTCTCTAGGCTAAAATTGACACTGGCTAAGCTTATGATTCAGATTGAAGGACAATCAACAAACTGTAAGCTACAAAAATTATTTCCTAAAGAGAAGGATTAGCTATCCCAAATAATAAAGTGAAGAGAAAACGAATGAAAAGAAACCACAACATATTGATCATACATGCACGAGAACGCCCCCCCCCCCAAAAGCTCGCATGCGCACACACACACACACAC